>JBBPBR010000007.1:31424870-31499898 GCA_037974775.1 Cicer pinnatifidum | reverse complement strand
TACACGATTATCAAACCATAAGATACTCACACATATAAGAAGAAGAAATCATAAAATTAATCAACACATATTCTAAAATAACTTTAACACAAATAACTTTAACACCAACTGAATTTCTTTAAAATCCTATTTAATTAATAAAATAGTTGATTATGAAATTTGGGATGTTACAATTCTATCTAACTTAAAGAAATGTCGCCCTCGAAATTTGTAGTGAAGAATAAGCGAACTATTATCTAATCTACCACCATCAAGATTGAAACTTAGCCTCTAAGAGTATAATAAACATGTTGAGGGTATTCATAACTCATTTAAGTACAACATATATATATATATATATATATCATAAATCATCTTCCACAACATGATATGAATTATAACATGAGTCAACCACACATATCACATTTAGCATTCAATTATGAAAGACAATACCATAGAGTCACTTACTATAATCTACAAATAAAATATAATATATAGACTTAGTTGGTAATAACTTACTACATTTAATTGGGTGAAATGAAACATATTTCAAGTTTTCAACTATTTTATTTTTCAAACAATATATTACTAGTTTTACTTCTAAAAAATAAAGTTTAAATCTTATCACCAATTACTCAATAAGTTTCACTTAAGTCGCACAAATAGAACAATCTTTAAATTACTAAGTTATTTCATATCTATAAGAATTATAAAAAGAATCACATATAACAACTCAATGACACTATACAAGATCAAGAAGTAAAATTAAGAAGTCATAGGTAGATATTTCATTCACAGTACATCTCTCTCATAATTAAATCACTCAAAATTGATGTAAGAAATGAACATATTTCTCAACTATTTCAAAATAAAATTTACAAGTATTTTTAACACTACTAAAAACGAGTTATTGTCACCTCCTTTTATCAAAGATGAGTCATCGGGGTAACTAGTCTTTTCTACTCATTGAGTCAACTACTTAAGGTAACAATAATTGTATTCATTCAAATTTAAATACGAGTAATTAAAAGGCTTTTAACATGATTCAAAAGTATGAAGGTGGCGCCTCAACTTTTACTCCCTACTTCAAGCTATAAAAACTCTCTTAATTGCTCATCTACAATAATTTATTTATGAATTAGAAGTAGCAACAATCACAAAATAAATGACACTTATATTAATATATAACGAACAATCAAAATAAGCAATATGCAATTATCTCACTTTTAAATGTTGTCAACTCCTCTTAAACACTATACACAAATTATCAACACTTAAAGCACCTTAATCACATACAATTTCATACCCACATAATCATATATACATTTACCTAACTAATTAAACGAATTTAACAAATCAAATATTAACTATAACACATAAAATATTTCCATAGCAATTCAACAACTCCGATTTATTCCAATTAAATTAATTATTTTTTTGAGTTAGTTCTCATCTCTTAACATAAACTAAAACAACGATTTTTGTTCAATTAACAATTAGGACAGGTAACTACTTACTAGAAGATAGTATAACAGTTAGTTAACTAGTTTCAAGAGTAGAGAACATAACATACCTTCTATAGAAACTAGCTAAGCCATGAATTTTTTTACCTCTTTAACATTCTTAGGAGTTGGCCACTCCTGAATAACTTTCACCTTCTCTTGATCAACTTGTACTCCTTCTGAGCTAATAACAAAACAAACAAAAAAACTATGTAATTTATATATAAAACACATTTTACCATGTATGCATCAATTTCTCATGTCTAAGAGCTTCCAAAACGCTTCTCAAATGCAAAAGATGATCATCATAAAATTTCCTATAAATCAAAATATCATCAAAGTAGATCACATCAAATTTCCATAGAAACCCACTTAACACATGGTTGATCAACCTCATGAAAGTTCTAGGTGCATTTGTTAATCCAAAGGGCATGACTAACCGTTCACCTCCACCTCCACTTGCTTACTCACAATCTTCTCACCTTCGTCACTGAGCCATAGAATTTTATATGGTTATGGGTGGGGTTTAATCACCAAATTCATTTTTGAAACCATTCTTTCACTACCAACATTGGTGCAATATCCTCCATTGATAATTAAAGAATATAACTTAACCTTAGATGAGATATCGAGTATGAAAAATATTCTTCCTTTGTGTTTCATCCAAGTCTCTTAATTAGTTGCCCAACATTGTTCTAGCCATGAACAAGTCTCCTTCTTTAACAACTTCTTCCTCATTCTCTTCAGAAGATGATCCACTAGTAATATCTCCATTCTCCTTAAGAAGCATGATCTTATAAGTTGGACATTTAGAGGATATATGACCTCTTCCCAAACATTTGAAACATTTAATCTCATTAATTTTTGTTTTCTTATGAGCATCATTGGATTTATTTAAGGTGCATTCGTGGATGTTTTGGATGAAGTACTTCCCTCATTCTTATTTCTATCCTTCCAAGGCATTAATGTTAGAAGAACTCTTTCTCATGACACTCTTCCTCTTTAATTGTTGTTTTACCTTAGTAGCTTGACGCACTAAGTCCTTCAACTCCACACAGTTTTGTAATTCCATAACATCAATTATATAACTTTTGGTCTGCATTCAGTTTATTCTAATTCATTTTTGTTCTTATCCAATATAGTTGTTCCAATGAGTGCATTAGTATCAATGCATCAATATTTTGGTCTTCACTCAACTTATACTAATCCATTTTTGTTTTTAGCCAATGTAGTTTTTCTAATAAATGCATTAGTCTTGATGGATTAAGATTTCGATCATTTTGGTCTTCACACGTATTATTTGTATCCATTTTAGTTTTTAGCCAATGTAGTTCTTTCAATAAAAACATTAGTCTTAGTGGATTAAGATTTTGGTTATTTTGGTCTTTCCTAGTCTTATTCTAATCCATTTTGGTAGTTAATCAATATAGTTCGTCTAATAAGTGCAATAACCTTAATGGATAAAGATTTTGGTAATTTTCATCATCACTGGTCTTATTCTAATTCAATTTGGTTCTTATCCAACGTAGCTCTTCTAATAACTGCATCTGGTCTTTTGGTCATTACATGTAATCAGTTTTAGTTCTTAGTCAATGTAGTTCGTCTAATAAGTGCATTAGTCTCAATGGATTAAGATTTTGGTTATTTTTTCTTTATTAGGCTTATTATAATCCATTTTGGTTCTTAGAGAATATAGTTTGTAGAATAAGTGCATTGGTTTCAATGGATTAAGATTTTGGTCATTTTCGTTGTCATTTAGTTTATTCTAGTCCATTTTGATTGTTATTCAATGTAGTTCATCCAATAAGTAAATTAGTTTCAATGGATTAAGATTTTTCTTTTGGACTTGGATTATTATAATTCTTTTTATTTTTTTTGTAAATGTAGTTCATCTAATAAGTGCATTAGTCTCAATGGATTAAGATTTCTCGTTTTGGTCTTCACTCAGATTATTCTACTCTATTTTGGTTGTTATCAAAAGTAGTTATTCCAATAAGTGCATTAGTCTCAATACATTAATCCATTTTCATCGTCACTCAACATATTTTAATCCATTTTTGTTATTGATCAATGTATTTCGTGTAATAAGTGCATTAGTCGTAATTACATTTAGTCTAACCGATTTTTGTTCTTAGGCAATGTAGTTTTTTCAATAAGGGAATTTATCTCAATGGATAAAGATTTTAGTCATTGTGGTCATTACTAAGCTCAGTTTTTTCCATTTTGATTTTTAGTCAATGTAATTTGTCTAAATAGTGCATTCGCCTGAATGGATTAAGATTTTTGTAATTTTTATGGTTACTCGACTTATTCTAATCCATTTTGGTTCATAGTTAATGTAGCTATTCCAATAAATGCATAAGTCTCAATAGATTAAGATTTTCTCATTTTGGGGTTTAATAGGTTTATCCGAATCCGTTTTGGTTTTTATCCAATGTTTTTCTTCCAATATGTATATTAGTCTCAATGCATTAAGATTTTGGTCTTCACTCGAGTTATTCTAATCAATTTGGGTTCTTAACAAATTTAGTTCTTTCAATATAAACCTATTATAGATAAAAAGGATCCAAAATCATAATCTATTAAGACTAATGCACTTATTTGACGAACTAAATTTACCAAAGAATTATAATGGATTAGAATACACCTATTAAAGAACAAAATAAACTAAATTCTTAACCCATTGAGATTTATGCACTTATAAAACGAACTACATTGCCTAAGAACAAACATGGATTAAAAAAACATATTATAGACAATTATGACCTAAAATCTAAATCAATTGAGACTTATACACTTATTGGACGAACCAAATTGCCTAAGAATTAAAATGAATTAGAATAAACCTATTAAAGACCAAAATGACCTAAAGTCTTAATCCATTGAGATCTATGCACTTATTAGACAAAATAAATTGTCTAGTAATCAAAATGGATTATAATAAACCTATTATAGACCAAAAAAACTAAAATCCTAATCGATTGAAACTAGTGCACTTAATAGATTAACAATATTAACTAAGAACCAAAATGAACTAGAATTAACATTGAAAAGACAAAAATGACTTTCAATCTTAATCCATATGCACTTATTGGACGAACTACATTGCCTAAGAATCAAAATAGATTAGAATATACCTATTAAATACCAAAATGACCAAAAATCTTAATCATTTGAGACTTATGCACTTATTGAAAGAACTACATTGTCTAAGAATCAAAATGGATTACAATAAACCTAGTATAGACCAAAAAGAACTAAAATCCTAATCCATTGAAACTAGTGCACTTAATAGATGAACTACATTGATCAAGAACAAAAATGGACTAGAATTAACATTGCCTAAAATCCTAATTCATTAAGACCAATAAAGTTATTGGACAAACTACATTGCCTAAGAATCAAAGTGGAATAAAATATACCTACTATAGAACTATGAACTTTGAATAACCCAAATGACCTAAAATCTTAATCCATTAAGAACTACACACTTATTGGACGGGCTACATTGTTTAAGAATCAAAATGGATTATAATAAACCTATTGAAGACCAAAACTGACCTAAATTCTTAATCCATTGAGATTTATGCACATATAGGACGCACTACAAATCCAAAAACCCAAAATGGATTAATATATACCTATTATAGAAATAAAATTGTAATCCATTGAGACTTAAGCACTTGTTGGACGAACTAAATTGCCTGAGAATTAAAATGGATTAAAAATACCTATTAAACACCAAAATGACCTAAAATGTTAATCCATTGAGACATGTGCACTTATTGGACGAACTATATTGCCTAATAATAAAAATGGATTACAATTATCCTATTGTAGACCGAAAAAGAACTAAAACCCTAATTCGTTGAAACTAGTGCACTTAATAGATGAACTACATTGACTAAGAACAATAATGGATTAGAATTAACATTGAAAATACCAAAAATATCTAAAATCTCAATCCATTGATACCAGTGAAGGTATTCGAAAAACTACATTGCCTAAGAATCAAAATTGTTTGGAATAAATCTATTGAAAACCAAAATTGAGCTAAATTTTTTATCCACAAAGATTTATGCTCTAATTGGTTGAACTACAATGCCTAAGATTCAAAAGGAATCAGGGTAAAGCTATTATGGACAACAATGAACTAAAAACCAAATCCTTTGAAACTAGTGCACTTAATAGATAAACTACATTGACAAAGAGTTAAAGTGAAATAGAATAAACTTTGAAAAGATCGAAATGACCTAACATCCTAATCTATTGAACATTATGCACGTCTTGGACGAACCAAATTGCCTAAGAATTAAAATGGATTAGAATAAATCGATTAAAGATAAAAATGACCTAAAATTTGAATCCATTGATACCTATGCACTTATTGGACAAACTACACTGCCTAAACATGAAAATGGATTATAATAAACCTAATAAATACCAAAATGACCTAAACTCTTAATCCAATGAGACTTGTAAGACCCACAGTTTTAAATTCTAATTTATGTTTTTTTTTTGTGTATTTTGGTATTTTGTGAATTTAATGCCAAAAATATCTTTTGGAACTGGTTAAAATTATTTGGTGAAGAATAATTTATTTACGTTACGAAGAATTGGATACTAGAGAGTTTTGTTAAAAATATCACTCGTCGCTGAAAATTTTATCTGTCAATTGAGTTGCGACAAGAGTGGATATTTTTATCAAATGGTTTGAGAGGTTATGGGTGAAATGGTAATTTTGATAAATATCTAGATATTTTTAGATATTTGTTAAGTTATAATATATATATATATATATATATATATATATATATATATATATATATATATATATTTATATATATATGTTTGGAGGGAAATAGAAAGAAAGGAAAAGGAAAAAAAAGGGAAAATGAAAAAGGAAAGAAAAGAAAACAGAGAAAGAAAATAGAAAACTTGCTCTCCCTGCCTCGCGAAAATCCATTCTCTCTTCTTCCTCTTTTGCTTTCTTTGCTTTTCTTTTGCTTCAAGAAAAGGAACCCAAAGCTTGGTGGGTGAGAAGACAAGGATTTCTCAACTTCATTCTTCTCCTTTGATTTGAAAACAGAGAAAAACGGTGTTGGTGTTTTCAAAACCGTCAAACACAAACCTCCACATTTGTTCTAGATCTAAGCTTTATTTCGCGAAGAGATAGAAGGGAAAGTTTCTCACCTCCATGCTACGGTGCTAGTGAACTAAATTTGGAAGTGACGTTGGGAGCAGAGATTTTATCGAAATTAATTGTGGTGCCGTAATCGCTCGTTAAAACTATTGTTAAGGTAAGAGCTCCTTCCAAACTTTTAGTTTGCATTTAGGGACTTATTTGTGGTTGTGTGGAAAATAACTTTTTTGGGTTTAAAGTGTAGATTTGGGGAGAATGAATTTAATGCTTTTATGGGTGAAAGTTTGGAGTTAGGTTTTTTGTTAAATTGATGAGTGTTTTCATGGAAAATGAATTTGATTCATCTATGTATGTTGTTGAGGAAAATAAATTTGATGTGTTTGAGTTTTGGTTTGTGAAAATTAGTTTGGCATGTGTTATGTTTGAGTTTTGTGGAAATTTGTGGTGATTGATGATTGAACTTGGTGTGGATTTTGTCGTTTTTGAATTGATTGAATTTAATGTAAATTGTGGATTAAATTTGATGTGTGTGGTGGAAAATAAATGTTTGAGTATGCTCTGTGTGGAATTTGAAAATCGTTAGAGTTAAATGAGTATTAAAATGGGGAATCTTTTAATATTTGCATTTACTTAATGATTGTCTTGAAAATCATTAGAGTAATATGAGTATTAAAAATGAGGAATCTTTTAATATCTGCATTTACTTGATGATTATCGTGGATAGTATCAGAGTATGCTCATGCATTTCATTGTACATGGCGACCGGATGAGCCATGATGATAGTGGTGATCGGATGGGCCACAACATGATGCCATGTGATTTGTTGGTTCGTCTTATCCTTGTGGGGATTGTCGCGTCGTGTAAGATCCGTGATAGACTGCACATTTTTTATAAATCATGCTGACCCGTGATAGGTGGCACCTCGGTAAATAGTACATCAGCCTGTGATAGGCGGTACATTGACGATTTATGTTTTTAGTAAATCGTGCTGATGCGTGATAGGTGGCACCTCGAAAATTTAGTACTTCAGCCTGTGATAGGCGGTACAATTATGATTTACGGCCCTTCGAGGATGGTTTTGATTGGAATTCCGAGTCCATGCATTTTGGCATATACACATTGCATTAGGTTGCTTGGCACGCGAGTCATGTTTGATTCAAGATTATGATTGAGTGTTTGAACTCAAGTGGTTGTTGTGGTTGTATCATAATTGCTAAGTGTGAATGTTTTGGATTCGTGTGTAAGTGTGATTGATTACAAAACCTTTTCGAAACTCAAGTTGTCATTGTGATTGTGCTATAATTGCTAAGGGCGTTTGTTTGGATTTGTGTGTAAGTGTTGATTGATTTCGAAACCCTTTTAAAAGCTGAATTTTGTTGTTTTCCATTGTTTTCTGATGTGTATTCGAATACAGAAGGTTGTATTCGAATAAAAACATCCTATTTTTAGCTACTGACTTATGTGTAGTCGAATACAGAAGGTTGTATTCGAATACAAACATCCTGTTTTAGCTATTGACTTATGTGTAGTCGAATACAGAAGGCTGTATTCGAATACAGACATGCTATTTTTGCTGCTGACTTATGAAACAACATTATATTTGAATACAGAGATGCTGTATTTGAATACAACGACACAATTTTGTTTAAAACATCATTTTTCAACGTTGTTTATGCATGTTTAGCATATGGAAACCCTTTCAAGCTGCATGCTAAGTTGAAAGGTTATTTTGTGCATTTAAAAACTTAAATGTTATGTGTTAATTGTTAATTTTGGTTGGTCACCCTTTACAACTATTGTAGAAATATGGGCTTTGCCCTCATATGAGAATCAGGATCTTCCCACCGGTTAGTACCCTGGGGATGGGAATGTATTTGGACACACCTGACTGGAGCTGTGTTAGAAGGATCTTGCGGGGCGTGTGAAGGTCATATGGGATGTTTAGTTTTTTGTAGAATGATCAGATTAGGTTGACGTATAGGGACTAGATGTCTTTCTTTTTGGGTTGTGTTTGTTTTAATTTGAAAGACTGTACCTATACCAATATTGCTTGTTTGACATTTTATTTTGATGGGTTCCATGTACCACTTTTTGATGTGATGTGGGGAGGTTAAAATTCTTAGCAAGTGCTTTTGTACAGGTGTCTGCCGAGAATACCCCAGGGGTATGAGCTATGCTTGATAGGTCTCATATCCCTGATGTATTTTGATGTTTAAATACTTTGGATTTCTGTTTCAAAAACTATTTCCGCTGCTTGTAAATATTGTTGATTGTGGTCGTTGTGTTACGACTTGAATATTTGTCCAAAAGTATTTCCTTCTTTATTTCTTTGTTTTTATGAATTTGTTTTAAAAAAAAAAAAAATACACTCGCGCTTTTAGAAAATGGATTGTTACAAGACTTATGGACTAATTGAATGAACTACATTTCCTAGGAACTAAAATGGATTATAATAAATTTGTTAAACACATAAATTGACCACAAAATTCTTAATCTAATGATACATATGCATTTATTGGACGAACTACAATGAGAAAGAACGAAAATGGATTAAAATAAACTATTATAGACAAAATTGACCTAAAATCTTAATTCATTAGGACTTATGCACTTATTGGACAAACTACGTTTCCTTAGAATCAAAATGTAATAGAATAAACCTCTTAAAGAACAAAATCATCTAAATTCTTAACCCAATGAGACTTATGCACTTATAGGGTGAACTGCACTGCCTAAGAACCAAAATGGATTAAAACAAACCTACTATAGACAATTATTACCATAAATATAAATCAACTGAGACTTATACACTTATTGGACGAACCAAATTGCCTTAGAATTAAGATGGATTAGAATAAAACGATTAAAGACCAAAATGACCTAACGTCTTAATCCATTCAGAGCTATGAACGTATTGGACGAACTAATATGTCTAATAATCAAAATGGATTAGAATAAACCTATTATAGACCAAAAAGAACTAAAATCATAATCGTTTGGAACTAGTGTACTAAATAGAAGAACTACATTGACTAAGAACCAAAATGTAATAGAATTAACATTGAAAAACCCAAAATGACTTAAAATCTTAATCCATATGCATTTATTGAACGAACTACATTACCTAAGAATCAAAATCAGTTAAGCATAAACCTTTTAAAGACCAAAATTGACCAAAATTCTTATTCCATGTCGACTTATGCACTTATTGGAAGAACTACAATGATAATGAACCAAAATGCATTAAAATAAACCTTTTATAGATAAAGATTACCTAAAATTTTAATACATTAATACTTATGCACTTCTTGGACGAACTATGTTGCCTAAGAATCAAAATCTGTTATAATAAACCTATTAAAGACCAAAATTAACCAAAATTCTTAACCCATGGAGACTTATGCACTTATAGGCAAACTACATTGCATAAGAATAAAAATGGATTAAAACAAACGCATTATAGACAATTATAACCTAAAATCTAAATTAATTGAGACTTATACACTTATTTGACAAATCGAAATGGATTAGAATATTCCTATTAAATACCAAAATGACCTAAAATCTTAACCAATTGAGACCTATGAACTTATTGGAAGAACTACATTGTCTAAGAATCAAAATGGATTACAATAAACCAATTATAGATAAAAAAGAACTAAAATCCTAATCCATTGAAAAACATTGAAATGACTTACATTACCTAAAATCCTAATCCATTGCGACCTATAAAGTTATTGAACAAACTGCATTGCTTAAGAATAAAAATGGATTGGAACAAATCTATTAAAGACCAAAATGACCTAAAATCTTAATCCACTGAGAAATATGCACTTATTGGACAAATTAAATTGCCTAAGAAGCAAAATAAATTAGAATAAACCTATTAAAGACCAAAATGACCTAAAATCTTAATGAATTGAAATATTTGCACTTACAAGACAACTTAATTAACTTAGAACTATGTACTTTGAAAAATCAAAATGACCTAAAATCTTAATCCATTGAGAACTATTTACGACCCTTAATTTTAAATCCTAAATTATACAATTTAAGGGTATTTTGTGGTGAATTTCTTAGACTTTTATCCCAGTTTTTGGTATTTAGTGAGTTAAATGTCAAAAATATATTTTTGGATTTTGAATTAAAATTATTTGTCGGAAAATAATTTATTTACATTGCGAAGAATTTAATACCAGAAAATCTTGTTAAATATATCTCTAGTTGATGAAAATTTGATCTGTCAATTGAGTTACGACGAGAGTAGATATTTTTATCAAAATAAACTTATGATGGGAGTATAGTTATGTGTGTAAGAATATTTAGAAATTTGTTGGTTTGATTTAATTGTAATATATATATATATATAAATATATTGTTTGGCAAAGTTTGTGTGTGTGTGTGTGTGTATATATATATATATTCAAGTGATAGGTAGGAAGGCAGAAAGGAAATAAAAGGCCAAAAACAAACTCTCCAGCCTCGCGTTTCTTCTTCTTCCTTCAGTTTAGTTTCCTTTCCTTGCCATCACTTTCTTCTTCTTCCTTCGGCTTCAAGCAAAAAAAACATTTTCCCCTACGTCTGCTTCTCGCCCATGACTTTCCATCTTATTCCTTTGGTTTCAAGAAAAAGAAGGAAAAGTGTTGGTAGTTTGAAAATAAAACCGCAAAACACAAACCCGAATTTGTCTTCTAGATCTAAACTCCCTTGCGAGAAGTGATAGAAGGGAAAGTTGCTCCTTGCTACACTACGGTGCTAGTGAACCAAATTTAGAAGCGACGATGGAGTGGGAATTTTATGGGAATTAATCGCGGTACCGTAATCGCTCGTTAAAGCTACCATTAAGGTAAGGGCTCCTTCCAAATTTTTAGCTTGCATATAGGAGTCTATTTATGTATTTGTGGAAAAGAAATATGATGTATTTGATATGTGAAATTGTAGAAAATGAATTGAATGGGATTATGTGAATTGGTGGAAAATGAATTTAAGTCATCTATGTGTGTTTTGAGGAAATGTAATTTGAGATGTGTTTTGTGAAGATTAATTTGACATGAGTTATATTTGAATTTTGTGGAAATTTATGGATGATTGACAATTGAGCTTGGTGTGGTTTTTATGGAATTTGAATTGATCGAATTTAATGTGAATTATGGATTAAATTATTATGTGTGGAGGTGGAAAATATATGTTTGAGTATGCTCTGTATTGAATTTGAAAATCATTAGTGTTAAATGAGTATTAAAAATGGGGAATCTTTTAATATCTGCATTTACTTAATGCTTGTTGTGGAAAGAGTCAGAGTATGCTCATCCATTTCATAGTACATTGTGACCGCGATGGTGCCATGGTGATAGTGGGGACCGTGATGGGCCACGAGATGATGCCATGTTGTTTGTTCGTTCGTCTTATCCTTGCAGGGATTATCGTGTTGTGTTGATCAGTGAGCAATTGCACTCTTGAACGTGATGATCTGTGAGCGATTGCACTATAGAAAAGAGTGTAAGGCCTGTGATAGGCGACACTTTAAAAAAATTGTGCGGGCCTGTGATGGATGGAACCTTGATAATTAGTGTAAGGCCAGTGATAGGCGATACAATTATGATTTACGCCCCTTCGAGGAGGGTTTGATCGGAATTCCAGAATTCATGCATTTTGGGTATATACAAATTGCATTAGGGTGCTTGGCACACGAGTCATGTTTGATATACTGTGATGATTGTATATGTATGTTCAGTTGTGATTCTGCCCTAATTGGTAAGTGAGATTGTTTGGATTTGTGTTTAAGTGTTGATTGATTGCGAAACCTTTTTAAAAGCTGATTTATGCTGTTTTTGCTGTTTTATGCTGTTTTCTTCTGCTGTATTCGATTATAAGAATGCTATATTCGAATACAGATGTCCTGATTTTGCTACTGACTTCTGAAACAACAATGTATTCAACTACAAGAAGGTGTATTCGAATACAAATGTCCTGATTTAGCTAGTGACTTCTGAAACAACACTGTATTCGACCACAAGGATGATGTATTCGAATACGAAAATGCAGTTTTGTTAAAAACTTCATTTTTGAACTTTGATTATGCATGTTTGGCATATGAAAACCCTTTCATAGAGTATGCAAAGTTCAAAGGTTATTTTGTGCATAAAAAAACTTAAATGCTATGTGATATTTGTTAATTATGGTTGCTGACCTTTACAATTATTGTGGAAATCTGGGCTTTGCCCTCAGATGAGAATCAGGATCATCCGACCGGTAAGTACCTTGGAGATGGTAAGGTAGTTAGGCATACTTGAACAATGCTGTGTCAGAAGGATCTTGCGGGGCGCATGGAGATCACCCGAGTTGTATAGCGTTTTGTAGCATGATCAGATTAAAGGGTTGTATAGGGTTTAGTTGTCTTTCTTTTGTGGATGTATTTATTTCAATTTGGAAGATTGTACCTATACCTCATATTGTCAACTTGACTTTTATTTTGATGGGTCCTTGTACCACTTTTTGATGCGATGTGGGGAAGTTTAAATTCTTGGGGCAGTGCTTTTGTACAGGTGTCTGTCAAGAATTCCCTAGGGGTATGAATTATGTCTGATAGGTTTCATAGCCCCGGTGTGTTTTGCTGTTTAAATACTTTGGGTTTGTATTTCAAAAACTATTTCCGCTGCTTGTAAATATTTGTTGACTTTTGTCGTTATGTTAAGACTTAAATATTTTATCCAAAAAGTATTACCTTTTCTTTCTTTATTTCTGATCTCCGATTTTAATTTCGAAAAAAAAAACGAGCTGTTACAATTCTGGCATCAGAGATTTGGTTTGGATATCTTTGGGGCTGGGGAGCTTTGGTTATAGATTGTAGGTTAACCTATAGGTTGGGAGTCGTTATATAATCATGCGTCTGGGTAATTCGTCAGAGTTCCCGGGTTTGATGTAGTTTCATTGTGTTGATGTTTTCAGAAGTTATTTTTGGAATTATTCTACAGGGTGTTGTGATTCCTTCTTGATGTTGGATTTGAGGAAACAATGCCTCCAAGGAGGAACAACGCTGCAAGAACGAACTTTAGTAGGGATGATTAAATGGTTGAAGCTACGAATAACATGGATGTTTTTGTTGTTGCATAGACAACTGCAAAGACTCTGCAGGATCTGGAGAAGAGGGAAAGATAGGTCTGTGCTATTGAGTCAAGAGGATTGAAATATTTTCTTCGTTACCATCATTCAAAGTTCAAGGGTGATGAGAACTCAGAAAATGCTGATTAGTGGATTCAAGAAGTGGAAAAGATCTTCAAAAAGACGATTTGTTAGGCAGGGTTGAAGCGAATCATGACGACATGGGATTTATCAAGTGGTTCTAAGGACATAGAGGCTATGTTGTTGGTGGTAACTCGAAGATGATGGGTATGGGTGGATTAAAGTTAGACGAATGGGCAATTTCATGTAATGATCTAAGTGGAGAGCTTTTTGAGAAGAGTATTAGATGTTCGCCTGATAGATTTCAGGATGAGACTGGATGAAGTTTGATAACTAGTAAAGGGGTGTGAACACCAATGAATTATTGAGAAGACAGGGATTCCATTTGGAATAGCATTTGATGCTTAGGTGTCAACGAAAGAGACTTGTATTGAAGTTAAGGGGCACGACACGTTAGGGGTAAATACTACCTTGGTTAGATAAAGTACACTTTGAGGAATAGTCGATACCTTGAGGGGTAAAGTCGAACATTCGAGTTAAACTAGATTTACGACTCAGATTATTAAGTATGAATCTCATCACAATTATAGGAGTGAGAATATATATTTCTTTGATAAGTGACAAATCTCTGTGTGGTTTAGGACATCGTAAGTACATATAGTAATTTTAGATGAAACTATAGACGCGTAAGTGTGAATTTTGGGTGATGTCTGGATAAACATAAAGAGTTAAGCCTTGATGTATTGAACCACATGTTACTATTAAATGAAATTGAAAGTACATAGTACGAGAATACTTAGAGATTGTAACAACGTAAGCTTTGAGAGTCTATTAAAGGATGGTAATTACTAGAAGAATGTTAATTATTTGATAGGTCAAAGGGATTATTTGAGATTTGATTTGGGACCCTAAGATGGTTGATCTTTAAGTCAATGATTTAAAATCCACAAGGTTGGATGGAGGACCAAGTAATGCCTAAAACTGGTATAATTGAGATAGGTAAGTGATAAATAATTCATGTTATGGATGAAAGTGTTTGAAGATTTACTAAAAAGGTCGTGTTATGATTAGAAGTGTTTTTCTTAGTGAGGTTACTAATACATTTAGAGTTAATGATGAGTACGACCTCGTATTGTATCTTAAGATGAAATGGATGGAATTAGACGGTGTGATGAGTATTTGGAGATTTCGAGGATCAGATTTTAGAATTTTATTTAATGATAGAAAATGAAAAAAAGAAGAAATGTAACAAATGATTTATGGTTTAGATGTTGGTCTTGGGAAGTCAAGCGTTAAGATTTAAAATGAGTTTTTTTAGTAACTAGATGGACGATGAAAGGTATGTGGATCTTTGAGATATTTTACTGTAAAGTTATGAGGATGAAGTTTATAGATAATTATTTCTTCGAAAATGCTTATGGGGAACGTTTGAGAAATAGTTCTTTAGGACGTTCGGTTGTCAGGATTATTTGAGTTTGTATCTCGGTGAAGGTTGAGAAGGAATAAGAATCCAACGAGTGAACCAAATTTTAGAAAATGTGCCAAGAAAACTTGTTGGAGCACCAGATAGAGATGTAGCGTATGACAATTAAAGATTAATGAAAGGAATTATCCCACCTATAATTAAGACATTGTTATTATAAAGGTATGCCAATGATATAAAGGCACTACTTGAGTGCATGTCACGGGGGTTGCTATTCTGTTTGTCAATCAACAGAGTCAAATGTTTGGTTAATAGGTGTAGCACCCCGTTTTTCTTAGCGAGGGTGTATTTTTTTTTTTCAAAAGATTTTAAAATAAAACAGAGAAATAAATAAGGTAACACATTTGGATAAATAATTAAGTCATTATAATTTACATGCAGCGGAAAAAGTTCTAAAAATATGAATTCAAAATATTTACATAACAAAAGTGGTACAGTCTTCCAGTTTAAAAATAAAAGCAACCCAAAAGAAAGACATTTGTTCCCTCTGTGTCCACCTAGTCTGATCATTTTACAAAACAACTAAACACCCTGAGTGATCTCCACGCGCCCCGTGAGATCCTCCTAACGTAGCTCCAATCAAGCATTCCCATCTACATTCCCATCCGTGGGGTACGAATCGGTAGGATCATCCTGGCTCTCATCTGAGGGCAAAGCCCAGATTTCCACAATAGTTGTAAAGGGTCACCAACCGAAATTAACAATTAACACATAACATTTAAGTTTTTAAATGCATAAAATATCCTCTCAACTAAGCATGCACCTTAAAAGGATTTTTCATATGCGAAAAGTTCATACAATGCTTGCCAAATGTAAATGAAATCAATTAAAGTTCTCAATTCATCAAGTAATATATAACTGACCAAAATATTGATAAATCAATTGAGCAATCAATTATCTAACTCAAAATAAGATTTTCCACTGAGCCAATCGATTGGGCAAATCGATTTCCTGAAAGTTTTTAGTGAAAATTGAACTCTGAACTTACATCAATCGATTGGGGCAATCGATTTCGATAAGGACTGATCCCCTGTATTGGCCAATCGATTGGGAAAATTGATTTCGTGAAAGACAGAGCCCCTGTATTGAAGCCAATCGATTGGGTAAATCGATTTCGTGAAAGACAGAGCCCCTGTAATGAATCCAATCAATTTACTAAATCGATTTCTTAAGTGGTTTTGAAAAACATATTACCAAATCGATTGGGTAAATCGATTTTTGGCAAGGGAAAGTCCCTGTAACTCATCAAATCGATTGGGTAAATCGATTTCCCTGTATATTCTTTCAAAAATACATAAACTAACTCAATCATATTCAAACACCACTCCAAACCTTAACACTTAGCAATACCCATACAATTACCACGACATTATGAGTTTCGAAATCGTTTTACAATCTAACATACTATCACACAATTCCAAAACATAACTCTTAGTACAATCAACACAATCACAATTTGAATCAACCACGACTCGTGTGCCAAACCAAAACCCTCCTCGAAGGGACGTAAATCATAATTGTACCGCCTATCGCAGGCCAAAGTACCAATTACCGAGGTGCCACCTATCACGGGTCAGCACGATTTACTAAAAAACGTAAATCATAAACGTACCACCTATCACGGGTCAGTACTGTTTACCGAGGTGCCACCTATCACGGGTCAGCACGATTTACTAAAAGAAAAAGCGTAAGTCGTAAGTGTACCGCCTATCACAGGCCAAAGTACTACTTACCGAGGTGCCACCTATCACGGGTCAACACAATTTACCAAATGAAATGCATGAGCATACACTAACTCCATTCACAACAATCGTTAAGTAAATGCAGATATTAAAAGATTCCCAATTTTTAATACTCATTTAACTTAAACGATTTTCACGCCAAACATTAAGCAAACAGACATATTAAGAGATTCCCCATTCTTAATATACTTTTGACTTAAACGATTTCCACAACAAAACATTCAGTAAACAAGACATTAAGAGATTCCCCATTCTTAATACTCATTTACCGAAACGATTTTCAAAAACAAACATTAAGTAAACAAGACTTTAAGAGATTCCTCATTCTTAATTCTCATTTAACTTAAACGATTTTCCAAAACAAACATTAAGTAACCAAGACATTAAGAGATTCCCCATTGTTAACGCCTAGTTAACTTAAACGATTTTCAAAACAACATCAAGTAACCAAGACATTAAGAGATTCCCCATTCTTAATGCCCAGTTAACTTAAACGATTTTCAGAACAACATTAAGTAACCAAGACATTAAGAGATTCCCCATTCTTAACGCGTAGGTAACTTAAACGATTTTCAAAACAATATTAAGTAACCAAGACATTAAGAGATTCCCCATTCTTAACGCCCAATTAACTTAAACGATTTTCAAAACAACATTATGTGACCAACACATTAAGAGATTCCCCATTCTTAACGCCCAGTTAACTTAAACGATTTTCAAAACAACATTAAGTAACCAAGACATTAAGAGATTCCCTATTCTTAACACCCAGTTAAGTTAAACGATTTTCAAAACAACATTAAGTAACCAAGACATTAAGAGATTCCCCATTCTTAATGCCCAGTTAACTTAAACGATTTTCCCAAACCCACATTAAGTAAACAAGACATTAAGAGATTCCCGATTCTTTATACTCGTTTAACTTAATGGTTTTCAAATTCCCCACAAGACAAACTCAAACATACTTTCACATTCAATCCATAATTCACACCAAAACACATCAATCAACAAACATCAAGTATGAACACGCCAAGTATGATGAACAAAAATCAACACAATAAATTTCATTTATTCAAAATCATACATACGTGAGGTAAATTCATTTTCCATGAAACATTCATCAATATAACCAGAACCTAACACTAAGATTTTACCTGTAAAACCTTAGATTCATTTTCCCCAAATCAATACTCCAACCCTAACAAAATTCTTTTCCACACAACCACAAATAAGTCCCTAAATGCAAACTAAAAGTTTGGAACGAGCCCTTACCTTCGCGTTAGCTTTAACATGCGATTACGGCACCGTGAGTAAATCCGGTAAATTTTCCGCTCGCAACGCCGCTTCCAAAGTTGGTTCACTAGCACCATAGCACGGAGGTGAGCAACCTTCCCTTCTATCACTTCTTGAAAGGAGGCTTAGATCTAGATGAAACGGGAAGGCTTGTGTTTGAATCCCTAATACCGTTTTTCTTGGTTTTCGAATCAAAGGTGAAGAGTGAAGTTGAGAAATCCTTGTACTATCACCCACTATCAATTTTTCGAACTCAAAGGAAGCAAGAACAACGAAAATGGATGAAGATGGAGGAAGGGAGAAGAAGATGTTTTCGCGAGGCAGAGGAGAAGATGAAGTTTTTTCCTTTCTTTGGTTTTTCCTTTCTTTTTCTTTCTTTCCTTTCTAATCTCTTTCTTTTTTGCCCCCACACAAACATATATATACATATATTTTAATATATGTATTATTTACTTTTAACAAATATCTTCAAATCTAGATATTTATTAAAATTACCATTTCACCCATAATGCATTAAACTCTTCGTAAAAGATTCACCGCAGTTAATTTAATTTCTTTATCGACGAGTAATTCTAATCGGGCATCAAAATATCTTCTTGGTCATATAAACTCCAAAATGTTAATAACTTTGGCTAAAAAGCCTCCGAATTCAATACCAAAAATTACACTAAAATACATAAGGTACACTTTAAAATTATGGGTCTTACAATAGGGAAGAATTGAGCATGAAATGGAAAAGTTTGGTGGGAATTAGTAATGCTTGATTTATTGAAATCACTATAATGAAGATGCGTCACGGTTCGAGACATAATTTAAGGTTTGTATAAATGGAAAAGTGATGAAGTGAATACAATGTGTTTGGCATGTCATAATGAAAATATAATCATCAAGCAGCAAAAAAAGGATGCGGCGAAATTGAGAAGTATCAAAATGAATGCTGGCAGTAGATGTAGTAAAATTATTTTCGAGTTTGTGTAAAATTGCGAAGTATGTAAGAAATTGTCTAGTGAAGCATGAAATTGAGGTGTTAGGCATGAGACAAATTTAGACCTTGATCTTTGAATTAAATATATGTTGGATTTTGTTGGAAATGTGACTCTTGAAATGAAGTACTAAACTTAAAGGAATTTTGTGTGTCCTAAGTAGTATAGTCTTTGGCATGTTATCGAAAATATTTGAGGAAGCTTGGATCACCAAGCAAATGTGGAGATAGAATTATTAAAGTTATAATTGGAATAACATACTGATAAGAACACTACGGTTTGACATAGTTGTATGACTAAAGAAAAATCGAGGATTTGTGGACAATGGAGAAATTTAGGAGTTCTCGGCTATAGTGATTGTTTTGAGCTCAGTGTGTTGGTGTCATACTTAGTGTTTTGGTTTGGTACCAAATGGATGTTTCGTACCAAGTTGATGTAAATGAGGTTATGTGACATAGCTATGGGCGATTATACTTCATCGACAAGATCAAAGTTATAGGAAAATAAGGGAAACTCAACGGACCTTGAGAAGATTGTTGACCGCTTGTACATAAGGATATTCTTAAGTGCAAGTCGCGGGGAGTGCTATTACAGTTCAGTTAAGATAGTCCAAGCCACCATCATGGTTGTTGGCTATTTATTGACAAATTGAGGGACTGATAATCCTTAATCTCTTGTTGATTGTAGACAAAAACATGTTGAATGGAATGACGAGTCTTACCGACTATGGTAGTGTGTAGAGTTATTAAGCACTCTATGAAAAGGGGTAGGCAACACTATCTTCGAGTAGACCGGGTGAAACAAATTGTGACTTGTATGTTGAATCTGAGTACTAACCTAGTCTGGATTGTTACTCGTACTTTAAGTTTCGAGGACGAAACTTCTTTTTGGAGGTAGTAATGTAAGGGTATTTTGTGTTGAATTTCTTAGGCTATTAGCCCAGTTTTTGGTATTTAGTGAGTTAAATGCCAAAAATATATTTTTGGAATTTGAATTAAAATTATTTGTCAGAAAATAATTTATTTAAGTTGCGAATAATTTAATACCGGACAGTTTTGTTAAAAATATCTCTAGTTGCTGAAAATTTTATCTGTCAATTGAGTTACGATGAAAGTAGATACTTTTATCAAAATAAATTGATGATGGGAGTAAAGTTATGCGTGTAAGAATATTTAGAAATTTGTTGGTTTGGTTTAATTATTATAATATATATATATATATATATATATATTTTTGGCAAAGTTTATATATATATATAGACTCAAGTGATAAGTAGGAAGGCAGAAAGGAAACAAAGGAAACAAAAAAGGCCAAAAACAAACTCTCTAGCCTCACGTTTCATCTTCTTCCTTCAGTTCAGTTTCCTTTCCTTGCCATCACTTTCTTCTTCTTCCTTCGGCTTCAAGCAAAAGAAACATTTTCCCCTGCTTCTGCTTCTCGCCCATGACTTTCCTTCATCTTCCTTTGGTTTCAAGAAAAAGAAGGAAAAATGTTGGTAGTTTGAAAACAAAACCGCAAAACACAAACCCTAATTTATCCTCTAGATCTAAGCTCCCTTGCGAGAAGTGACAGAAGGGAATGTTACTCCTTGCCACACTACAATGCTAGTGAGCCAACTTTGGAAGCGACTTCGCGAGCAGAAATTTTATTGGAATTAATCGATGTACCGTAATCGCTCGTTCAAGCTACCGTTAAGGTAAGGGCTCCTTCCAAATTTTTAGCTTGCATATAGGAGGCTATGTGTGTATTTGTGGAAAAGAAAATTGATGTATTTGATGTGTGAAATTGTAGAAAATGAATTTAATGCGATTATGTGAATAGGTGGATAATGAATTTAAGTCATCTATGTGTGTTTTGAGGAAATGTAATTTGAGATGTTTGAGGTGTGTTTTGTGAAGATTAATTTGGCATGAGTTATGTTTGAATTTTGTGGAAATTTATGGATGATTGACAATTGAGCTTGGTGTGGTTTTTGTGAAATTTGAATTGATCGAACTTAATGTGAGTTGTGGATAAAATTTGATGTGTTGTGGTGGAAAATATATGATTGAGTATGCTCTGTATTGAATTTAAAAATAATTAGTGTTAAATGGGTATTAAAAATGGGGAATATTTTAATATCATCATTTACTTAATGATTGTTGTGGAAAGAGTTAGAGTATGCTCATGCATTTCATAGTACATGGTGAGCGCGATGGTTCCATGGTGATAGTGGTGACCGTGATGGGCCACGAGATGATGCCATGTGATTTGTTCGTTCATATTATCCTTGCAGGGATTATCGCGTCGTGCTGCTCTATGAGAAATTTCACTCTAGAACGTGCAAATCTGTGAGCGATTGCACTCTAGAAAACAGTGTAAGGCCTGTGATAGGCGTCTTGATTATTAGTATAAGACCTGTGATAGGCGATACAATTATGATTTACTCCCCTTCGAGGAGGGTTTTGATTGGAATTCCTGAATACATGCATTTTGGGCATATTCGCATTCCATTAGCGTGCTTGGGACGCGAGTCATGCTTGATATACTGTGATGATTGTATATGTATGCTCAATTGTGGTTGTGATTGTGCCCTAATTGGTAAGTGAGGTTGTTTGGATTTGTGTGTAAGTAATGATTGATTGCGAAACCTTTTTAAAAGCTGATTTATGTTGTTTTTGCTGTTTTCTGCTGCTGTATTCGACTACAAGAATGCTGTATTCGAATACAGATGTCCTAATTTTGCTACTGACTTCTGAAATAACACTGTTTTGGACTACAATAAGGTGCATTCAAATACAAATGTCCTGATTTAACTACTGACTTCTAAAACAACACTGTATTCGACTACAAGGATGATGTATTCAAATACGACAATGTAGTTTTGTTAAAAACTTCATTTTTCAACTTTAATTATGCATGTTTGGCATATGAAAACCCTTTCAAAGAGTATGCTAAGTTGAAAGGTTATTTTGTTCATAAAAAACTAAAATGCGATGTGATATTTGTTAATTTCGGTTGGTGACCTTTTCAATTATGGTGGAAATCTGGGCTTTGCCCTCAGATGAGAATCAGGATCATTCGACCGGTTAGTACCCTGGAGATGGGAAGGTTGTTAGGCATACCTGATCGATGCTGTGTTAGAAGGATCTTGTGGGGCGCGTGGAGATCACCTGGGTTGTATAGGTTTTTGTAGGATGATCAGATTAGAGGGTTGTATAGGGTTAAGTTGTCTTTCTTTTGTTGATGTATTTATTTCAATTTGGAAGACTGTACCTATACCTCATATTGTCAGCTTAATTTTTATTTTGATGGGTCCTTGTACCACTTTTTGATGCGACGTGGGGAAGTTTAAATTCTTGGGGCAGTGCTTTTGTACAGGTGTCTGCCGAGAATACCGTAGGTGTATGAACTATGTCTGATAGGTTTCATAGCCCCGGTGTGTTTTGCTGTTTAAATACTTTGGATTTGTATTTCAAAAACTATTTCCGCTGCTTGTAAATATTTGTTGACTTTTGTCGTTATGTTGCGACTAAAATATTTTATCCAAAAAGTATTACCTTTTCTTTCTTTATTTCCGATATGCGATTTTAGTTTTGAAAGAAAAAAATGGGCATTTACAAAGTACATTGCTTAAAAATCAAAATAGATCAGAACACACCTATTAAAGACAAAAAATGACCTAAAGTCTTAATCCATATAGATTTATGCACTTACAGGACACCCTACGATACCAAAAACCCAAAATAGATTAAAATATACGTATTATAGAAAAAAAATGACATCAAATTGTAATCCATTGAGAACAACCTATTAAATTGGATTAGAACAACCTATTAAACACAAAAATGACCTAAAAATTTAAATGAACGAACCTAAAAATTTGTTGGACGAGCTAAATTGCTTAAGAATTAAAATGGATTAGAATAACCTATTAAACATCAAATGACCTAAAATCATAATCCATTGAGACATGGGCATTTATTGGATGAACTACATTGTCTAAGAATAAAAATGGATTGCAATTATCTATTAAAGTTATTGGACAAACTACATTGCCTAAGTATAAAAATAGATTGGAATAAATCTATTAAAGACCAAAATAGATTTGAATTTTTTATCCATTAAGATATATGCATTAATTGGACAAACTACATTGCCTAAGAATAAAAAGGAATTAGAATAAACCTATTATGGACAACAATGAACTAAAATCCTAAACCTTTGAAGCTTGTGAACTTAATAGATGAACTACATTGAATAAGAACCAAAGTGGACTAGAATATACTTTGAAAGGCCGAAATGACCTAAAATCATAATCCATTGAATATAATGCACTTATTGGACGTACTAAATTGCCTAAGAATTTAAACAGATTGGAATAAACTTATTAAATACCAAAATGACCTAAAACTTAAATCCATTGAGACATATGCACTTATTGGACAAACTATATTGCCTAAGAATCATGATAGAATAAAATAAACCTATTAAAAACTGAAATGACCTAGTTTCGTGTAACAACCTGTTCTTTTTTTTTTTAAATACAGAAATCTAAAATCGTATTTCAGAAATTAAGAAAGAAATATTTTTGGATAAAATATTTAAGTCGTAGCATAACGAAAAAAGTCAACAGATATTTATATGCAGCGGAAATAGTTTTTGAAGACCTATTAGACATAGCTCATACCCCTGGGGTATTCTCATCAAACACCTGTACAAAAGCACTGCCCCAAGAATTTTAACTTCCCCACGTCGCATCAAAAAGTGGTAAAAGCAACAATCAAAATAAAAGTCAGGTTGACAATATGAGATATAGGTACAATCTTTTAAATTGAAATAAATACATCCACAAAAGAAAGACAACTAAACCCTATACAACCCTCTAATATGATCATGCTACAAACAAAACTATATAGTCGGGGTGATGTCCACGCACCCCGCATGATCCTTCTAACACCCCATCTGTCAGGTATGCCTAACTACCTTCCCATCTCCAGGGTACTAATCGGTCGGATGGTCCTGATTCTTATTGGAGGGCAAAGCCCGAATTTCCACAATAATTGTAAAGGACACCAGCCGAAACTAACAAATATCACATAACATTTAAATTTCAAATGCACAAAATAACCTTTCAACTTAGCATACTCTTTGAAAGGGTTTTCATATGCCAAATATGCATAATCCAAGTTAAAAAATGATGTTTTTAACAAAATTGCACTGTCGTATTTGAATACAACATCCTTGTATTCGAATACAATGCTAATTCATAAGTCAGTTGTAAAATCAACACAACTATATTCGAATACGAGACAGGATGTAGTCGGATACGAGACAGGACAAGTCAATAGCAAAAGCAAAACAACTGTATTCGAATACAACCTTCTTGTATTCGAATACAACAATAGAAAATTGCAGAAATCGGTTTTGAAATGGTTTCACAATCAATCAACTCTTACACACAAATCCAAACAATCACACTTACCAATTAGGGAACAATCACAACAACAACTGAGCATACATATATAATCATCAAAGTATATCAAACATGACTCGCGTGCCAAGCACCCTAATGCAATGCGTATATGACAAAATGCATGAATTATGGAATTCCAACTAAAACCATCCTCGAAGGGGGGTAAATCATAATTGTACCATCTATCACAGACCAATACTAATTACTGAGGTGCCACCTATCACGGGCCAGCACGATTTACTAAAAAGCATAAATCGTAAATGTAAGACCTTTAATTTTAAATTCTAATTTATGTATTTTGGGGGATTTTTGTGCTGAATTTCTGAGGCTTTTTAGCCAATTTTATGGCATTTTGTGAGTTAAATGCCAAAAATATCTTTTTGTAGACCCGATTAAAATTATTCATCGATGAATAATTTTATTTAATCACGGTGAATCTTTTGTCGAAGAAATTTTTTCTGAGATGTAGTATTTTTCAGAAAAATTCATCTGCCCATTGAATTACGACGAGAGTAGATATTTTTCTAAAAAAGTGGTTTGTGATGTGATGCGAGGTGGCAGGCGCAATGATGATTTTTATAAAAATATCTAGATATTTATTGTTGTTATTATTATTATTATTATTATTATTATTTTAATATATTATATATATATATATATATATATATGTATGGAACGACACAGGGAGGAAACAAATTTTTCCCGTGAAGTCATGCCTGCCATGCCTCTCTCTTCCTTCTTCTCCTTGCATCTTTCTTTTTATTTTTCTTTCTTTGTTTTAAGAAAAACACAGACAAGTGTTGTTAGAAAACTAAAACACAAAATACAAACTCTCATTTTTCTCCTAGATCTAAGCTTCGTTTCGAGAAGTGACAGAAGAGAAAGTTGCTCATTGCCACGCTGCGATGCTAGTGAGCTAGTTTTCAAAGCGACGTCACAAACTTAAATTTTACTGGAATTAATCGCGGTGCCGTAATCGGTTGTTAAAACCACAACGGAGGTAAGGACTCCTTCCAAACTTTTAGTTTGCATTTAGGACATTATTTGTGATTTTGTGGAAAAGAAATTTGATGTATTTGAGGTGTGATTTTGTGAAAAATTAATTTAATGTGATTATGTGTAAATTAGTGGAATTTAAATTTGAGGTGTGGTTTGTGGTGATTCAAGTTTGGTGTGATTTATATGTTCATAATTATTATTATGAATTTTTGAGATGTGATTTATTTGTGGATTTTGTAGAAAATGAATTGATGAAATTTGGTGGTTTATGTGTAAAAATGTGGAATTTTGAAATTGGATGAGTTATGTTTGAATTGTTGAAATTTAATTGGGGTGCTATATGCGTGTTGTGGAATTGAATTGATTGAATTTGGTGTGAATTGGAGATAATTAAATTTGATGTGTTTGAGTTACGTAATGAGTAATTTTCAAATAAATGAGTTTGAACTGAAATTGAAATTTTACAAAAAAATTAGCGTTGTTAAAGTTGTGAAAAAGTTCAAATTTTAACTAAGTTAAAGAGTTTGAGCAAAAAGATAGATTGAAATTAAAAATGGTTAGAGTTTAAAATGTTACTCTTTTAATTACTCTTTGATTGAGTTTAAAAAGAAAAAAAGTTTAGAGTATTTTATTATCTCAAAAATTTCGGTGCGTTAATAGTCGAGTGTGTGTATGGGAAATTTTGACGATATTTGTTTTATTTAGTTTTAAGTAAATAATATAGATTATTTGGTTTTAAAACTTTGGTGTGTGAGAAAGATTTAATTTTGGGAATTTTATTGTGTTTGGATTAGTTTTATTGTGAACAAGTTGTTATAAATATTCATGTTTATGTAGTTAGCTCCTTGAGTCTCGAAAAGGAATCGAGACCGTTGGCACCGAGTTAGAGGTGGGGAGAACTCTGATATATTAATGTTGTTGTGGTGATTTATGGTTGAAAATTTTAGAGATTGAATATGGTGATTAAGGTTTGGAAATTTTGGTGATTCATGTTTGATGAAATTGATGTGTTCATAATTAATATTATGAATTTTTGAGAAGAAATTTATGTGTGACTTGATGGAAAATGAATTTAATTCAATTTAGGTGTGAATGGAATTTGGAGATGTGATTTATGTGTTGTTGTAGAAATTTTAATTGGTGTGAATAAATATGTTTGAGTATGCTCTGTGTTGTGTTTGAAAAATCATTAGTGTTAAAATGAGTATTAAAAATGAGGAATCTTTTAATAGCTGCATTTACTTAATGATTATGGTGAAAAAAGTTAGAGTATGCTCATGCATTTCATAGTACATGGTCACCGCGATGGGGCCATGGTGACAGTGCTGACCGTGATGGGCCACGGGATGATGCCATGTGAATTGTTGGTTCATCTTATCCTTGCAGGGATTGTCGCGTCGTGCTGATCTGTGAGAGATTGCACTCTAGAATGTGTTGATCTGTGAGCGAGCACTCTAGAAAATTGTGCTGGTCTGTGAGCGACTGCACTCTTGGATGTCGTGCTGGCCTGTGAGAGATTGCACGCTAGTAAATCGTGCTGATCCGTGAGAGATTACACCTCGGTAATTTGTACTGGTCTGTGAGAGGCTGTACAATTATGATTTACGCCCCTCAAGGAGGGTTTTGGTTTGGAATTCTGGAATCCTGCATTTTGGCATATACGCATTGCATTACGGTACTCGGCACACGAGTCATGTTTGTTATACTTTGACGATTGTATATACATATTCGGTTGTTGTTGTGATTTGTTGTAATTGCTTTGAGGTGTGAAGTTGGGTTGAATAAGTTTTGATATAATTATGTGTTCATAATTGATAATATTAATGTTTGAAGTGTTGATTGATTCAGAGCCATTTTAGAATTGAAAATCTACATTTTCTCAATTGTATTCGGCTACGACAATGTAGTTTGTCAAAACTTCATTTTTTTCAACATTGTTTATGCATTTTTGGACATATGAAAACTCTTTCGAGGAGTATGCTAAGAGGAAAGGTTCTTTTGAGCATTTGAAAATATAAGAATTTTGCTATTTGATATTTGTTAATTTCGGTTGGTGACCTTTACAATTATTGTGGAAATCTGGGCTTTGCCCTCAGATAAGAAACAAGATCATCCTACCAGTTAGTACCTGGAGATGGGAAAGTAGTTAGTCATACCTGACCGAAGCTGTGTCAGGAGGATCTTGCGGGCCGCGTGGAGATCACCCGGGTTGTGTAGTTTTTGTAGCATGATCAGATTAGGTGGTTGTATAAGACTAGATGTCTTTCTTTTGTTATTGTATTTATTTCAATTTGGAAGATTGTATCTATGCTTAAACTGTTTGATGTCTTTTCTTTTGATGGGTCCATGTTCCACTTTTTGATGTGACGTGGCGAAAGTTAAAATTCTTGGGGCAGTGCTTTTGTATAGGTCTGCCGAGAATACCCCAGGGGTATGAGCTATGATCGATAAGCCTCATAGCCCTGGTGTATTTTGATGTTTGAATACTTTGGATTTTTATTTCAAAAAATTATTCCGCTACTTGTAAATATTTGTTGACTTTGTCGTTATATTACGACTAAAATATTTATCGAAAAGTATTTCCTTCTTTATTTTCTTTGTTTGTTTCTTTGTTTTATTTCTTTGTTTAAAAAAAAAAAATACACCCGCGCTGTTAAAAATCGGGGTGTTACAGTAAACGTACAGCCTATCACACACCAGTAATGTTTACCGAGGTGCCACCTATCACGAGTCAACATGATTTACTAAAAAGCGTAAATCGTAAACGTACCACCTATCACATACCAGTACTGTTTACCGAGGTGCTACCTATCACGTGTTAGCACGATTTACTAAAAATGTGCAGTCTATCACAAACTTACACGACGCGAAAATCCCCGCATGGATAAGATGAACCAACAGATCAAATGGCATCATCTTGTGGCCCATCACGGTCACCACTATCACCATGGCACCATCGCGGTCACCATGTATTATGAAATGCATGAGCATACTCTGACTCTTTCCACAACAATCATTAAGTAAATGAGGATATTAAAAGATTCCCCAGTTTTAAAACTCATTTAACAGTAATGATTTTCAAATTCAAGACAGTGCATACTCAAACATATACTTTCCACTACCAAACATCAAATTTAATCCACAATTCACTTTAAATTCGATCAATTCAAATTCCACAAAAACCACACCAAGCTCAATCGTCAATCACCCATAAATTTCCACAAAATTCAAACATAACTCTTGCCAGATTAATTTTCACAAAACCACACCTCAAACACATCAAATTTAATTTCTTCAAAACACATATAAATGAATCTAATTCATTTTCCACCAATTCACACAAGTTTCTTCTCCAAAAATTCATAATTTTAATTTATGAACACATCCAACACACCAAACATGAATCACCACAAACCACACCTCAAAATTAAATTAAATTCCACTAAATTACACATAATCGCATAAAATTCATTTTCTACAAATTCACACATCAAATTCATCAAATTTCTTTTCCACAAAATCACAAATAATGTCCTAAATGAAAACTAAAAGTTTGGAAGGAGCCCTTACCTTAACGGTAGTTTTAACAGCCGATTACAGCACCGTGATTAATTTTGGTAAAATTTCTGCTCGCGTCGTCGCTTCGAAAATTAGCTCACTAGCATTGCAGCGTGGCAAGGAGAAACTTTCCCTTTTGTCACTTCTCGAAACGAAGCTCAAATGTCGAAGAAAAGCGGAGATTTGGGTTTGACGGTTTTAAAAACCCCTAACACCGTTATCCTTGTTTTTGAACAGAGAAGAAGAAGGAAACTTGGAAATCTGTTCTTTCTCACCCACCAAGCCTTGGGTTTCTTTTCTTGAAGCCAAAGAAAGCCACAAAAAGCAAAAGAGAAAGAAAGGAGGAAGAAGGAGGATGGATTCACGAGGTAAGGGGAGGCGTCTTGACTTCCTCTGTTTCTTTTCCTTCCTTTCCTTTCCAATATATATTAATCCGAAAAATAATTTTAATTCAATTTCCAAAAATATATTTTTGGTATTTAACTCACTAAATACCAAAAACTGGGCTAAAAGCATAAGAAATTCAACACAAAATACCCTAAAATAGTATAATTTAGGATTTAAAATTAAGGGTCTTACATTTTGTAATCCATTGAGATATATGCACTAATTTGATGAACTACATTGCATAGGAATCAAAATGGATTAGAATAAACTTGTTAAAGAACAAAATTAGCGAAATTCTTAACCCATTGAGAATTAAGAAATTATTTGACGAATTACCCTGAACGAGAAACAAATTGGATTAGAATAAACCTGTTAATGACAAAATTGACCTAAAATCGTTGTCTGTTACGCTCATATTGGACAATCTACATTGCTTAAGAATCAAAATGGATTTGAAAAAACCTACCAAGGAACAAAATGACCTAAATTATTAACCCATTGAGACTTATACAATTATAGGACAAACATGGATTAAAAATGGAGAACTACATTTCCTTACAAATAAAAATGGATTAGATTAAATCAATTAATGACCTAAAATCTTAATCCATTGAGAGCTATGCATTTATTGGACGAACTACATTTCCTAAGAATCAAAATTGATTAAAATATACTAACTAAATACCCAAACGACCTAAAATCTTAGTCCATTGAGACTTAGGTACTTATGTGACGAACTACATAACATATTAAATAAAAATGGATTAGAATAAATCTATTAGTGACCTATAATCCTAATCCCTTGAGACATATGCACTTATTGGTGAAGCTACATTGCCTAAGAATGAAAATGGATTAGAATAAACCTATTACAAACCCAAAAGTGACTAAAATTCTTAATCAATTTAGACTCATGCACTTATTGGACGAACTACAATGAGAATGAACCAAAATGGATAAAAATAATCCTATTATAGACAAAAATTACCTAAAATCTTAATCCATTAAGACTTATGCATTTATAAGACGAACTAAACTGCCTAAAAATTAAAATGGATTGGAATAAACCTATTAAATACCAAAATGACCTAAAATCGTATTCCATTAAGACTTATGCACTTATTGGACGAACTTCATTGCCTAAGAATAAAAATGGATTAAAATAAAATCTTATAGACAAAAAATTAACTAAAATCCTAATCTATTGAAACTAGTGGATTTAAAAGATAAACTACATTTCCTAAATAAAAAATGATTAGAATAAAACTATTAAATACCAAAATGATCTAAAATCTTAATCTATTGAAACTTCTGCACTAATTGGACGATTTACATTGACTAAGAAACAAAATGGATTTGAATAAACTTATTAATGAACAAATAGATCTAAATTCTTAACCCATTGAGACTTATGCACTTATTGGACGAACAACAATGCCAAAAACCCAAAATGGATTAAAATATACCTATTATAGACAAAAACGACCTAAAGTCTTAATTCATTGAGACTTATGAACTTATTGGACAAACTAAATTGCTTAAGAATTAAATGGATTAGAACAAACCTATTAAACACCAAAATGACCTAAAATTTAATCCATTGAGACATGTGCACTTGTTGGACGAACTACATTGTCTAAGAATCAAAATGGACTACAATTATCCTATTATAGACAAAAAACAACTTAAATCCTAATCCGTTGAAACTAGTGCACTTAATAGATTAACTACATTAAGAAGTAACCAATATGAACTAGAATTAAAATTGAAAAGACCAAAATGACTTAAAATTTTAATCCATTGAGAGTTATGAAGTTATTGGACAAACTACATTGCCTAAGAATCAAAATGGATTGGAATAAATCTATTAAAGACCAAAATGACCTAAAATCTTAATCCATTGAGACATATGCACTTATTGGGCGAACAACATTGCCTAAGAATCAAAATAGATTAGAATATACAAATTAAATACCAAAATGACCTAAAAGCTCAATCCATAAAGACTTATGCACTTATTGCACGAGCTACTTTGCCTAAGAATCAAAATAGATTAGAATAAACATATTAGATAAAAAAAAACTAAAATCCTAGTCCATTGAAACTAGTGTATTTAATAGATGAACTAAACTAACTATGAACCAGAATGGACTAGAATAAACGTTGAAAAAACAAAAATGGCAAAGAATGTTAATCAATATGCATTTATTGGACGAATTACTTTGCCTAAGAATCAAAACGGACTAGAATATACCAATTAAATATCAAAATGAATTAAAATATTAATCCATCAAGACCTATGCATTTATTCGAATAACTACATTGCCTAAGAATCAAAATGGATCACAATAAAATATTACAGAGAAAAATGAACTAAAATCCTAATCCATTGAAACTAGTGCATTTAAAAGATGAACTACATTGCCTAAGAATAAAAAACAATTAAAATAAACCTATTACATACCAAACTGATCTAAAATCTTAATCTATTGAGACTTATGCACTAATTGGACGAATTAAATTAACTAAGAAAAAAAATGGAGTAGAGCTAACCTATTAATGAACAAATAGACCTAAATGCTTAACCCATTGAGACTTATGCACTTATTGGCGAACAACAATGCCATAAACAAAAAATGGATTAAGATGTACCTATTATACAAAAAAGAAAAAGACCAAAAATCTTAATCGATTGAGACTTATGCACTTATTGGACGAACTATATTTCCTAAGAATCGAAATGGATTAAAATATACCTACTAAATACCAAAATAACCTAAAATCTTAATCCTTTGAGTGTTATGTACTTATTGGATGAACTACATTGTGTAATAAATAAAAATGGATTAGAATAAATCTATTAATGACCTAAAATCTTAATGTATTGATGCTGATGCATTTATTGGTGGAGCTACATTGCCTAATAATCAAAATGGATAAGAATAAACCTATTAAAGACCAACAAGTGACTAAAATTCTTAATCCATTTAGACTTATGTACTTATTTGATGAACTACAATAAGAATGCACCAAAATTGATTAAAATAAACCTATTATAGACAAAAATTATAAAAAATCTTAATCCATTAAGACTTATGCACTGTTTGACCAAACTAAATTGCCTAACAATTAAAATGGATTAGAATAAACCTATTAAATACTAAAATGACCTAAACTCTTAATCTATTGAGACTTATGCACTTATTGGACGAACTTCATTATCTAAGAATCAAAATGGATTAAAATAAACAACTTATAGACCAAAATGTACTAAAATCCTAACCCATTGAAACTAATGCATTTAAAAGATGAACTACATTGCCTAAGAATAAAACACGATTAGAATAAACCTATTAAATACTAAAATGATCTAAAATCTTAATCTATTGAGACTTATGCTTAATTGGACAATTTACATTAACTGAGAAACAAAATGGATTAGTATAAACCTATTAATGAACAAAACGACCTAGTTTCTTTACCCATTTAGACTTATGCACTTATTGGACGTATAATAATGCTAAAACCTATTAAACACCAAAATGACCTAAACTCTTATTCCATTGAAACCAATTATGCACTACATTGCCTAAGAATCAAAATGGATTACAATTATCCAATTATAGACAGAAAGAACTAATATCCAAATCCTTTGAAGATAGTGAACTTAATAGATGAACTATATTAACTAAGACACTAAATTACCTAAAATCATCATCCATTGACACCTATGAAGTTATTGGACAAACTATATTGCCCAAGAATCAAAATGGATTGGAATATATCAAATAAACACTAAAATGACCACAAATCTTAATCTATTGATACATATGTACTTATTGGACGAACTACATTGCATAAGAATCATAATGTATTAGAATATACCTATTAAATACAAAATTATCTAAATTAAAATCTATTGAAACTTACGCACTAATTGGACGAACTACTTTGCCTAAAAATCAAAATGGATTAGAATAAACATATAAGAGACCAAAAATAACTTAAATGCTAATCCATTGAAACTAGTTCACTTAATAAATTCACTACATTGACTAATAACAAAAATGGACTAGAATTAACATTGAAAAGACTTAAATTATCTAAAATCTTAATCCATTGAGACTTGTGAAGTTATTTGACAAACTACATTGACTAAGAATCAAAATGGATTGGAACAAATTTATTAATGAAAAAAATTGACCTACATTTTTTATCCATTAAGACTTACGCACTAATTTGAGAAACTACATTGCCTAAGAATTACAAGGGATAAGAATAAACCTATTAAGGGGAATAAAGAACTAAAATCCTATTCCTTTGAAATTAGTGAACTTAATAGATGAACTATGTTTACTAGGACTAAAATGGACAAGAATAAACTTTCAAAAGACAGAAACGACCTAAAATCTAAAACCATTTGATATTACGAACTAATTGGAGGAACTAAATTGCCTAGCAGTTAAAACATATTAGAATAGATCAATTAAATACCAAAATGACCTAAAATCTGAATCCATTAAGACTTATGCACTTATTGGACAAACTACATTTCCTAAGAATCAACATGGATTAGAATATACCTATTCAAAACCAAATGAGATAAATTCTTAATCCATTAACACCTATCAATTCATTGGACCAATTACACTGCCTAACAATCAAAATGGATAAAAGTAAACCTATTAAAAACCAAAATGACCTAAATTCGTAAGCCTTTGAGACCTATGCGTTAATTGGACGAACTACATTGCCTAAGAATCTAAATGTATTAGAAGAAACCTTTTAAAAAACAAAATTAGCTAAATTCTTAACCCATTGTGACTTTAGAATTTATTCGAGGAACTACAATAAGAAAGAACCAAAATGGATTAAAATAAACCTATTATAGACAAAAATTACCTAAAATCTAAAACCATTAAGACTTGTGCACTTATTGGACGAACTATATTGTCTAATGTAAGACCCATAATTTTAAAGTATACTTTATGTATTTTGGTGTATTTTGGTATTGAACTCGGAGGCTTTTTAGCCAAAGTTATTAATATTTTGGAGTTTATATGACCAAAAAGATATTTTGATGCCCGATTAGAATTACTCGTCGATGAATAAATTAAATTAACTGCGGTGAATCTTTTACGAAGAGTTTAATGCGTTATGGGTGAAATGGTAATTTAACAAATATCTAGATATTTTTAGATATTTGTTAAAAGTAATTAATATATATATATATAAATAAATATATATATATATATATTTGTTTGGGGAGGAAAAAAAAGGAAATAGAAAGGAAAGAAGGAAAAAGGAAGAAAAGAAAAACAAAGGAAAGAAAGACAAAGGAGAGAAAACAAAACATTTTCCTTCTTCTTCCTCTGCCTCGCGTGAAAACCCCCTTCTTCTTCCTTCTTCCATTTTCATTTTCGTTGCTTCTTTGGCTTCAAGGATAGAAACCCAAGGCTTGGTGGGTAAGAGAGCAAGGATTTCTCAGCTTCATACTTTCTCGTTGTTTCGAAAACGAAGAAAAACGGTGTTAGGGATTTCGAAACCGTCAAATACAAACCTCCCCATTTCATCTAGATCTAAGCTCATTTCGCAAAGAGATAGAAGGGAAAGTTGCTCACTACCACGCTACGGTGCTAGAGAACCAACTTTTGAAGCGAGGTTGCGAGCGGAGATTTTACCGGATTTACTCGCGGTGCCGTAATCGCACGTTAAAGCTAACGTGAAGGTAAGGGCTCCTTCCAAACTTTTAGTTTTCATTTAGGGACTTATCTGCGGTTGTGTGGAAAAGAATTTTGTTAGGGTTGGAGTATTGATTTGGGGAATATGAATCTAAAGCTTTATGGGTAAAATCTTAGAGTTAGGTTTTGGCAATATTGATGGATGTTTCGTGGAAAATGAATTTAACTCATTTGTGTATAATTTTGAGTAAATGAAATTTGATGTGTTGAGTGGTATGTTGTGAGGATTTGTGTTCATCGTACTTGACGTATTCATAATTAATGCTTATGAAATTTGATATGTGTATGTTGGATTTTGTGGAGAAATGAATTGACGTGTTTTGGTGTGAGTTGTGGATTGGATCTGATAATAGGTTTGAGTTTGTTTTGTGAGGAACTGGAAAACCATTAAGTTAAACGAGTATTAAGAATGGGGAATCTCTTAATGTCTACGTTTACTTAATGTTGTCGTGGAAACCATTAGAGTTAAACGAGTATTAAAAATGGGGAATCTTTTAATATCTCTGTTTACTTAATGTTTGTTTGAAAATCGTTTAAGTTAAAAGAATATTAAGAATGGGGAATCTCTTAATATTTATGTTTACTTAATGTTTGTTTTGAAAATCGTTTAAGTTAAACGAGTATTAAGAATGGGGAATCTCTTAATGTCTACGTTTACTTAATGTTGTCGTGGAAACCATTAGAGTTAAACGAGTATTAAAAATGGGGAATATTTTAATATATTTGTTTACTTAATGTTTGTTTGAAAATCGTTTAAGTTAAAAGAGTATTAAGAATTGAGAATCTCTTAATATTTCTGTTTACTTAATGTTTAATCTGAAGATCGTTTAAGTTAAATGAGTATTAAGAATGGGGAATCTCTTAATATCCTTGTTTACTTAATGTTTGTCGTGGATGGAATCAGTGTATGCTCATGCATTTCATTTTGGTAAATCGTGCTGACCCGTGATAGGTGGCACCTCGGTAAACAATACTAACCCGTGATAGGTGGTACGTTTACGATTTATGTTTTTGGTAAATTGTACTGACCCGTGATAGGTGGCACCTCGGTAAATAGTACTTTGGCCTGTGATAGGCGGTACGTTTACGATTTACGCTTGTATGATTGATTGTAAAACTATTTCGAAACTCAAGTTGTCATGGTGATTGTGTTGAAATTGCTAAGTGTTATGTTTTGGAGTTGTGTGTGAATATGATTGAGTTAGTTTATGTAGTTTTAGAAAAACATACAGGGAAATCGATTCCCAAATCGATTTTGTGAAAAGCCATTCATACAAATCGATTTGCCAATCGATTTGTTGTATTACAGGAGCTCAACCAATTTGACAAAATCGATGTGCCAATCGATTTTGTAAATATGTTTCATAAAACCAATTAAGAAATTGATTTGGAAATCGATTGAATTTATTACAGGAGCTCAGCCATTTTGACAAAAATCATTTTGCCAATCGATTTGGCCATTACAGTAGCTCAAATATTTGGACAAAATCGATTGGATTTATTCCAGGGGCTCAGTTATTCATTAAATCGATTTCCCAATCGATTGAATTAAGCCCAGAGTTCATATTTCACTAAAAACTTCCATCCAAATCGATTTCCCAATCGATTGGCTTAGTAGAAATTCTTATTTTGAGTTAGATAATCGATTGCTCAATTGGTTCATCAATGGATTGGCCAGTGGTTTATTCCTTGATTGATTTATGACTTATTTCAACTTCATTTTTATTTGGCAAGCATTATATGAACTTTTAGCATATGGAAAACCCTTTTAAGGTGCATGCTAAGTTGAAAGGGTATTTTGTGCATTTAAAAACTTAAATGTTATGTGTTAACTGTTAATTTCGGTTGGTGACCTTTTACAACTATTATGGATATCTGGGCTTTCCCCTCAGATGAGAGCCAGGACCATCCTACCGGTTCGTACCCTGTGGATGGGAATGTGGATGGGAATACCTGACTGGAGCTATGTTAGGAGGATCTTACGGGGCGCGTGGAGATCACTTAGGGTGTATAGTTTTTTTGTAGAATGATCAGATTAGGATGACATAGAGGGAACATATGTCTTTCTTTTGAATTGTGTTTATTTTTAATTGGAAGACTGTACCTATACTAATATTGTTAGCATGAAATGTTATTTTCGATGGGTTACGTGTACCACTTTTTGATGTGTAAATATTTTGGATTCATAGTTCGAGAAATTTTTCCGCTGCTTGTAAATTATATGGACTTAAATATTTATTTAAAGGTATTACCTAATTTATTTCTTTGTTTTATGAATTTATTTTGAAAAAAAAATATACACTCTCGCATTGAAAATCGGGGTGTTACATCTAACAATTAAAATGGATTAAAATAAACCTTTTAAAGACCAAAAAGAACATAATGACCTAAAATCATAATCATTTAAGACTTGTGTACTTATTGAACGAACTTCATTGCCTAAGAATTAAAATGAATTAGAATAAACATCTTATCGACCAAATTGAACTAAAATCCTAATCCATTGAAAATAGTGCACTTAAAAGATGAACTACATTGCCTAAGAATAAAAAACCCTTACAATACAACTATTAAATACCAAATTAAACTAGTGCACTTAATAGATGACTACATTAACTAAGAATCAAAACGAACTAGAATTAACTTTGAGAAGGCCAAAATGAACTAGAATTAACTTTGAGAATGTGACACCCTAAACCCAAATGAAATGAAAGTAAAATGTACTAGTTTTTAAAGAGATTTGTAGCGGTTCCAAAATAGAGTATATAAATTTTTTTTAAAAAAAACTTTAAGGTTCAGGACGTCACATTCACAGTTACACAAAATGCTTGCATAAAAATTTTCAATAAAAAAAATCCTTTAGTATCGAATATAGTTGATGTTTATTAAATAAATATTTTTGATATAAAAGCAAGTTCTAAACTTAGAGACAATTAATTTCTACCTCTGAATAACCGATAAAAATAACACAATTGATCAATCAAATTTACAAAAATCTAAATTGTTCAAAACTCAACAAAATACGATAAATTACTCCCACCCAATATCACCTATTTAGAGCGTGGATCCCCAATCGATAACCTGAAATAATTGCGCTCTCGCAAGCGCCAAACACAAGCAACGAGGGGTGAGCTTCAAAAACATGTAATAGTATAAAATTACTGAGAAGAACACATAAAAAATATTAAACACCATATCTTATCAAATCACAACCAACAAGAATAATCAAGGTAAAACATTGATACAATCCACAACATCAAGTAAGTAAATACACAAATCAAGTAATGTTATGCATGCCCTTATACTCTAGACTCCTCCTCTTTCTTTGGTACCATTCTAACTCAGAAGTACATGGTTAGGAGGCTTGATACTATGCCACCACACAAGTGGACAGACAATTCAAATTGGCCCTGTCGTCATAGATCCCCTCAACTCAACCCGAGACACATATACATGACAGTCGAGGTAAACGTGTGTTGCATGGTAGCTCCTGACATTTGGAGTGCTACCTCTAAGTCACTTAGGAATTCCCCACCCGAATACCTCCAAGGTCTAACAATCTTGCCATAAGGCTCAACAGCAGACCTCCACGATCAGGCTCATTCAGTTGTACTTCCCCATAATCACTAGGCTTGTCAGGCCCTACCTATATGATGACCAAATAATCTCCACTTCAAAAATTTTCAACTACTACTTTCTCCCCTCGTTGGCCTAGGTTACTTACTCCATTAAGAGAACCATCATTGGCACGGGTCGAATTCGTCACTATTCAATTAAACACAATATGCATTTCATGATATTCATCAAGGTGGTACTATCATAAGTCAAGGAGTACACATCGTCATTGCAGATTTCCATAGTCATACATTACATTCAGAATTTATCATCATAATACGTCATCTCAAACAATAAAGGGTATTCACTCACATATAATAATAATACTAGATCATTCACACACACCACATTAATTGCAAGGCAAATAATTACAATTCATCACATTTTATATCATATAACAATATCAAGGATTGATATAAACAAAGCACATAATGCATCAAATATACTATTCTACAATAATTCAACTATCGCACGATCTGCAAAAATCAAATCAAACAACATCCTATAAAAGTTTCTAATTCATATTTTAACATCACAAAATTCAAGTTTGCTCATTAGTCAATTATTACTCAAAGGGCTTCTACCATACGTAGCGAGCCCCAAATGAATTGTGGGAAATACGGTATTCCCGTTCATCTCACTTAATTTATACTCATGCATTCGAACTCATTCTCACCCCATATCTCAATTTGACGCTTTCATAAGATATAAGGACCATAATGATTTTCAGCAACCATGAGATATCGACAACACGCAACGAACGAGTCCAAAAGCATCGACGAATTTTGTAAGACCCATAATTTTTAAGTGTATTTTATATATTTTGGTGTATTTTCGGTATTGAACTCAGAGGCTTTTTAGCCAAAGTTATTAATATTTTGGAGTTTATACGACCAAGAAGATATTTTGATGCCTGATTAGAATTACTCGTCGATAAATAAATTAAATTAACTGCGGTGAATCTTTTGCGAAGAGTTTAATGCGTTATGGGCGAAACGGTAATTTAACAAATATCTAGATATTTTAGATATTTGTTAATTATATTATATAAATAATGAATATATAAAGAAAAGGAAAGGAAGGAATTGGGAAGAAAAGAAAAAGAAAGGAAAGAAAAAGGAAGAAAGGAAAAGCAAAGGAAAGAAAAACAGAAAACTTCATCTTCTTCCTCTGCCTCGCGTGACCTTCATTCTACCTTCCTCCATTGTTGCTCGTTTTTGCTTTCTTTTCTTTCCTTTGAGTTCGAAATTGATAGTGGGTGATAGGACAAGGATTTTTCAACCTCACTCTCCCTCTTTGATTCGAAAACGAAGAAAAACGGTATTTGAGATTCAAACACAAACCCCTCTGTTTCTTCTAGATCCAAGCTTCGTTTCAAGAAGTGATAGAAGGGAAGGTTGCTCACCTCCGTGCTACGGTGCTAGTGGACCAATTTTGGAAGCGGCGTTGCAAGCGGAAAATTTACCGGATTTACTCACGGTGCCATAATCGACGAAAAAGCTAAAGTGAAGGTAAGGGCTCCTTCCAAACTTTTAGTTTGCATTTAGGGCCTTATCCGTGGTTGTGTGGAAAAGAATTTTGTTAGGGTTGGAGTATTGATTTGGGGAAAATGAATCTAAGGTTTTATAGGTAAAATCTTAGAGTAGGTTTTGGTTATATTGATGAATGTTTCATGGAAAATGAATTTACCTCATGTATGTGTGATTTTGAATAAATGAAATTATTGTGTTGATTTGTGTTCAACGTACTTGGCGTGTTCTTACTTAATGGTTGTTGATTGATGTGATTTGGTGTGAATCGTTGGTTGATTTGGATTGAATTTGATAACATGTTTGAGATGTGTTTTGTGTGGTTTGTGTGGAAAAATGATTTTTGTGTGAGTTATGGATTGAATGTGAAAGTACGTTTGAGTTTGTTTGGTGTGGAATTTGAAAACCATTAAGTTAAAAGAGTATTAAGAATGGGGAATCTCTTAATTTCTTGTTTACTTAATGTGAGTTTGTGAAAATCCTTTAAGGTAAATGAGTATTAAGAATGGGGAATCTCTTAATGACTTATTTACTTAATGTTGTCGTGAAAACCATTAGAGTTAAACGAGTATTAAGAATGGGGAATCTCTTAACGTCTCGTTTACCTAATGTGTGTTTTGGAAAATCGTTTAAGTTAAATAAGAATTAAGAATGGGGAATCTCTTAAGGTCTTATTTACTTGAAGTTTGTTTTGAAAATCGTTTAAGTTAACTGGGCGTTAAGAATGGGGAATCTCTTAAGGTCTCGGTTACTTAACGTTTGTTTTGGAAAAATCGTTTAAGTTGAATGAGAATTAAGAATGGGGAATCTCTTAATGTCTTGTTTGCTTAAATGTTGTTTTTGAAAATCGTTTCATTAAATGAGCATTAAGAATGGGGAATCTCTTAATGTGTTGTTTACTGAATGTTTTGTTGTAGAAATCGTTTAAGTCAAAAGTATATTAAGAATGGGGAATCTCTTAATATGTCTGTTTGCTTAACGTTTGGCGTGAAAATCGTTAAGTTAAATGAGTATTAAAAATGGGGAATCTTTTAATAGCTGCATTTACTTAACGATTGTTGTGAATGGAGTTGGTGTATGCTCATGCATTTCATTTGGTAAATTGTGCTGAACCCGTGATAGGTGGCACCTCGGTAAACTGTATTGACCCGTGATAGGTGGTACGTTTACGATTTACTTTTTTGTAAGTTGTGCTGACCCGTGATAGGTGGCACCTCGGTAAGTTATACTTTGGCCTGTGATAGGCGGTACCCTTACGACTTACGCTTTTTCTTTTAGTAAATCGTGCTGACCCGTGATAGGTGGCACCTCGGTAAACCGTACTGACCCGTGATAGGTGGTAGGTTTATGATTTACGCTTTTTAGTAAATCGTGCTGACCCGTGATAGGTGGCACCTCGGTAATTGGTACTTTGGCCTGCGATAGGCGGTACAATTATGATTTACGGCCCTTCGAGGAGGGTTTTGGTTTGGAATTCCGAGTCCATGCATTTTGGCATATACGCATTGCATTACGGTGCTTGGCACACGAGTCGTGTTTGATTCAAATTATGATTGTGTTGATTTTGCTAAGTGCTATGTTTTGAACTTATGTGTAAGTGTGTTGATGCAAATTATAATTGTGATGATTTTTGCTAAGTGTTATGGTTTGAAACTATGTGTAAGTATGTTTGAATCAAATTGTGATTGTGTCGATCATACCAAGAGTTATGTTGGAATTGTGTGATAGTATGTTAGATTGTAAAACGTTTTCGAAACTCACAATGTCTTGGTGATTGTATGCGTATTGCTAAGTGTTAAGGTTTGAAGTGGTGTTTGAATATGATTGAGTTGGTTTATGTATTTTTGAAAGGATATGCAGGGAAATCGATTGCCCCAATCGATTGGATGAGTTACAGGGGCCCTGTTTTACACGAAATCGATTTACCCAATCGATTTTGTAAGTTGTATTTCAAAATCATTTAAGAAATCGATTTGGTAAATCGATTGGATTCTATTGGATTTCAAGTCAGGGACTTTGTCTTACAAAAATCGATTTGCCCAATCGATTGGACTCAATACAGAGACTCTGTCTTTCACGAAATCGATTTGCCCTATCGATTGGACAATACAGGGGCTCAGACCTTCTCGAAATCGATTGCCCCAATCGATTGATGCAAGTCCAGGGCTCAATTTTTACTGAAAGTCTTCTGGCAATCGATTTGCCCAATCGATTGGCACAGTAGGAAATCTTATTTTGTGTTAGATGATGGATTTCTCAATTGATTATCAACGTATTGGTCAGTTATGCATTACTTGGTGGATTGAGAACTTTATTTTAATTTCATTTTTATTTGGCAAGTATGACATGAACTTTTAGCATGTGGAAAATCCTTCCAAGATATATGTTAAATTGAAAAGGTTATTTGTGCATGAAAAGCTTAAATGTTATGTGTTAACTGTTAATTTCGGTTGGTGACCCTTTACAACTATTGTGGAAATCTGGGCTTTGCCCTCAGATGAGAGCCAGGATGATCCTACTGGTTCGTACCCTACGGATGGGAATGTGGATGGGAGTGCTTGATTGGAGCTACGGTAGGAGAATCTCACGGGGCGCGTGGAGATTACTCAAGGCGTATAGTTTTTTTGGGTTATGTATAGAATGATCAGACTAAGTTGACACCGAGGGAACGGGTGTCCTTCTTGTGGGTTGCTTTTGAATTGTAAACTGGAAGACTGTACCACTTTTGTTATGTAAACCTTTTGAATACATATTTTGTGAACTTCTTCCGTTGCTTGTAAATTATAAGGACTTTAATATGTATCCAAAGGTGTTACCCTATTTATCTCTCTGTTGTATTTTAATTTCTTTTAAAAAAAAAAATACACCCTTGCTTTGAAAAACGGGGTGTTACATTGTGGTATCAGAGCTTTGGTTTGGTTTTCTTTGGGGGCTGTGGAACCTTAGGTTCTAGTTTGGAGGTTAGGAGTTGTTGTCTGATCATGCGTCGGTTTAGGTGGTTTGAGTTGTCAAGTTCAGAATAATTATTATGTGCTGATATGGTCAGAATGTTATTTTGGAATTATGGAAGTAGTGTTAAGACTCTACTTGATGATGGTTTTATAGGAAAACCATGCCGCCAAGAAGGAATGACGTTCCGAGAGCCAACTCCAATAGGGATGATCGAATGGCGGAGGCTATGAATAACATGGCTGCTTCTGTTGCTGCACAAACTGCTGCCAAGACTCAACGCGATCTTGAAAAGAGGGAAAGAGAGATCCGTGCTGTGGAGTCAAGAGGGTTAGAAGACTTCCGTCGTTACAATCCTCCCAAGTTTAAGGGGGATGAGAACTCAGAGAAAGCGGATCAGTGGATCCAAGAAGTGGAAAAGATCTTCGAAATGATTAACTGTCAGGCGGCAGTGAAGGTCAACTATGCCACTTATATGTTATTGGGAGATGCTGAGTACTGGTGGAGGAGTGCCAGATTGTTGATGAGATCAGCTCACGAGGAGGTGAACTGGGAATCATTCAAAAGGAAGTTTTTAGGAAAATACTTCTCGATGAGCACAAGAACTAAACTGGGTGATGATTTCCTGAAACTACATCAGGGGAACATGACCGTGGGCGAATATGCGGCTAAGTTTGAATCACTATCGAGGCATTTCCGGTTTTTCCGTGAAGAGATTGATGAACCATTCATGTGTCATCGCTTCCAAGACGGACTAAAGTATGAGATTCAAGACTCTGTCTTGCCCTTGGGAATTCAACGTTTCCAAGCACTCGTGGAAAAATGCAGGGAAGTTGAGGATATGAAGAATAAGAGGGCTAGTCGAGAAGGGAATTTTGGTGCAGGAGGGCCTAGTCGGGTGAATTATCAGAATAATAAGGGGAAACAAGTTGCTAAACCTTATAACCGACCACAAAGTAACAACAGTGGGAAGAATCGCCCAGGGAACCAAAATTTCGGAAGACAATTGGGACAAGTACTTAGATGTTTCCGATGTGGAGAAGAGGGACATTATGCTAGTGCTTGTACCTCTAATATTCCCACCTGCTACAATTGTCGGAAGCCAGGGCACGTGGCAAGGGATTGCACGGCTCCAAAGGTGGAACCAGTTGTGAATGTAGCTAAGGCTACTCGTCCTACTGCTAGAGGACGCATTTACTGTGTGAGTGCTGAAGAAGGGAATCCATCTGGCAATCTGATTCAACGTGACTGTGAGATTGCAGGTAACACTCTAACTGCCCTTTTTGATTCGGGGGCGACCCATTCCTTCATTGCTATGGACTGTGTAAATCGTTTGAAGTTATCTGTATCTGCTTTACCTTTCGACTTGGTTGTTTCCACTCCTGCTAAGACTTTGACCGTAAATTCTGCATGTTTACATTGTCAAATAACTATTCAGAATAGGGATTTCTTGGTTAATTTGATTTGTTTACCCCTACAATCACTCGAGGTCATTCTCGGTATGGATTGGATGTCTTACCATTATGTGATCTTAGACTGCGCTCGCAAATTGGTTCTTTTCCCCGAACCAGGAGTTGTTAAGTATTTAGCCGCTAACAAACTCCGAGTGTCGCTAAGTGAAGGAACTCATGAGTTTTTGTCTCTGGCTAATGTGGAGGCAAAGATAAATGTGAACATAGAAGATGTGCTGCTTGTCAATGAGTACCGGGATGTATTTCCAACGGAAATTCCAGGGTTACCTCCAGTAAGAGAAGTGGAGTTCTTCATTGATTTGCACCCCGGAACCGGACCAATTTCAATTGCACCGTATCGAATGTCACCATTGGAATTAAATGAGCTCAAAGGCCAAATTGAAGATTTGTTGAAGAGGAAATTTATTAGACCAAGCGTATCGCCATGGGGAGCTCCAGTTTTACTAGTTAAGAAGAAGGACGGAAGTTCACGCTTATGCGTGGATTATAGACAGCTTAATAAGGCAACTATTAAGAATCGTTATCCTTTTCCACGCATCGATGATTTAATGGATCAATTGAGAGGGGCCGCGATATTTTCGAAGATTGACTTGAAGTCGGGTTACCATCAAATTCGAGTAAGGGAAGGAGATATTCAGAAAACCGCTTTCCGAACCCGTTACGGACATTATGAATATCTCGTTATGCCGTTTGGGGTTACCAATGCACCAGCAATTTTCATGGACTACATGAACAGAATCTTTAGTCCATTCCTTGATAAATTTGTTGTGGTGTTCATTGATGATATATTAATTTATTCGAGAACTGAAGAAGAGCATGGAGAACATTTACGTCAAGTTCTTGAGATTTTACGCGAGAAACGATTGTATGCCAATCTGTCGAAGTGTGAATTTTGGCTAGAAAAAGTGAATTTCTTGGGACATGTGATAACCAAGGAAGGAATCGCGGTAGATCCGGCTAAGATTGAGGCGGTTCTTGCTTGGAAACAGCCTCAGACTGTCTCAGACATACGAAGTTTTGTAGGACTGGCAGGGTATTACAGGAGGTTTATTGAAGGTTTTGCTAAGATTGTGACCCCATTGACACAACTTACCAGAAAGGATCAACCTTTCGCATGGACGGAGAAGTGTGAGGAAAATTTTCAATTACTGAAGACGAAATTGACGACCTCACCAGTGTTGGTGTTACCGCAATCTGATGAACCCTATGAAGTTTATTGTGATGCGTCTCACCAAGGGTTGGGATGTGTTCTGATGCAACACAAGAAAGCTGTAGCTTATGCCTCCAGGCAATTGAAGATTCATGAGAGAAACTATCCTACTCATGATTTGGAGCTTGCTGCGGTTGTTTTTGCATTGAAGATCTGGAGGCACTACTTATATGGGTGCACGTTCACCGTGTTCAGTGACCATAAGAGTTTGAAATATTTGTTTGATCAGAAGGAATTGAACATGCGTCAAAGAAGATGGATGGAGACTCTCAAGGATTTTGATTTCACACTGCAGTACCACCCTGGGAAGGCCAATGTAGTGGCTGATGCGTTGAGTAGAAGGAGTGTGGGAAGCTTTTAGAGACCTACACTTGAACGTGGAGTTTGCACCGGGAATTTTGAAATTCGGAATGATTAAGATTTCGAGTGGGCTACTAGAAGACATTGCAAATTCTCAAGATGATGTCTTGATTCAAGAGAAGAGGAACCTAATAATGCAAGGGAAGACAACTGAATTCAAGATTGGATCAGATAATATCTTGCGATGTAATGGCAGGATCTGTGTACCAGAAATTACAGATATGAGAAAGACAATTTTAGAAGAGGCTCATATGAGTAAGTTAAGTATTCATCCTGGAGCAACCAAGATGTATCAAGATTTGAGGCAGAATTATTGGTGGCCCGGAATGAAGAAACATATAGCGGAGTATGTATCAACTTGTCTAACTTGTCAAAAAGCGAAGGTGGAACATCAGCGACCTGCTGGGATGTTGCAACCTTTAGATATACCGGAAAGGAAGTGGGACAGCATTTCCAAGGATTTTATTACTGGATTGCCTAAAACAAGAAGAAAGAATGATTCTATATGGGTGATAGTGGATCGATTGACTAAATCCGCACACTTTTTGCCAGTAAAGACCACCTATAAGGTAGATCAGCTAACAGAGATCTACATTGCTGAAATTGTGAGGTTACACGGGGTACCATCGAGTATTGTATCAGACCGTGATCCAAAGTTCACATCACATTTTTGGGGAGCATTGCACGAAGCATTGGGAACGAAACTACGGTTGAGTTCAGCTTACCATCCCCAAACGGACGGACAGACTGAAAGGACGAATCAGTCCCTGGAAGATTTGTTGAGAGCATGTGTGTTAGATGATAGAGGAAGTTGGGATGATGTACTTCCGTTGATTGAGTTCACCTACAACAATAGTTTCCATGCGAGCATTGGAATGGCACCATATGAGGCTTTATATGGGCGCAAGTGTCAAACGCCTTTGTGTTGGTATAAGGACGGTGAAAATATGATTGTCGGACCAGAGATGGTGCAACAGACTACAACTAAGGTAAGGAAGATCAAGGAGAAAATGAAGACTTCACAGGATCGTCAGAAGAGTTATGCGGACAAGCGTCGCAGACTTTTGGAATTCGAACAGGGTGACCATGTATTTCTAAGAGTCACACCTACTACTGGAGTTGGTAGAGCGTTGAAATCGAAGAAGTTGACTCCAAAATTCATTGGACCATACCAGATTTCTGCACGAATTGGGCCTGTTGCTTATCGGATTGCATTGCCTCCGATACTGTCCAATATCCATGATGTGTTTCATGTGTCACAGTTGAGGAAATATCTTGCAGATCCATCTCATGTGATCGAACCAGACACGATCCAGCTAAAGGATAACTTGTCGTTTGAAGTACCACCAGTGAGAATTGATGACAGAAAGATCAAGCGATTGAGGACCAAGGATGTTTCGTTGGTCAAGGTTATTTGGAACCCAATTACTGGAGATGCGACTTGGGAACTGGAAAGTAAGATGAGAGAACAACACCCAGAGTTATTTATCGACGCATAGTTTCGAGGACGAAACTAATTTTAGGGGGGTAGTAATGTAAGACCCATAATTTTTAAGTGTATTTTATATATTTTGGTGTATTTTCGGTATTGAACTCAGAGGCTTTTTAGCCAAAGTTATTAATATTTTGGAGTTTATACGACCAAGAAGATATTTTGATGCCTGATTAGAATTACTCGTCGATAAATAAATTAAATTAACTGCGGTGAATCTTTTGCGAAGAGTTTAATGCGTTATGGGCGAAACGGTAATTTAACAAATATCTAGATATTTTAGATATTTGTTAATTATATTATATAAATAATGAATATATAAAGAAAAGGAAAGGAAGGAATTGGGAAGAAAAGAAAAAGAAAGGAAAGAAAAAGGAAGAAAGGAAAAGCAAAGGAAAGAAAAACAGAAAACTTAATCTTCTTCCTCTGCCTCGCGTGACCTTCATTCTACCTTCCTCCATTGTTGCTCGTTTTTGCTTTCTTTTCTTTCCTTTGAGTTCGAAATTGATAGTGGGTGATAGGACAAGGATTTTTCAACCTCACTCTCCCTCTTTGATTCGAAAACGAAGAAAAACGGTATTTGAGACTCAAACACAAACCCCTCCGTTTCTTCTAGATCCAAGCTTCGTTTCAAGAAGTGATAGAAGGGAAGGTTGCTCACCTCCGTGCTACGGTGCTAGTGGACCAATTTTGGAAGCGGCGTTGCGAGCGGAAAATTTACCGGATTTACTCACGGTGCCATAATCGACGAAAAAGCTAAAGTGAAGGTAAGGGCTCCTTCCAAACTTTTAGTTTGCATTTAGGGCCTTATCCGTGGTTGTGTGGAAAAGAATTTTGTTAGGGTTGGAGTATTGATTTGGGGAAAATGAATCTAAGGTTTTATAGGTAAAATCTTAGAGTAGGTTTTGGTTATATTGATGAATGTTTCATGGAAAATGAATTTACCTCATGTATGTGTGATTTTGAATAAATGAAATTATTGTGTTGATTTGTGTTCAACGTACTTGGCGTGTTCTTACTTAATGGTTGTTGATTGATGTGATTTGGTGTGAATCGTTGGTTGATTTGGATTGAATTTGATAACATGTTTGAGATGTGTTTTGTGTGGTTTGTGTGGAAAAATGATTTTTGTGTGAGTTATGGATTGAATGTGAAAGTACGTTTGAGTTTGTTTGGTGTGGAATTTGAAAACCATTAAGTTAAACGAGTATTAAGAATGGGGAATCTCTTAATTTCTTGTTTACTTAATGTGAGTTTGTGAAAATCGTTTAAGGTAAATGAGTATTAAGAATGGGGAATCTCTTAATGACTTATTTACTTAATGTTGTCATGAAAACCATTAGAGTTAAACGAGTATTAAGAATGGGGAATCTCTTAACGTCTCGTTTACCTAATGTGTGTTTTGGAAAATCGTTTAAGTTAAATAAGAATTAAGAATGGGGAATCTCTTAAGGTCTTATTTACTTGAAGTTTGTTTTGAAAATCGTTTAAGTTAACTGGGCGTTAAGAATGGGGAATCTCTTAAGGTCTCGGTTACTTAACGTTTGTTTTGGAAAAATCGTTTAAGTTGAATGAGAATTAAGAATGGGGAATCTCTTAATGTCTTGTTTGCTTAAATGTTGTTTTTTTTTAAAATCGTTTCATTAAATGAGCATTAAGAATGGGGAATCTCTTCATGTGTTGTTTACTGAATGTTTTGTTGTGGAAATCGTTTAAGTCAAAAGTATATTAAGAATGGGGAATCTCTTAATATGTCTGTTTGCTTAACGTTTGGCGTGAAAATCGTTAAGTTAAATGAGTATTAAAAATGGGGAATCTTTTAATAGCTGCATTTACTTAACGATTGTTGTGAATGGAGTTAGTGTATGCTCATGCATTTCATTTGGTAAATTGTGCTGAACCCGTGATAGGTGGCACCTCGGTAAACTGTATTGACCCGTGATAGGTGGTACGTTTACGATTTACTTTTTTGTAAGTTGTGCTGACCCGTGATAGGTGGCACCTCGGTAAGTTATACTTTGGCCTGTGATAGGCGGTACCCTTACGACTTACGCTTTTTCTTTTAGTAAATCGTGCTGACCCGTGATAGGTGGCACCTCGGTAAACCATACTGACCCGTGATAGGTGGTAGGTTTATGATTTACGCTTTTTAGTAAATCGTGCTGACCCGTGATAGGTGGCACCTCGGTAATTGGTACTTTGGCCTGCGATAGGCGGTACAATTATGATTTACGGCCCTTCGAGGAGGGTTTTGGTTTGGAATTCCGAGTCCATGCATTTTGGCATATACGCATTGCATTAGGGTGCTTGGCACACGAGTCGTGTTTGATTCAAATTATGATTGTGTTGATCTTGCTAAGTGTTATGTTTTGAACTTGTGTGTAAGTGTGTTGATGCAAATTATAATTGTGATGATTTTTGCTAAGTGTTATGGTGTGAAACTATGTGTAAGTATGTTTGAATCAAATTGTGATTGTGTCGATTGTACCAAGAGTTATGTTGGAATTGTGTGATAGTATGTTAGATTGTAAAACGTTTTCGAAACTCACAATGTCGTGGTGATTGTATGGGTATTGCTAAGTGTTAAGGTTTGGAGTGGTGTTTGAATATGATTGAGTTAGTTTATGTATTTTTGAAAGGATATGCAGGGAAATCGATTGCCCCAATCGATTGGATGAGTTACAGGGGCCCTGTTTTACACGAAATCGATTTACCCAATCGATTTTGTAAGTTGTATTTCAAAATCATTTAAGAAATCGATTTGGTAAATCGATTGGATTCTATTGGATTTCAAGTCAGGGACTTTGTCTTCCAAAAATCAATTTGCCCAATCGATTGGACTCAATACAGAGACTCTGTCTTTCACGAAATCGATTTGCCCAATCGATTGGACAATACAGGGGCTCAGACCTTCTCGAAATCGATTGCCCCAATCGATTGATGCAAGTCCAGGGCTCAATTTTTACTGAAAATCTTCTGGCAATCGATTTGCCCAATCGATTGGCACAGTAGGAAATCTTATTTTGTGTTAGATGATGGATTTCTCAATTGATTATCAACGTATTGGTCAGTTATGCATTACTTGGTGGATTGAGAACTTTATTTTAATTTCATTTTTATTTGGCAAGTATGACATGAACTTTTAGCATGTGGAAAATCCTTCCAAGATATATGTTAAATTGAAAAGGTTATTTGTGCATGAAAAGCTTAAATGTTATGTGTTAACTGTTAATTTCGGTTGGTGACCCTTTACAACTATTGTGGAAATCTGGGCTTTGCCCTCAGATGAGAGCCAGGATGATCCTACTGGTTCGTACCCTACGGATGGGAATGTGGATGGGAGTGCTTGATTGGAGCTACGATAGGAGAATCTCACGGGGCGCGTGGAGATTACTCAAGGCGTATAGTTTTTTTGGGTTATGTATAGAATGATCAGACTAAGTTGACACCGAGGGAACAGGTGTCCTTCTGGTGGGTTGCTTTTAAATTGTAAACTGGAAGACTGTACCACTTTTGTTATGTAAACCTTTTGAATACATATTTTGTGAACTTCTTCCGCTGCTTGTAAATTATAAGGACTTAAATATGTATCCAAAGGTGTTACCCTATTTATCTCTCTGTTGTATTTTAATTTCTTTTAAAAAAAAAAATACACCCTTGCTTTGAAAAACGGGGTGTCACATTGTGGTATCAGAGCTTTGGTTTGGTTTTCTTTGGGGGCTGTGGAACCTTAGGTTCTAGTTTGGAGGTTAGGAGTTGTTGTCTGATCATGCGTCGGTTTAGGTGGTTTGAGTTGTCGAGTTCAGAATAATTATTATGTGCTGATATGGTCAGAATGTTATTTTGGAATTATGGAAGTAGTGTTAAGACTCTACTTGATGATGGTTTTATAGGAAAACCATGCCGCCAAGAAGGAATGACGTTCCGAGAGCCAACTCCAATAGGGATGATCGAATGGCTGAGGCTATGAATAACATGGCTGCTTCTGTTGCTGCACAGACTGCTGCCAAGACTCAACGTGATCTCGAAAAGAGGGAAAGAGAGATCCGAGCTGCGGAGTCAAGAGGGTTAGAAGACTTCCGTCGTTACAATCCTCCCAAGTTTAAGGGGGATGAGAACTCAGAGAAAGCGGATCAGTGGATCCAAGAAGTGGAGAAGATCTTCGAAATGATTAACTGTCAGGCGGCAGTGAAGGTCAACTATGCCACTTATATGTTATTGGGGGATGCTGAATACTGGTGGAGAAGTGCCAGATTGTTGATGAGATCAGCTCACGAGGAGGTGAACTGGGAATCATTCAAAAGGAAGTTTTTGGGCAAATACTTCCCGATGAGTACCAGAACTAAACTGGGTGATGATTTCCTGAAACTACATCAGGGGAACATGACCGTGGGCGAATATGCGGCTAAGTTTGAATCACTATCAAGGCATTTCCGGTTTTTCCGTGAAGAGATTGATGAACCATTCATGTGTCATCGCTTCCAAGACGGACTAAAGTATGAGATTCAAGACTCCGTCTTGCCCTTGGGAATTCAACGTTTCCAAGCCCTTGTGGAAAAATGCAGGGAAGTTGAGGATATGAAGAATAAGAGGGCTAGCCGAGGAGGGAACTTTGGTGCAGGAGGACCCAGTCGGGTGAATTATCAGAACAACAAGGGGAAACAAGTTGCAAAACCCTATAACCGACCACAAAGTAACAACAGTGGGCAGAATCGCCCAGGGAACCAGAATTTCGGAAGACAATTGGGACAAGTACTTAGATGTTTCCGATGTGGAGAAGAGGGACATTATGCTAGTGCTTGTACCTCTAATATTCCCACCTGCTACAATTGTCGGAAGCCAGGGCACGTGGCCAGGGATTGCACGGCTCCAAAGGTGGAACCAGTTGTGAATGTAGCTAAGGCTACCCGTCCTACTGCTAGAGGACGCATTTATTGTGTGAGTGCTGAAGAGGGGAATCCATCTGGCAATCTGATTCAACGTGACTGTGAGATTGCAGGTAACACTCTAACTGCACTTTTTGATTCGGGGGCGACCCATTCCTTCATTGCTATGGATTGTGTAAATCGTTTGAAGTTATATGTGTCTGCTTTGCCGTTTGATTTGGTTGTTTCCACACCTGCTAAGACTTTGACAGTAAATTCCGCATGTTTACATTGTCAAATAACTATTCAGAATAGGGATTTCTTGGTTAATTTGATTTGCTTGCCTCTACAATCACTCGAGGTCATCCTCGGTATGGATTGGATGTCTTATCATTATGTGATCTTAGACTGCGCTCGCAAATTGGTTCTTTTCCCCGAACCAGGAGTTGTTAAGTATTTAGCCGCTAACAAACTCCGAGTGTCGCTAAGTGAAGGAACTCATGAGTTTTTGTCTCTGGCTAATGTGGAGGCAAAGATAAATGTGAACATAGAAGATGTGCTGCTTGTCAATGAGTACCGGGATGTATTTCCAACGGAAATTCCAGGGTTACCTCCAGTAAGAGAAGTGGAGTTCTTCATTGATTTGCACCCCGGAACCGGACCAATTTCAATTGCACCGCATCGAATGTCACCATTGGAATTAAATGAGCTCAAAGGCCAAATTGAAGATTTGTTGAAGAGGAAATTTATTAGACCAAGCGTATCGCCATGGGGAGCTCCAGTTTTACTAGTTAAGAAGAAGGACGGAAGCTCACGCTTATGCGTGGATTATAGACAGCTTAATAAGGCAACTATTAAGAATCATTATCCTTTGCCACGCATCGATGATTTAATGGATCAATTGAGAGGGGCCGCGATATTTTCGAAGATTGACTTGAAGTCGGGTTACCATCAAATTCGAGTAAGGGAAGGAGATATTCAGAAAACCGCTTTCCGAACCCGTTACGGACATTATGAATATCTCGTTATGCCGTTTGGGGTTACCAATGCACCAGCAATTTTCATGGACTACATGAACAGAATCTTTAGTCCATTCCTTGATAAATTTGTTGTGGTGTTCATTGATGATATATTAATTTATTCGAGAACTGAAGAAGAGCATGGAGAACATTTACGTCAAGTTCTTGAGATTTTACGCGAGAAACGATTGTATGCCAATCTGTCGAAGTGTGAATTTTGGCTAGAAAAAGTGAATTTCTTGGGACATGTGATAACCAAGGAAGGAATCGCTGTAGATCCGACTAAGATTGAGGCGGTTCTTGCTTGGAAACAGCCTCAGACTGTCACAGACATACGAAGTTTTGTAGGACTGGCAGGGTATTACAGGAGGTTTATTGAAGGTTTTGCTAAGATTGTGACCCCATTGACACAACTTACCAGAAAGGATCAACCTTTCGCATGGACGGAGAAGTGTGAGGAAAATTTTCAATTACTGAAGACGAAATTGACGACCTCACCAGTGTTGGTGTTACCGCAATCTGATGAACCCTATGAAGTTTATTGTGATGCGTCTCACCAAGGGTTGGGATGTGTTCTGATGCAACACAAGAAAGCTGTAGCTTATGCCTCCAGGCAATTGAAGATTCATGAGAGAAACTATCCTACTCATGATTTGGAGCTTGCTGTAGTTGTTTTTGCATTGAAGATCTGGAGGCACTACTTATATGGGTGCACGTTCACTGTGTTCAGTGACCATAAGAGTTTGAAATATTTGTTTGATCAGAAGGAATTGAACATGCGTCAAAGAAGATGGATGGAGACTCTCAAGGATTTTGATTTCACACTGCAGTACCACCCTTGGAAGGCCAATGTAGTGGCTGATGCGTTGAGTAGAAGGAGTGTATCGGTATCTTCCACGACTATGGCTAGACAACAAGAACTGTGGGAGGCTTTTAGAGACCTACACTTGAACGTAGAGTTTGCACCGGGAATTTTGAAACTCGGAATGATTAAGATTTCGAGTGGACTGCTTGAAGACATTGCAAATTCTCAAGATGACGCCTTAATTCAAGAGAAGAGGAACCTAATAGTGCAAGGGAAGACAACTGAAATCAAGATTGGATCAGATAATATCTTGCGATGTAATGGTAGGATTTGTGTACCAGGAATTACAGATATGAGAAAGACAATTTTAGAAGAGGCTCATAAGAGCAAGTTGAGTATTCATCTTGGAGCAACAAAGATGTATCAAGATTTGAGACAGAATTATTGGTGGCCAGGAATGAAGAAACATGTAGCGAAGTACGTGTCCACTTGTCTAACTTGTCAGAAAGCAAAGGTGGAACATCAGCGACCTGCTGGGATGTTGCAACCTTTAGATATACCCGAATGGAAGTGGGACAGCATTTCTATGGATTTCATAACTGGGTTGCCTAAAACAAGGAGAAAGAATGATTCGATATGGGTGATAGTGGATCGATTGACTAAATCCGCACACTTTTTGCCAGTAAAGACCACCTATAAGGTAGATCAGTTAACAAAGATTTACATTGCTGAAATTGTGAGGTTACACGGAGTACCATCAAGTATTGTATCAGACCGTGATCCGAAGTTCACATCACATTTTTAGGGAGCATTGCACGAAGCATTGGGAACGAAACTACGGTTGAGTTCAGCTTACCATCCCCAGACGGACGGACAGACTGAAAGGACGAATCAGTCCCTTGAAGATCTGTTGAGAGCGTGTGTATTAGATGATAGAGGAAGTTGGGATGATGTACTTCCGTTGATTGAGTTCACCTACAACAATAGTTTCCACGCGAGTATTGGAATGGCACCATATGAGGCCTTATACGGGCGCAAGTGTCAAACGCCTTTGTGTTGGTATAAGGACGGTGAAAATATGATTGTCGGACCAGAGATGGTGCAACAGACTACAGCTAAGGTAAGGAAGATCAAGGAGAAAATGAAGACTTCACAGGATCGTCAGAAGAGTTATGCGGACAAGCGTCGCAGACTTTTGGAATTTGAACAGGGTGACCATGTATTTCTAAGAGTCACACCTACTACTGGAGTTGGTAGAGCATTGAAATCGAAGAAGTTGACTCCGAAATTCATTGGACCATACCAGATTTCTGCACGAATTGGGCCTGTTGCTTATCGGATTGCATTCCCTCCAATACTGTCCAATATCCATGATGTGTTTCATGTGTCACAGTTGAGGAAATATCTTGCAGATCCATCTCATGTGATCGAACCAGACACAATCCAGCTAAAGGATAACTTGTCGTTTGAAGTACCACCAGTGAGAATTGATGACAGAAAGATCAAGCGATTGAGGACCAAGGATATATCGTTGGTCAAGGTGATTTGGAACCCAATTACTGGGGATGCAACTTGGGAACTGGAAAGTAAGATGAGAGAACAACACCAAGAGTTATTTATCGACACATAGTTTCGAGGACGAAACTAATTTTAGGGGGGTAGTAATGTAAGACCCATAATTTTTAAGTGTATTTTATATATTTTGGTGTATTTTCGGTATTGAACTCAGAGGCTTTTTAGCCAAAGTTATTAATATTTTGGAGTTTATACGACCAAGAAGATATTTTGATGCCTGATTAGAATTACTCGTCGATAAATAAATTAAATTAACTGCGGTGAATCTTTTGCGAAGAGTTTAATGCGTTATGGGCAAAACGGTAATTTAACAAATATCTAGATATTTTAGATATTTGTTAATTATATTATATAAATAATGAATATATAAAGAAAAGGAAAGGAAGGAATTGGGAAGAAAAGAAAAAGAAAGGAAAGAAAAAGGAAGAAAGGAAAAGCAAAGGAAAGAAAAACAGAGAACTTCATCTTCTTCCTCTGCCTCGCGTGACCTTCATTCTACCTTCCTCCATTGTTGCTCGTTTTTGCTTTCTTTTCTTTCCTTTGAGTTCGAAATTGATAGTGGGTGATAGGACAAGGATTTTTCAACCTCACTCTCCCTCTTTGATTCGAAAACGAAGAAAAACGGTATTTGAGACTCAAACACAAACCCCTCCGTTTCTTCTAGATCCAAGCTTCGTTTCAAGAAGTGATAGAAGGGAAGGTTGCTCACCTCCGTGCTACGGTGCTAGTGGACCAATTTTGGAAGCGGCGTTGCGAGCGGAAAATTTACCGGATTTACTCACGGTGCCATAATCGACGAAAAAGCTAAAGTGAAGGTAAGGGCTCCTTCCAAACTTTTAGTTTGCATTTAGGGCCTTATCCGTGGTTGTGTGGAAAAGAATTTTGTTAGGGTTGGAGTATTGATTTGGGGAAAATGAATCTAAGGTTTTATAGGTAAAATCTTAGAGTAGGTTTTGGTTATATTGATGAATGTTTCATGGAAAATGAATTTACCTCATGTATGTGTGATTTTGAATAAATGAAATTATTGTGTTGATTTGTGTTCAACGTACTTGGCGTGTTCTTACTTAATGGTTGTTGATTGATGTGATTTGGTGTGAATCGTTGGTTGATTTGGATTGAATTTGATAACATGTTTGAGATGTGTTTTGTGTGGTTTGTGTGGAAAAATGATTTTTGTGTGAGTTATGGATTGAATGTGAAAGTACGTTTGAGTTTGTTTGGTGTGGAATTTGAAAACCATTAAGTTAAACGAGTATTAAGAATGGGGAATCTCTTAATTTCTTGTTTACTTAATGTGAGTTTGTGAAAATCCTTTAAGGTAAATGAGTATTAAGAATGGGGAATCTCTTAATGACTTATTTACTTAATGTTGTCGTGAAAACCATTAGAGTTAAACGAGTATTAAGAATGGGGAATCTCTTAACGTCTCGTTTACCTAATGTGTGTTTTGGAAAATCGTTTAAGTTAAATAAGAATTAAGAATGGGGAATCTCTTAAGGTCTTATTTACTTGAAGTTTGTTTTGAAAATCGTTTAAGTTAACTGGGCGTTAAAAATGGGGAATCTCTTAAGGTCTCGGTTACTTAACGTTTGTTTTGGAAAAATCGTTTAAGTTGAATGAGAATTAAGAATGGGGAATCTCTTAATGTCTTGTTTGCTTAAATGTTGTTTTTGAAAATCGTTTCATTAAATGAGCATTAAGAATGGGGAATCTCTTAATGTGTTGTTTACTGAATGTTTTGTTGTGGAAATCGTTTAAGTCAAAAGTATATTAAGAATGGGGAATCTCTTAATATGTCTGTTTGCTTAACGTTTGGCGTGAAAATCGTTAAGTTAAATGAGTATTAAAAATGGGGAATCTTTTAATAGCTGCATTTACTTAACGATTGTTGTGAATGGAGTTGGTGTATGCTCATGCATTTCATTTGGTAAATTGTGCTGAACCCGTGATAGGTGGCACCTCGGTAAACTGTATTGACCCGTGATAGGTGGTACGTTTACGATTTACTTTTTTGTAAGTTGTGCTGACCCGTGATAGGTGGCACCTCGGTAAGTTATACTTTGGCCTGTGATAGGCGGTACCCTTACGACTTACGCTTTTTCTTTTAGTAAATCGTGCTGACCCGTGATAGGTGGCACCTCGGTAAACCGTACTGACCCGTGATAGGTGGTAGGTTTATGATTTACGCTTTTTAGTAAATCGTGCTGACCCGTGATAGGTGGCACCTCGGTAATTGGTACTTTGGCCTGCGATAGGCGGTACAATTATGATTTACGGCCCTTCGAGGAGGGTTTTGGTTTGGAATTCCGAGTCCATGCATTTTGGCATATATGCATTGCATTAGGGTGCTTGGCACACGAGTCGTGTTTGATTCAAATTATGATTGTGTTGATTTTGCTAAGTGCTATGTTTTGAACTTATGTGTAAGTGTGTTGATGCAAATTATAATTGTGATGATTTTTGCTAAGTGTTATGGTTTGAAACTATGTGTAAGTATGTTTGAATCAAATTGTGATTGTGTCGATCATACCAAGAGTTATGTTGGAATTGTGTGATAGTATGTTAGATTGTAAAACGTTTTCGAAACTCACAATGTCGTGGTGATTGTATGGGTATTGCTAAGTGTTAAGGTTTGGAGTGGTGTTTGAATATGATTGAGTTGGTTTATGTATTTTTGAAAGGATATGCAGGGAAATCGATTGCCCCAATCGATTGGATGAGTTACAGGGGCCCTGTTTTACACGAAATCGATTTACCCAATCGATTTTGTAAGTTGTATTTCAAAATCATTTAAGAAATCGATTTGGTAAATCGATTGGATTCTATTGGATTTCAAGTCAGGGACTTTGTCTTACAAAAATCGATTTGCCCAATCGATTGGACTCAATACAGAGACTCTGTCTTTCACGAAATCGATTTGCCCAATCGATTGGACAATACAGGGGCTCAGACCTTCTCGAAATCGATTGCCCCAATCGATTGATGCAAGTCCAGGGCTCAATTTTTACTGAAAGTCTTCTGGCAATCGATTTGCCCAATCGATTGGCACAGTAGGAAATCTTATTTTGTGTTAGATGATGGATTTCTCAATTGATTATCAACTTATTGGTCAGTTATGCATTACTTGGTGGATTGAGAACTTTATTTTAATTTCATTTTTATTTGGCAAGTATGACATGAACTTTTAGCATGTGGAAAATCCTTCCAAGATATATGTTAAATTGAAAAGGTTATTTGTGCATGAAAAGCTTAAATGTTATGTGTTAACTGTTAATTTCGGTTGGTGACCCTTTACAACTATTGTGGAAATCTGGGCTTTGCCCTCAGATGAGAGCCAGGATGATCCTACTGGTTCGTACCCTACGGATGGGAATGTGGATGGGAGTGCTTGATTGGAGCTACGGTAGGAGAATCTCACGGGGCGTGTGGAGATTACTCAAGGCGTATAGTTTTTTTGGGTTATGTATAGAATGATCAGACTAAGTTGACACCGAGGGAACGGGTGTCCTTCTTGTGGGTTGCTTTTGAATTGTAAACTGGAAGACTGTACCACTTTTGTTATGTAAACCTTTTGAATACATATTTTGTGAACTTCTTCCGTTGCTTGTAAATTATAAGGACTTTAATATGTATCCAAAGGTGTTACCCTATTTATCTCTCTGTTGTATTTTAATTTCTTTTAAAAAAAAAAATACACCCTTGCTTTGAAAAACGGGGTGTTACATTGTGGTATCAGAGCTTTGGTTTGGTTTTCTTTGGGGGCTATGGAACCTTAGGTTCTAGTTTGGAGGTTAGGAGTTGTTGTCTGATCATGCGTCGGTTTAGGTGGTTTGAGTTGTCAAGTTCAGAATAATTATTATGTGCTGATATGGTCAGAATGTTATTTTGGAATTATGGAAGTAGTGTTAAGACTCTACTTGATGATGGTTTTATAGGAAAACCATGCCGCCAAGAAGGAATGACGTTCCGAGAGCCAACTCCAATAGAGATGATCGAATGGCGGAGGCTATGAATAACATGGCTGCTTCTGTTGCTGCACAAACTGCTGCCAAGACTCAACGCGATCTTGAAAAGAGGGAAAGAGAGATCCGTGCTGCGGAGTCAAGAGGGTTAGAAGACTTCCGTCGTTACAATCCTCCCAAGTTTAAGGGGGATGAGAACTCAGAGAAAGCGGATCAGTGGATCCAAGAAGTGGAAAAGATCTTCGAAATGATTAACTGTCAGGCGGCAGTGAAGGTCAACTATGCCACTTATATGTTATTGGGAGATGCTGAGTACTGGTGGAGGAGTGCCAGATTGTTGATGAGATCAGCTCACGAGGAGGTGAACTGGGAATCATTCAAAAGGAAGTTTTTAGGAAAATACTTCCCGATGAGCACAAGAACTAAACTGGGTGATGATTTCCTGAAACTACATCAGGGGAACATGACCGTGGGCGAATATGCGGCTAAGTTTGAATCACTATCGAGGCATTTCCGGTTTTTCCGTGAAGAGATTGATGAACCATTCATGTGTCATCGCTTCCAAGACGGACTAAAGTATGAGATTCAAGACTCTGTCTTGCCCTTGGGAATTCAACGTTTCCAAGCACTCGTGGAAAAATGCAGGGAAGTTGAGGATATGAAGAATAAGAGGGCTAGTCGAGAAGGGAATTTTGGTGCAGGAGGGCCTAGTCGGGTGAATTATCAGAATAATAAGGGGAAACAAGTTGCTAAACCTTATAACCGACCACAAAGTAACAACAGTGGGCAGAATCGCCCAGGGAACCAAAATTTCGGAAGACAATTGGGACAAGTACTTAGATGTTTCCGATGTGGAGAAGAGGGACATTATGCTAGTGCTTGTACCTCTAATATTCCCACCTGCTACAATTGTCGGAAGCCAGGGCACGTGGCAAGGGATTGCACGGCTCCAAAGGTGGAACCAGTTGTGAATGTAGCTAAGGCTACTCGTCCTACTGCTAGAGGACGCATTTACTGTGTGAGTGCTGAAGAAGGGAATCCATCTGGCAATCTGATTCAACGTGACTGTGAGATTGCAGGTAACACTCTAACTGCCCTTTTTGATTCGGGGGCGACCCATTCCTTCATTGCTATGGACTGTGTAAATCGTTTGAAGTTATCTGTATCTGCTTTACCTTTCGACTTGGTTGTTTCCACTCCTGCTAAGACTTTGACCGTAAATTCTGCATGTTTACATTGTCAAATAACTATTTAGAATAGGGATTTCTTGGTTAATTTGATTTGTTTACCCCTACAATCACTCGAGGTCATTCTCGGTATGGATTGGATGTCTTACCATTATGTGATCTTAGACTGCGCTCGCAAATTGGTTCTTTTCCCCGAACCAGGAGTTGTTAAGTATTTAGCCGCTAACAAACTCCGAGTGTCGCTAAGTGAAGGAACTCATGAGTTTTTGTCTCTGGCTAATGTGGAGGCAAAGATAAATGTGAACATAGAAGATGTGCTGCTTGTCAATGAGTACCGGGATGTATTTCCAACGGAAATTCCAGGGTTACCTCCAGTAAGAGAAGTGGAGTTCTTCATTGATTTGCACCCCGGAACCGGACCAATTTCAATTGCACCGTATCGAATGTCACCATTGGAATTAAATGAGCTCAAAGGCCAAATTGAAGATTTGTTGAAGAGGAAATTTATTAGACCAAGCGTATCGCCATGGGGAGCTCCAGTTTTACTAGTTAAGAAGAAGGACGGAAGTTCACGCTTATGCGTGGATTATAGACAGCTTAATAAGGCAACTATTAAGAATCGTTATCCTTTGCCACGCATCGATGATTTAATGGATCAATTGAGAGGGGCCGCGATATTTTCGAAGATTGACTTGAAGTCGGGTTACCATCAAATTCGAGTAAGGGAAGGAGATATTCAGAAAACCGCTTTCCGAACCCGTTACGGACATTATGAATATCTCGTTATGCCGTTTGGGGTTACCAATGCACCAGCAATTTTCATGGACTACATGAACAGAATCTTTAGTCCATTCCTTGATAAATTTGTTGTGGTGTTCATTGATGATATATTAATTTATTCGAGAACTGAAGAAGAGCATGGAGAACATTTACGTCAAGTTCTTGAGATTTTACGCGAGAAACGATTGTATGCCAATCTGTCGAAGTGTGAATTTTGGCTAGAAAAAGTGAATTTCTTGGGACATGTGATAACCAAGGAAGGAATCGCTGTAGATCCGGCTAAGATTGAGGCGGTTCTTGCTTGGAAACAGCCTCAGACTGTCACAGACATACGAAGTTTTGTAGGACTGGCAGGGTATTACAGGAGGTTTATTGAAGGTTTTGCTAAGATTGTGACCCCATTGACACAACTTACCAGAAAGGATCAAACTTTCGCATGGACGGAGAAGTGTGAGGAAAATTTTCAATTACTGAAGACGAAATTGACGACCTCACCAGTGTTGGTGTTACCGCAATCTGATGAACCCTATGAAGTTTATTGTGATGCGTCTCACCAAGGGTTGGGATGTGTTCTGATGCAACACAAGAAAGCTGTAGCTTATGCCTCCAGGCAATTGAAGATTCATGAGAGAAACTATCCTACTCATGATTTGGAGCTTGCTGTAGTTGTTTTTGCATTGAAGATCTGGAGGCACTACTTATATGGGTGCACGTTCACCGTGTTCAGTGACCATAAGAGTTTGAAATATTTGTTTGATCAGAAGGAATTGAACATGCGTCAAAGAAGATGGATGGAGACTCTCAAGGATTTTGATTTCACACTGCAGTACCACCCTGGGAAGGCCAATGTAGTGGCTGATGCGTTGAGTAGAAGGAGTGTATCGGTATCTTCCACAATTATGGCTAGACAACAAGAACTGTGGGAGGCTTTTAGAGACCTACACTTGAACGTAGAGTTTGCACCGGGAATTTTGAAACTCGGAATGATTAAGATTTCGAGTGGACTGCTTGAAGACATTGCAAATTCTCAAGATGACGCCTTAATTCAAGAGAAGAGGAACCTAATAGTGCAAGGGAAGACAACTGAATTCAAGATTGGATCAGATAATATCTTGCGATCTAATGGTAGGATTTGTGTACCAGGAACTACAGATATGAGAAAGACAATTTTAGAAGAGGCTCATAAGAGCAAGTTGAGTATTCATCTTGGAGCAACAAAGATGTATCAAGATTTGAGACAGAATTATTGGTGGCCAGGAATGAAGAAACATGTAGCGGAGTACGTGTCCACTTGTCTAACTTGTCAGAAAGCAAAGGTGGAACATCAGCGACCTGCTGGGATGTTGCAACCTTTAGATATACCCGAATGGAAGTGGGACAGCATTTCTATGGATTTCATAACTGGGTTGCCTAAAACAAGGAGAAAGAATGATTCTATATGGGTGATAGTGGATCAATTGACTAAATCCGCACACTTTTTGCCAGTAAAGACCACCTATAAGGTAGATCAGTTAACAGAGATTTACATTGCTGAAATTGTGAGGTTACACGGAGTACCATCAAGTATTGTATCAGACCGTGATCCGAAGTTCACATCACATTTTTAGGGAGCATTGCACGAAGCATTGGGAACGAAACTACGGTTGAGTTCAGCTTACCATCCCCAGACGGAAGGACAGACTGAAAGGACGAATCAGTCCCTTGAAGATCTGTTGAGAGCGTGTGTATTAGATGATAGAGGAAGTTGGGATGATGTACTTCCGTTGATTGAGTTCACCTACAACAATAGTTTCCACGCGAGTATTGGAATGGCACCATATGAGGCCTTATACGGGCGCAAGTGTCAAACGCCTTTGTGTTGGTATAAGGACGGTGAAAATATGATTGTCGGACCAGAGATGGTGCAACAGACTACAGCTAAGGTAAGGAAGATCAAGGAGAAATTGAAGACTTCACAGGATCGTCAGAAGAGTTATGCGGACAAGCGTCGCAGACTTTTGGAATTTGAACAAGGTGACCACGTATTTCTAAGAGTCACACCTACTACTGGAGTTGGTAGAGCGTTGAAATCGAAGAAGTTGACTCCGAAATTCATTGGACCATACCAGATTTCTGCACGAATTGGGCCTGTTGCTTATCGGATTGCATTCCCTCCGATACTGTCCAATATCCATGATGTGTTTCATGTGTCACAGTTGAGGAAATATCTTGCAGATCCATCTCATGTGATCGAACCAGACACAATCCAGCTAAAGGATAACTTGTCGTTTGAAGTACCACCAGTGAGAATTGATGACAGAAAGATCAAGCGATTGAGGACCAAGGATATATCGTTGGTCAAGGTGATTTGGAACCCAATTACTGGGGATGCAACTTGGGAACTGGAAAGTAAGATGAGAGAACAACACCCAGAGTTATTTATCGACGCATAGTTTTGAGGACGAAACTAATTTTAGGGGGGTAGTAATGTAAGACCCATAATTTTTAAGTGTATTTTATATATTTTGGTGTATTTTCGGTATTGAACTCAGAGGCTTTTTAGCCAAAGTTATTAATATTTTGGAGTTTATACGACCAAGAAGATATTTTGATGCCTGATTAGAATTACTCGTCGATAAATAAATTAAATTAACTGCGGTGAATCTTTTGCGAAGAGTTTAATGCGTTATGGGCGAAACGGTAATTTAACAAATATCTAGATATTTTAGATATTTGTTAATTATATTATATAAATAATGAATATATAAAGAAAAGGAAAGGAAGGAATTGGGAAGAAAAGAAAAAGAAAGGAAAGAAAAAGGAAGAAAGGAAAAGCAAAGGAAAGAAAAACAGAAAACTTAATCTTCTTCCTCTGCCTCGCGTGACCTTCATTCTACCTTCCTCCATTGTTGCTCGTTTTTGCTTTCTTTTCTTTCCTTTGAGTTCGAAATTGATAGTGGGTGATAGGACAAGGATTTTTCAACCTCACTCTCCCTCTTTGATTCGAAAACGAAGAAAAACGGTATTTGAGACTCAAACACAAACCCCTCCGTTTCTTCTAGATCCAAGCTTCGTTTCAAGAAGTGATAGAAGGGAAGGTTGCTCACCTCCGTGCTACGGTGCTAGTGGACCAATTTTGGAAGCGGCGTTGCGAGCGGAAAATTTACCGGATTTACTCACGGTGCCATAATCGACGAAAAAGCTAAAGTGAAGGTAAGGGCTCCTTCCAAACTTTTAGTTTGCATTTAGGGCCTTATCCGTGGTTGTGTGGAAAAGAATTTTGTTAGGGTTGGAGTATTGATTTGGGGAAAATGAATCTAAGGTTTTATAGGTAAAATCTTAGAGTAGGTTTTGGTTATATTGATGAATGTTTCATGGAAAATGAATTTACCTCATGTATGTGTGATTTTGAATAAATGAAATTATTGTGTTGATTTGTGTTCAACGTACTTGGCGTGTTCTTACTTAATGGTTGTTGATTGATGTGATTTGGTGTGAATCGTTGGTTGATTTGGATTGAATTTGATAACATGTTTGAGATGTGTTTTGTGTGGTTTGTGTGGAAAAATGATTTTTGTGTGAGTTATGGATTGAATGTGAAAGTACGTTTGAGTTTGTTTGGTGTGGAATTTGAAAACCATTAAGTTAAACGAGTATTAAGAATGGGGAATCTCTTAATTTCTTGTTTACTTAATGTGAGTTTGTGAAAATCCTTTAAGGTAAATGAGTATTAAGAATGGGGAATCTCTTAATGACTTATTTACTTAATGTTGTCGTGAAAACCATTAGAGTTAAACGAGTATTAAGAATGGGGAATCTCTTAACGTCTCGTTTACCTAATGTGTGTTTTGGAAAATCGTTTAAGTTAAATAAGAATTAAGAATGGGGAATCTCTTAAGGTCTTATTTACTTGAAGTTTGTTTTGAAAATCGTTTAAGTTAACTGGGCGTTAAAAATGGGGAATCTCTTAAGGTCTCGGTTACTTAACGTTTGTTTTGGAAAAATCGTTTAAGTTGAATGAGAATTAAGAATGGGGAATCTCTTAATGTCTTGTTTGCTTAAATGTTGTTTTTGAAAATCGTTTCATTAAATGAGCATTAAGAATGGGGAATCTCTTAATGTGTTGTTTACTGAATGTTTTGTTGTGGAAATCGTTTAAGTCAAAAGTATATTAAGAATGGGGAATCTCTTAATATGTCTGTTTGCTTAACGTTTGGCGTGAAAATCGTTAAGTTAAATGAGTATTAAAAATGGGGAATCTTTTAATAGCTGCATTTACTTAACGATTGTTGTGAATGGAGTTGGTGTATGCTCATGCATTTCATTTGGTAAATTGTGCTGAACCCGTGATAGGTGGCACCTCGGTAAACTGTATTGACCCGTGATAGGTGGTACGTTTACGATTTACTTTTTTGTAAGTTGTGCTGACCCGTGATAGGTGGCACCTCGGTAAGTTATACTTTGGCCTGTGATAGGCGGTACCCTTACGACTTACGCTTTTTCTTTTAGTAAATCGTGCTGACCCGTGATAGGTGGCACCTCGGTAAACCGTACTGACCCGTGATAGGTGGTAGGTTTATGATTTACGCTTTTTAGTAAATCGTGCTGACCCGTGATAGGTGGCACCTCGGTAATTGGTACTTTGGCCTGCGATAGGCGGTACAATTATGATTTACGGCCCTTCGAGGAGGGTTTTGGTTTGGAATTCCGAGTCCATGCATTTTGGCATATACGCATTGCATTAGGGTGCTTGGCACACGAGTCGTGTTTGATTCAAATTATGATTGTGTTGATTTTGCTAAGTGCTATGTTTTGAACTTATGTGTAAGTGTGTTGATGCAAATTATAATTGTGATGATTTTTGCTAAGTGTTATGGTTTGAAACTATGTGTAAGTATGTTTGAATCAAATTGTGATTGTGTCGATCATACCAAGAGTTATGTTGGAATTGTGTGATAGTATGTTAGATTGTAAAACGTTTTCGAAACTCACAATGTCGTGGTGATTGTATGGGTATTGCTAAGTGTTAAGGTTTGGAGTGGTGTTTGAATATGATTGAGTTGGTTTATGTATTTTTGAAAGGATATGCAGGGAAATCGATTGCCCCAATCGATTGGATGAGTTACAGGGGCCCTGTTTTACACGAAATCGATTTACCCAATCGATTTTGTAAGTTGTATTTCAAAATCATTTAAGAAATCGATTTGGTAAATCGATTGGATTCTATTGGATTTCAAGTCAGGGACTTTGTCTTACAAAAATCGATTTGCCCAATCGATTGGACTCAATACAGAGACTCTGTCTTTCACGAAATCGATTTGCCCAATCGATTGGACAATACAGGGGCTCAGACCTTCTCGAAATCGATTGCCCCAATCGATTGATGCAAGTCCAGGGCTCAATTTTTACTGAAAGTCTTCTGGCAATCGATTTGCCCAATCGATTGGCACAGTAGGAAATCTTATTTTGTGTTAGATGATGGATTTCTCAATTGATTATCAACGTATTGGTCAGTTATGCATTACTTGGTGGATTGAGAACTTTATTTTAATTTCATTTTTATTTGGCAAGTATGACATGAACTTTTAGCATGTGGAAAATCCTTCCAAGATATATGTTAAATTGAAAAGGTTATTTGTGCATGAAAAGCTTAAATGTTATGTGTTAACTGTTAATTTCGGTTGGTGACCCTTTACAACTATTGTGGAAATTTGGGCTTTGCCCTCAGATGAGAGCCAGAATGATCCTACTGGTTCGTACCCTACGGATGGGAATGTGGATGGGAGTGCTTGATTGGAGCTACGATAGGAGAATCTCACGGGGCGCGTGGAGATTACTCAAGGCGTATAGTTTTTTTGGGTTATGTATAGAATGATCAGACTAAGTTGACACCGAGGGAACAGGTGTCCTTCTTGTGGGTTGCTTTTAAATTGTAAACTGGAAGACTGTACCACTTTTGTTATGTAAACCTTTTGAATACATATTTTGTGAACTTCTTCCGCTGCTTGTAAATTATAAGGACTTTAATATGTATCCAAAGGTGTTACCCTATTTATCTCTCTGTTGTATTTTAATTTCTTTTAAAAAAAAAAAATACACCCTTGCTTTGAAAAACGGGGTGTTACAAATTTGCTGAGTCAATGAAACATGGCTGATAATTTACGCGGACTATAAAAATCAATGTTACATAATTAATAAAAATATTAAGAGAATAAACATATTCGAAATGAAGTGAAACAAGTTAACAGAACAGGCCTCATCGAAGTGTTGGAGCACCGACAGGGTCCGACATCAACTTCCTTGAAACAGACGAATGATTATTGCTTCTTGAAGGTTTCGACGAGAGGAATCCAAAAACGATATCAGTTTTTCAAGACGATGAAAGTGTTGTCCGAAATTCAAGAAAACAACAACGACAATGGCGGAAACCCATTTTTTAAAATGTAACAGTTGACGATTTCGAGCATAGGTAACGAAAGAGGGTGTTTCGTGGAGTTCAAATATGGTCTTGGTTTTCATTGGTGATAGTCGTGGTGGCCGAAATCTTGATCAAAAGGGGGAGATGTGATTTTTGGCAAAGAGGAATAGGGCGTTTAAGTTTGCGATTCAAGTTGAAAATGAAAGAAGAGATCACAACTATCACAAATGTGGTCTCGATTTTGCACAACAACCACTATAACGATCATAATTGAAGAGAGAGCATAGAGAAGAAATAGGAATGGCGGCAAAGGTATATACGAAGAAGAAGAAGAAGAAGAAGAAGAAGAAGAAGAAGATGGCTCGGTCTTCCTTTTCCTTTTTATTATCTTATTTTATGTTTTCATTATTATTATTATTATTATTATTATTATTATTATTATTATTATTATTATTATTATTATTATTATTATTATTATTATTATTATTATTATTATTAATTGTTACTCTTGTATATGAACTTAACCCATAAAACACATTTTACTCCTTTCTTTTATTTTATTTTTTTTTTTATAAAACCAATAATTAGCAAAATTTAATTTCTTTAATACTTTATTTTTTTAATAAAATTCCAATACTAAAATATTACTAATATTTTGAAACTAATATTTTATAAAATAAAGTGATTAAAATAATTAATCTTTTAAAATACATTAATAACCAAGACTCTCATATTTAAAATAATCACTATAATTACATATTTTTTTCATCCAAATACTCACATTAAAATACTACTATCAGAGAGTATTCAATACTATAAAACAAATAAATATAACATCTAAACTTTATATTAATTAATAAATTATAATAAATATATATAAAATCATAGTATCATAACAAAGATATAAAAATATAGGAAATCAATTGCAATTGTACTAGCATCTCAACATGATTATTTATCAACTAAATAACTAAAAATATAAACTAGTTAGAAAAAAATTGAAGTATAACTATGTGTACACTTAACATCATTCAAACTCACAAAAAAAATATCACACTTACTAGGTACACGCATATACACGTTAAATTGTCTAAAATCTTATTATTTAAATTATTACACTAAATTAGTATTATTTTTATAAAAATATATAAAATAATATAATATTTGTTATTTATATCACGCATTTAGTCTAATATGTAATTAGTACATCATAGAAAGGCTATATATAAAGAAAATTAATTCCATAATTAATCAACATATATTTTAAAATAATTTTAACACCAAATCAATTATTTAAAATTCTATTTAATTAATGAAAAAATTTATTATAAAATTTGGGGTGTTAAAATCAGAGCGAGATTCCTCCCAAACTTGAACTTCAAGACTCATTAACCAGTAATAACTGCGATTTCGCAAACACAAGGCCCTGCCAACCAAACACAAACAACGAAAGAGGTGAGTTTCGAAATCATGATGACAATATAATACAAGTAAGAAGAACAAGCAAACAATCATAATAGGTGAATTATCATTACACAAATATTCCATCAAGAAAATATCACATTTGAAGGTCAAAATCACTCAAGGAAAATCAATAGATTTCACTGTAACATCAAATTGTCTAAGAGAAATTATCACCACACATGATACATATTGATAACAACAAAACAATTACAATAAAACGCAATGTTATGCATGAGCTTAGACTCTACTTCACAATGTGGTTCCATTCTAACTCTGAAGTACTTGGTTAGGAGGCTTGATACTATGCCACCATCCCAGTGGACGGACAATTCAAATTGGCCCTGTCCTCATAGATCCCCTCAACTCAACCCGAGACACATATACGTGACAATCGAGGTAAACGTGTGTTGTGTGGTAGCTCATGACATTTGGAGTGCTATCTCCAAGTCACCTAGGAATTCCCCACCCGAATACCTCTAAGGTCTAACAATCTTTCCTTAAGGCTCGACAACAGACCCCCACGATCAGGCTCATTCAGTTGTACTTCCCCGGAATCACTAGGCTTGTCAAGCCCTATCTATATGATGACAAAATAATCTTCACTTCACATTTTCTCAATATCTATTTTCTCCCCTCGTTGGCCTATGATACTCCATTCAGACCTTCATCTCAAACACAATTGAAATCACAATTATTTCACCAACTATGGGGTTACTTCAATATTATCATCACAAATTCACAACATCACTATCATTAATCATATTTCATCACATAAACTCATCACAAATTTATATCATCACTATCATCAAGCATACATCATCACATAGGCTTGTCACAAATTTATAACATCGTTACTATTAATTATACATCATCATAATCACAAAAACGTATCAAAATAAATTCACTTTTTATTATCACATCACAAAAACACGTTTAATCAAACATATACATAAAATTCATTCAACATCTAATATCACAATAATATCAAATATCACACATTTGATAAAAATAAATCAAACATCACAATAATATCCAATACCACACATGTAACGAAGTTAAATCAATCAACACCTTATAAATATTTCTATTCCATATTTTAATCTCACAATTCCCGTATTTTAACATTAATTAATTTATCACTCAAAGGGCTAGCGCCGTACGTAGCGAGCCCCAAATGCATCGTTGGGAAATACGGTTTTCTCGTTCATCTCAAATTATATTATACTCATAAATTGAAATGCTTTCTCACCCCTTACCTTATTTTGACGCTTTCACATGAATACAATTCCACGAGCAAACATCCTTTTTTCATTGACTCTTTGTCCTTCAATCGATCTAACTCGACAGTTTATGGGTAAATGTTAAAAATAAATTATGAGAAAATACTCTAAAAAATAAATTCGAAATTCGGTTAAGGAAAATTACCATAAATCAGAAACCCAATTAGTGGATAATATATCCACTTTTCACACGGTCGTTTTGGTGTTGGTTTCACTCGAATCGGACTTACGGTGAAGGAGAACGGTGCAAAATAAGGAATTCTATAAACGAAGAAGTCGGGTATTTTAAGGAGAAATTTGAGTTGTTAAAAATCTGGACAATTATGTTTAATTCACGAGTTAAATGAATGAAATAACATACTCAAATTTTGGCGAAAATGGAGAAAGTTTTATGGAACAGTTATCGATCACCGATGTCAAACGATAGGGTTAATGTTGTGTTTTCTCTTTGGTTTTACGGCTGCCCTTCAACTCCCTTCCCTTTTTGGTTTGTTTTATTTTATTAACAATTAGGGTTTATACATGAATCAAACTCATTGGTCTCCTTTTAGGTTTTACTAGTTTTATTTTATTTATTTTTTTAAAACACACTTTCATTAATAAAGCATTATTACTATTTCAAAACTAATAATTTATAAATATAAATAATTAATCTTTTAAAATACATAAATAATAAAAAATCTCATATTTAAAATAATCCCTATAATAATATTTATTTTTTTCAAATACTCAAATTAAAATATTACCATCATTAGAGAATAGTCGAAATTATAAAATAAATAAATAAATATAACATCAACACTTTATATTAATTACTAAATCTTAATAAATATATATAAAATCACAATGTCATAACAAATATATAAAAAAAAAAGTAAATCAAACACAATATCACTACTATCTCAAGATAATTATTTATAAAAGATAACTAAAAATAGAAAATAGTTATAAATAATTGAAATATAACTATGTGCATAATTAACATCAGTCAAGCGCATCTAAAAGTATTACATTAACTGGGTACACATATATTCACATAAAATCGTATAAAATTTTTTTCTTTAAAATATGTGACACCCTAAATCCCAAAATATTATATATAATAATTTATATCATATTCCTATAAAATTTGCAGCGGATAAATAAAATTATATTTCAAGAAAATAAAAAACTTTTGTAACTAATTTAGGATATCACGTTTCTCAAAGTACACATGCAACAATTCAAATTTTATTACTCAAATAAAACAATTTAATCTTAATGAACTTGATTTAAGTATAATTACTTGATTTAATTCTAAAAACTTACTAGTACTTTTAAGGTTTTCATACAAAAATTTGATTCAAATTAAATAAGTAAAATACAAATTAAAACCCTTATTCCCGGTATCACCTATCAGAGCGGGGTTCCTCCCAAACTTGAACTTCAAGACTCATTAACCTATAATAACTGCGATTTCGCAAACGCAGGGCCCAGCCAGTCAAACACAAACAACGAAGGAGGTGAGTTTTGAAAACATGTTAATAGTATAATATGAGTAAGAAGAACACGCAAACAATCATAATAGAACCGTATCATAATCACTTTACGATATATCAAAATATTTAATTAAATAGTATCATACTATAACATCAAAGTCACTCAAGTAAAATAATCATCTCATTATAATATGCATCAAATCATCTAATTAATATTACCTTTGAAACACATCAATCACAACAAAACAATCACAAGGAAATGCAATGCTATGCATGAGCTTAGACTCTACTTCACAATGTGGTACCATTCTAACTCTGAAGTACTTGGTTAGGAGGCCATAATACTATGCCACCATCCCGGTGGACGGACAATTCAAATTGGTCATGTCCTCATAGATCCCCTCAACTTAACCTAAGACACATATACGCGACAGTCGAGGTAAACGTGTGTTGCATGGTAGCTCCCGACATTTGGAGTGCTACCTCCAAGTCACCTAGGAATTCCCCACCGGAATACCTCCAAGGTCTAACAATCTTGCCTTAAGGCTCGACAGCAGACCGCCACGATCAGGCTCATTCAGTTGTACTTCCCCAAAATCACTAGGCTTGTCAGGCCCTACCTATATGATGACAAAATAATATCCACTTCACAAATTCACAATATTTATTTTCTCCCCCCGTTAGCTTAGACTACTCCATTAAGAGCACCATATTTAAGAATCATCACTATCTCATCAAGTATGGGGTACTTCAATATTTTCATTACAATTTTATAATATCATTAACCATAAATAATCATGATCATCGTATAAACTCATCACAATTTTATAACATCACTATCATCAATCAAAAATCATCATTATCATCACGTAAGCATATATCAAACCATGCATCCATATTTTATTATCACATCACATAATTTCATCTAATCAAACATGTACACATAATTTCATTCAACATCCAACATCACAATAATAACAAATATCAACTACCACACAAGTATCGAAAATTAAATCAATCAACACCTTATAAAAATTTCTATTTCACATTTTAATCTCACAATTCTCATATTTCAAATTAATCCATTTATCTCTCAAAGGGCTACTGCCGTACGTAGCAAGCCCCGGATGAATCGTTGGGAAATACGGTTTTCCCGTTCATCTCACAATATATTATACTCATGAATTCAAACGCTCTCTCACCCCTTACCTTATTTCGACGCTTTCAGACACGAGTACAATTCCACGAGCAAACAATATTTGTTCTTTGACTTCTTGTCCTTCAATCGGTCTAACTCGACAATTTATGGGTAAACGTCAAAAATAAATTATGAGAAAATAGTCTAAAAACTGATTTCGAAATTCGGTCAAAGAAAATTACCATAAATCAGAAAAAATATCGGTGGATAATATAGCCACTTTTCACACGGTCGTTTTGGCGTTGGTTTCACTAAAATCGGACTTACGGTGAAGGAGAACGATGCAAAATAAGGATTTCTGTAATCTGGGAAATCGGGTATTTTAGGGAGAAATTCGGGTTGTTAAAAATCTGAAAAATTGTATTTAATTGAATAGATAAATGAGTAAAACTACATACTGAAATTTGGACGAAAACAGAGAAACTGTTCTAGGACTGTTATGGCTCTCCAGTGTCAAAAGATAGGTTGTTGTTGTGTTTACTCTTTGGTTCTACGGCTTCCCTTCCAACTCCCTTCCCTTCCCTTCTTTTGTTTATTTTATGTTATTAATAATTAGGATTCATAGAGTCAACCCCATTGGTCTCTTTATTTATATTTTACTATTATTATTATTTTTATTTTGTTAAAATAAAACTAATAATTATTTAATCTACTTTTTAATATTCCTCCAAGCCCCATTTAGTTTTCCAAACATTACTAATATTTTATAGATTAGAGTAATTAAAATAATAAATATATAAAAACAAACATATTACTAATAACAGTAACTTTCACATTCAAAATAATCCCTACAATTATACTTATTTCTCAAAATATTCATATTATAACAATACCATCATATTAGAAAATAGTCAAAATTATAAAATAAATAGATATAACAATAATATTTTATGTAAATTACTAAATCATAATAAATATATATATAAAATCACAATTCAAAA
>JBBPBR010000007.1:31399562-31414346 GCA_037974775.1 Cicer pinnatifidum | reverse complement strand
AAAAAAAAAATTTCAAAAATAAAGTTATCTTATTTATAATTCTTCTCATTTTTATGTTGATATTTAAAAAATTCTAATTTTAACAAATTCTTAGCGACCATTATTTGTCCCGTGTACGGTTTTATAATAGTTATAATTATTGTTATTTTATTTAGAAGATAATAAGATTTTACTAATTTTAACTAATTAGTTATCGACAAACATTTATCCTATGAAATTAGTTTATAAGTAAGATTTATTGTATTTTTTTTCTCTTCATTTTTCTGAATATTTGGATTTTTGAGGTTGATTGTTTATGCTCTATCATGGAACTTTTTCACCTAAATACTTACACCTTTGAGGTTCATGGTTTATGCCTTATCATGAAATTTTTTAACCTAAAAGTTTATTGTTTAATCTCATTCAGATCTAGATCCAGATGTTTCACGATGGTATTTGTTACTTTTGTGCTATTTTTCTTAGAAAATGAAATAAATATTTACTATATGTTTAAAAATAATGTAAATTGAAATTCAAGAAGATGAAAAGGTAAACGGTTTATAAGAAATAATTAATAGGGAGAGACACATTTTTTTAAAAACTGAGAAGTGTTCCTCTTATTTATGAAAATAAACACATGTGTAACACACTACCAATTACTTATTCCACGGATAGCAATGTAGATGCCCTCCACGTTTAATACAAGGGGTATCTTTATATATATACCACAAGCAATCATCACAACGATCTCTACTTTGAATATATATGTCATACCATTTCAATTCACTACCTTCCCATTTAAAGGAACAATAGAATTGGGTTCTGAAAATCACACTATTGCCAAATTTCCAATCAAAGGATTGATTAAAAGCAAGAACACGAATTCCAAGATCATCATCAGCAGATTTACAGTGAACAGTTAAGTCTCCACGGGTTTCTAATTTGTTCGTAATCTGTACTCGTTTTCCAAGAACATTGTGTTCAAATAGCAACGTGAATGCACATATTAAAAGAAATTTTTGAATAAATAAAGCCATTGCACTTGTCAATTAAACTTTTCTTTGAAACTGGATAGCCCTTAATATATGAAATTTAAAATAATTCATTGAAGAAAATCATATATATTATAAAAGGATTTTAGGTAAAAAATGAAAATATAAAAAAAAAAATATTTATGGTATTACTTTATGAGAATAAAATAATTAATATCCGTTTATTAAAAATAGTAAGAAATAATCTTGCTACTTGAATCTTCCTATCAAGTCAATGAAACTAAGCTATTCAAATATGTTAATTATAACTTTTAACCAGTATGAAACTTATCATAAAGACTAAATAAACTAGTAAATATCGATATAGTAAGGTTATAAATTATGTCTCAGGTTCAAATCCATAATCTTATTGTTGAGCTTGTGAGTTTTAAGTAGTATCATTGTTTACCACTTTGTTATGTACATAAAAAACTTATCAAGTATAGTATCGGTCCATATTTTACATTTGAAGGGTGTAAATATTTTATATTGTAAAAATAATATTTATCTAAAGATTGTATAAAAATATTAAATATATTTTTAACGTTAATTAAAATTTAAATTTTTTTAACTGTAAAACCAATACTATTAAACATTATAAAATAGAATTTTAACATTCATAAAATTTAATTTATATACTAATTTAGATATTTAAATGATTTTTAAATATTATTATTATTATTTATGATTTTTTAATAGATAAAGTTTTAACTAAATATTTATAAAAAAAAGGTATTGAATGGGGATATTCAACCAAATAAATTCAAAAAGAGTCAATGTTTTATTAAATAGAATATTGTATTTTTACTCAATATAGAATAGTAAATTTAGGGAAAAACTAATTTTAATTTACTGCATTTAATTAAATTAATTTTAGAAATAAACCTATTATAGAATCAAAATAGATCAGAATAAACATATTAAAGACCAACTAAAGTTTGGTCTTTAAATAAAATATTAAATATTTTATATTGTAAAAGTGATATTTATCTAAAGATTGTATAAAAATAATAAATATATTTTTAACACTAACTAAAATTTAAATTTTTTTAAGTGTAAAACCTATATTATTAAAAATTATAAAAGTAGAATTTTAACATTCATAAAATTAACTTTATATAATAATTTAGATATTTGAAAAAAATTTAAATATTATTAATGTTTATGATATTTTAATAGATAAAGTTTTGACTAAATATTTAGTCAAACATATTATTGACTGAATAAAATTTTCAATTAATGGTAAAAAACTTATAAAGCAAAGTATTAAACGAGGATTTTCAACCAACTAAATTCAAAAAGAGTCAACATTTTATTAAATAGAATATTGTACTTTTACTCAATATAGAAAAGTAAATTTAGAGAAAAGCTAATTTTGATTTACTGCATTTAATTTAATGAATTTTAAAAATAAACCTATTATAGAATCAAAATAGATGGGAATAAACATATTAAAGACTAAAATTCACCTAAATTTTTAATCTATCGAGACTTATGCACTAATTAAACGAACTACATTACTTAAGAATCAAAAGAGATGAGAATAAACATTTTAAAGAACAAAATGACCTAAATTCTTAACTCATTGAGATTTATGCATTTATTGGGCGATCTACAGTGCCTAAGAACCAAAGTAGGTTAAAATAAAACACAAAAATGACCTAAAATATTAATACCTTGAGACTTATGCACTTGTTGAACAAACCACATTGCCTAAGAATTAAAATTGATTACAATAAACGTGTTATATACCAAAAAGAACTAAAATCCCATTGAAACAAGTGCAATTAATAGACGAACTACAATGATTAAGGACATAAAATCTTAATCCATTGAGGCTTACGTAGTTATTGGACGAACTACATTTGCTTAAGAATAAAAATAGATTTATAATAAACCTAATATAGAAAAAAAAAATGACTTAAATTCTTAATCTATTGAGACTTATGCACTAATTTGACAAACTATGTTCCCTAAGAATCAAAACGTATTAGAGTAAACCTATTAAAGAACAAAAAAATCCTAAATTCTTAACCCATTGAGACTTATGTACTTATTGGACAATGTAACACCCCGATTTTCAAAGCGAGAGTGTATTATTTTTTCAAAACAAATTCATAAAACAAAGAAATAAATAAGGAAATACATTTGGATAAATATTTAGTCATAATGCAACGACAATTAAGTCGACATAATTTACAAGCAGCGGAATAGTTTTTGAAATATGAATTCAAAGTATTTACACATCAAAAAGTGGTACATGGAACCCATCGAAAATAAAATGTCATGCTGACAATATTAGTATAGGTACAGTCTTCCAATTTAAAATAAACACAATCCCAAAAGAAAGACATCTAGTCCCTATACGTCAACCTAATCTGATCATTCTACAAAAACTATACACCCTGAGTGATCTTCACGCGCCCCGCAAGATCCTCCTAACATAACTCTAGTCAGGTGTTTCCATCTACATCCCCATCCACAAGGTACGAACCGATAGGATTATCCTGACTCTCATCCGAGGGCAAAGCCCAAATTTCCACAATAGTTATAAAGGGTCACCAACCGAAAATAACAATTAACACATAACATTTAAGTTTTTGAATGCACAAAATAACCTTTCAACTTAGCATGCATCTTAAAAGGGTTTTCCATATGCTAAACGTTCATATGATAATTGCCAAGTAAAATGAAATCAAATAAGGTTTTTAATGAATCAACTGACCAATCCATTGATGAATCAATTTGGGCAATCGATTGTATGACTCAGAATAAAAATTTCTACTAAGAAAATCGATTGGGAAATCGATTTTCTTAAAGGTTTTCAGTGAAACCTGCATTCTGGGACTAAATCAATCGATTGGGAAATTGATTTCTTAAATAGTTGAGCCCCTGTAACTTGCCAAATCGATTGGCAAATCAATTTCTTAAATAGCTGAGCCCCTGGAACTTGCCTAATCGATTGGCAAATCGATTTTATAAATAGCTGAGCCCCTGGAACTTGCCTAATTGATTGGCAAATCGATTTTATAAATAGTTGATCCCCTGGGACTTGCCAAATCAATTGGCAAATCGATTTTATTCAATATCTTTCAACAGAATCGAATGGGAAATCGATTGTTTCTGAGGTTTTTCTAAAACTAGATAACTGAATCGATCACCATTACACACAATTCCAAAACATAACACTTAGCACTTATAACACAATCACTACGACCTCATGAGCATCGAAATAGTTTTGCAATCAAACATACTATCACACAATTCCAAAACATCCATACTTGACAATTAAAACACAATCACCATGCCAACCTGAGTTTCGAAACAGTTTTGCAAACAATCACACTTACACACAATTTCACCACATAACACTTAGCAATTACAACGCAATTACCACGACATCTTGTGACACCCTAAACCCAAATTGAAATAAAAACTAAAATGTACTAGTTTTGAAAGACATTCGCAGCGGTTCCAAAATTGAGTATAAAATTTTTCATTTAAACTATAAAGTTCAGGACGTCACATTCACACTTATACTAAATACTTGCATCAAAATTTTTAATTAAAAATCCTTTATTGTTGAATATAGTTGAGACTTATTAAATAAATTTTTTTTTAACATAAAAACACGTTCTAAACTTAAAGACAATTAATTTCTACATTTGAGTAAAAGACGAAAATAACACACTTAATCGATCGAATTTACAAAAGTCTAAATTAATTCACAACTCAACAGAATACGATAGATTACTCCCACCCAGTATCACCTATCAGAGCGTGGATCATCAACCAATAATCTGAAATGACTGCGCTCTCGCAAGCGCCAAACACAAGCAACGAGGGGTGAGCTTCGAAAACATGTAATAGTATAAAATAATTGAAAAGAACTCATAAAATATATTAAACACCATTTCATTTCAAATCACATTCAACAAGAATAATCAAAATAAAATGTTGATACAATCTATAACATCAAGTAAGTAAACACACAAATCAAGTAATGTTATGCATGCTCTTATACTCTAGATTCCTCCTCTTTCTTTGGTACCATTCTAACTCTGAAGTACTTGGTTAGGAGGCTCGATGCTATGCCACCACACAAGTGGACGGACAATTCAATTTGGCCGTGTCCTCATAGATCCCCTCAACTCAACCCGAGACACATATACGCGACAGTCGAGGTAAAAGTGTGTTGCATGGTAGCTCCCGACATTTGGAGTGCTACCTCCAAGTCACCTAGAAGTTCCCCACCCGAATACCTCCAAGGTCTAACAATCTTGCCCTATGGCTCAACAGCAGACCGCCACGATCAGGCTCATTCAGTTGTACTTCCCCAGAATCACTAGGCTTGTCAGGCCCTACCTATATGATGACCAAATAATCTCCACTTCAAAAATTATCAACATCTATATTCTCCCCTCGTTGGCCTAGGTTACTCACTCCATTAAGAGAACCATCATTGGCACGGTTCGAATTCATCACAATTCAATATGCATTTCGTGATATTCATCAAAGTGGTAACATCATAATTCAACAAGTAATCATCAATGCATATTTTGATAGTCATATATCACATTCAAAATTTATCATCATAATACACAAACTCCAACAATAGATAATTTTCACTCACATATAATAATACTAAATCATTCACACACACTACTTCAATTGAAATCGAATTAATAACAATTCATCGTATTTTATATCATATAACAATATCTAGGTAGATATAAACAAAACATAGAATACATCAAATACACAATTCTACAATAATTCAACTACCACACAATCTTCAAAATTTAAATCAAACAACACCCTATAAAAGTTTCTAACTCGTATTTTAATCTCACCAAATTCAAGTTTTCTCATTAGTCAATTATTACTCAAAGGACTTCAACCTTACACAACAAGTCCCGAATGAATTATGGGAAATCTGGTTTTCCCGTTCATCTCACTTAACTTATACTCATGAATTCGAACTCTCTCTCACCCCGTACCTGAATTTGAAGCTTTCATAATATATAAGGACCATAATGATTTTCAGCAACCAGAGATGTCGACAACACGCAACGAACAACTCCAAAAGCATCGACGAATTTACAGAGTCAATGAAACATGGCTGATAATTTACGCGGACTATAAAAATCAATGTTACATAATTAATAAAATATCCAAAGAATAAACATATTCGAAACGAAGTGAAACAAGTTTTCAGAAAAGGCCTTACCGACGTGTTGGAGCACCGACAGGGTCCGACTTCAACTTCCCCGAAACAGACAAACGAGTAGTGCTTGTTGAAGGTTTCGAGGAGAGGAATTCAAAAACGATGTCAGTTTTTCAAGATGATGAACGTGTTGTCCGAAATTCAAGAAAACAGTCGCGACAATGGCGGAAACCCATTTTTTTAAATATAACGGTTGGCGATTTCAAGCATAGGTAATGAAAGAGGGTGTTTCGTGGAGTCCATATATGGTCTCGGTTTTTCTTGGTGATAATCGTGATGGCTGAAATCTTGGTCAAAAGTTGGAGGTGTGATTTTTGACAAAGAGGAATATGACGTTTCAATTTGCGATTCAAGTTGAGAATGGAAGAGGAGATCACAATGATCACGAATGTGGTCTCAGTTTTCTAAGACAACCATTGTAACGATCGTGGTCGAGGAGAGAAGAAGGAAGAGAAAATGGTTGGCGGCGGTGTATACGAAGAAGAAGGAAGAGGGTCTCGTGTTATTATTTTTCTTCCTTTATTATTATTATTATTATTATTATTATTATTATTATTATTATTATTATTTAATTAATTAATTAAATTTTACTCTTGCATAGAGGCCTAATCCATAAAACAAATCTTTCTCATCTTTAAACACAATTTAATTTCTAAAATACTACTAATATTTCAAACCTAATATTTTATAAAATAAAGTTATTAATATATATATTTTTTAAAAATATGAATAATTAAGATTCTCATATTTAAGATAATTACTATAATTATACTTATATTTTTCAAATACTCACATTAAAATACTATCATTATTAGTGTATATTTGAAATTATAAAATAAATAAATATAAAATCAAATTATTTATCTACAGTAATATTTAATTAAAAATAATAATAATTTATTATAAAATTTGGGGTGTTACAATTCTCCCCTTGTTAAATAAATTTCGTCCTCGAAATTTGTGGTGAACAATAGACAACTAATAACTAATTAAGCACCCTCAAAGAATTCACTAGTTACCTAAGCACTATATGTCAAGAATCAAATGGATTCGCATGATAGTCTAACATAACAATGAATCATTTAAACACATATAACATCTAACATTTCAGTCGTAAAAACAAAAAAAATTACCATAATTACTCACTATAATTTATAAAGGAAATAGAACATGAAGAATTTACGAATAACAATTTACTACCTTAAGTTGAATTAATGAAGAAAAATAATTAAATCTAAACAAATTATAAAGTTCAATTGACTTTTCAAATAATGCTCAATTGGTCTTACGCTTCTAAAAAAACGTTTAAATCCTAACAACAATTACTCTACATATTTAATACGAGTTAGACTTATAGAGAAATATTTTAAAAAATTCACACCTTTAAGAATTACAAAGTGAAATGCATAACAACTCAATAACATGCAGTCACTTTAAAACAAGAACAAATGTACAAAACCATATTGGGAGACATAAATTATTTTTCACGTATTCCTAACACAATTTTTTTTTCTTTTTAACTAATCAACATTTATAGTGTATACTATTTGTAAGTTATAATTAAAATAATTCAAAACAACATACATTATAACCAAATAAACATAGGCAATAAAAAGTCAATGATAAGCATATTGCCTCACGAGAACATACACATAAACATTGAAATAACTCTAATAATATAACGGTGGATATTTTGTCTAATCAATCAAAATAAAATCAACAAGTATTCATAATAATAATAATGAGTTATTCTCACCTATTAGTACTGACAATGGGTCGTCGGGTTGATCAATCCCTTCTACTCATGTAGTCAAGTACTCAAGGTAAGAATAACTAAAAATATTAGGTCCAAACGTAAATGATTAAAAGACTTTTAACATGGTCGTAGTGTGGGAAGACGTTGTCACGTCTCCCACCTCTCAACACAGTTAAACTTCTTTTAACTTCACAAGTTTTTTTTTTCAAAAAAAAAAAAAATTAATAACGAGTACATAGACAAAAATACTTATAATAAACATACAATTCAACAATTAAAAATTATTGATGTTTAGTCATATTCATCAAACAATGAAAATAATACTTTGCACTCAACTCAACAGCTAAAATATAAGGCAGTAATTTAAAAATAGCATCAATAAGAACTCAATCGCAGTTTATGTGAATTATAATTATTCCTTTGCCAAAATAGCTAGCAGCCATGTTTATTTCATTTAGAAAACCAATTAAGTATAATCCATAATTCAATTTTTTTTTTACTCAATTAAGTAGTCAAAATAATATTTCAAGAAAGTAAAGGATAGTCAAATCAACTAGTGATGAAGAACTTAATTGCCTAATACAATCAGTAACAATGATAGAATTGACATTTAAATTAAACTTAATCAACAATTAGACAAAAGAAATATTAAATTATCTCACTGTTAAATACTCCTAACAACTCTAAACTCTATACACACATTCCCTTCAAAACCATTTAGAACACCTAAACCACAAGCAATTTTATATTCACAAAATCAAAACACAAGTTAGAGCTCAACCACAAGAGAGCAATATAACGAGACACAAAAACAAGTTTTTTCTATATCAAAAGCCAAATATAAATATGCAATACACCCCTTTCAAAACCAGTAGAATGAATTTTAAAAACAAAATACCCTAGTTTTGTAAGAATCTTATTTAAATGAATTAGGTCCCCAGAGAGAAAGTTATGCTTGCTTAATGTAAGTCATACATACACACTATATATGCAGGCCTTTGTCTGGTTTGTAAAATTTTCAAGAATAACTCTATAAATTTATTCAAAATACTCCTATTTGCTAAGAAGTCTCCAACTGAAAAACTCACTTACCCTGGAGGTTACCAACATCACTTATTCTTACCAACATCACATATTATGTTTGATGTAGTGCTTCCACATGAATTCTACAACAGTACAATATTTTAGTAAATGCTAATCAATAAATAACCCTTCAACATGAAATATACAAGTTATAATGTTAATTCAGATTGGTTGATCTGAGTAGTACAAGTGTTTGTTGGCTAACTCATTAAGTTAGTGGTATAAAGGAAAAAGGCAAGTATACTTTCTTCTCTGGTAAAAAGTCATGAAGTCAACAATCACCTAGACAAAGATTAGCTTTTGACATCGCATGCAAATTTAAGTTTCCTCAAAGACAATAAATAGCACACTTCAGCATTTCACTTCAATACCCATGTAACCCATCATTATATATTAATAAGCCCATGATATAATCAACCCATATAAACAATAATCATTAGTGTATATCCTCATGGTCAAGGGGGAAATGTTACTGCCAAAAACTAGCGAAAGTGGGATTGTTAATTGTTATAAGATAAAATCTAGAAAATCTATAGCAAACATCAGTGGACATTTTTCTTCACAGATAATATATACACACACATAGCAGAAAATATCAATAATTTTGTTCCCACGACTATCTCAAAAGAGGACCAATTTTCAAAAGTTTATTTTTTTGTTTCACAACATTTTTGTACATTCCCATAGTTAAAAAATAAGATTGTCTAACCAGAACGTAAATAATCATTTCTTAATTTGCACGCAACACTTGAGAAAATCTTAATTACCATATCTATTATCACGACATGATGAAAGTGCCTCATTAAGAACAATTCAGCATCTTTCAACAGATTGTGAAAGGGCCAGTTATTAAGGGTAAACCGACAAGCTTTTTAGTTTTGAGTGGTCTTTATACATTTGGTCTAACAAAAAAAAAAAAAGCAGCATAAATAATCAAACAACTACTATAAAAATCTTACCCAATTATGGATATAACAACAATTTAGATATGAAACCGGCTACCAAAATACACGGATAACCAAACTATAAAAACTAGTGATACAAAATTAAGATTAAGCCTTTCTACAACAACCCATATCTTAATCAACAACCAACCCAATTTTCAGTTAATCAGCAAAGCTTAAACGTTTTCAAACTAACTATCAGTGAGTAGTAAGAGGAAATAAAATATGAAGAAAAAAAATAACAATTAACAAGAAACAAAAAGGAAACAACAAAACTGACTAACATTATATAATGGATAACAGCTAACACTCATTGATATGAAAAACAATTCATAACTTTTGCACAAACATTTAGTTACTAAGAAATTTCCAACCTTGCGAGTCTCTCTTCCACTTTTTCATACACCTTAATTTCAGTTTTCTCTCTTCTCACACATTTGTGATTCATGTCTACTAAATAACAAAATTACGAAACTAAGAAATATGATAAATTGTTGTTGTCATATTTTAATATTAAAATGAATAATAACATACAATTTAATTTAAATTATAGGATTGAAAAACATTTGCAAACAAACAAGAAGGTCTGAAACACTCTGTTAACCAAAGCATTTATCAATGAATACATGTATATCCAAACTCCTTAAAGAGTTAAAACAGGGAATGAGAAGTGGTGATGTTGGAATATAGTAATGTTTTTATATGAGTTAAACCCCAAGACATTCTGTCTCCATTCTATAATTACAAATAATAATTTTGCATGTGGTCGAAATAGGAATAAAAATATAAAAATGCAAGCCACCATAACATTAACAGCACAAATCATTCATGAGTGCAAATTCAAACTATTTATTTGATACAGGGGGACAAGACTGCAAGGTCACCAATCTTGGTGGACAACAGACTCAATAACATTGGAAAAGGAACACGAATTCGCTGACATGCAATTTAAACAAAAAGTAAAACACACAGCAAAATCAAGAACGAAAAGGGATAACAAGAAGCAAAAGAAACCACAAGAAGTAAGGAATCTTTGTAGTTCGCAAAATTTGAAATATATAAGGTAAAAGCACACAATCTTTAAATTCAAACATAAAATTTCCATATAATACTACATAAACATACTCATCTTTGTCTCAATCTACAACAAACAAGTTATTCAATTTTCTCTTTGATATATGCACGTTACGAAATCGTTTCAAGTCAAAAAGTTCTTAGAAATTTCAAATTTTTAGTGTCTAAATACTTCACATGAAAAATACTATGGTGGACCACCTTTGTGGACAGGTGTTTAAAATTCACTTGAACCACTAATGATGATGGCAAGTATAATTATAGATTTCTTCCCAAATTTTACGGCCTAGGCAAGAAAACTGAGTATGTCCTTCAAAACTTAATTAACATTAATCAAGTCAACATCTTAGCCGTTAAATCATACTTCCAAAGAGTGTAATTCATCATCATTAGAGTTTCAAATGACTTTTAAGCAGTGGTTCACGATAGTAAAATTTCCCTACTAGACATATATATCTAACAAGCTTTACAAAACAAAATAATAATAACAAAAGAAAATCCCAAATTATCACAAGCATAAATAAACATAACTAAGAACAAGAATCAATAGTGGATTATCAAAATATTATAATGATAATAATAGTACAAAAGAATAACATGAATCATCCGGATAACACAATAAAAATGTAAATAACAACTAACTATCCACACATAATCAAATCACAGAGTTACCAGAAACAAATTTAAACATGTATGAACATGCCAAGAATAAACTCTTTTATAAATCATCATGTCTTTAAATTACATTGCAATCTATAAACTAGCTATTTTTATACTGCAATCTTTAAACTAACTATTTTCAACTACAAATGCACATACTTAATTTGAAACACAACACGACAATTCTAACATAAAGATTTCACTTTAACATGACAAAACTCGGTGCTTGTACAACAACAAAAATGTATGACAATCTATAAAGGGAGCTCGATCCATAAGGAGAAAAAAATATGCTCTTCTAATAGACACACATTATGGCATTACTTAATTAAAACTCAGGATGATAAAACTATACAATGAATCCCACAAGGCTCAAAAACAAAATATAGATGGTTGAATATATAATAATTTAAACATAAACTATTAAAATAAAATAAGATAGATTATCAGTCACAATAACAAAGGAAAAGCCATACATTCAAGTATCATCATCAATTTAACCTTCAACAGAACAGTGTCATATTATTTGCCCAATGCAAAATAGCCAAAACAATAGACGTTTGAGATTCTTTCACAACCAATAGGAGGCTACTAAAACGAAAGAAACGGGATTGTAAAAAAATTAACAACCCATAAATTGCTAAAACATTGGTTGAATTTTACTGCCTTCATCTTTCTATGCGAATAACAGATCTTTAAAGGCTTGTCAATTGTGATTGGTATTTTATTATCAGACATATGATAGACATCTTTCTATCTAATTATGCCTAAGCTTCACTTATGATACTACATGGTATTTAATGTAAACTAGCAGAAGTATAAGCCATAAGCTATTCATGATTTCAAATAAATGAAATTTTCACAAAATAACATAACATAGTAACATACATGACAACTATTTTTATACAAATGCAAAACAAGTTAGAATTTTATGTCAATGGTTTGTATAGTTATCATAACCCTTTTAAGTTTGATTAAATTTCACTAATGCAAATTGGAAACATGTCAAGATGATATAATGTACAATCCAATGAAAGTCACACCACCTAGTGCATGTTCAAGTTAATTTCACAATATTATCACATAACATACCATAGAAGTTCAATAAACACCTAATGAATAACAGTAAAAAGTAACACAATAGACAAGGACAAAAAAAAAATCAATAGACACCTCGCCCACACGGCCTGATTGGACAGACCTGCTCTGATACCACTAATGTGACACCCTAAACCCAAATTGAAATAAAAAGTAAAATGTACTAGTTTTGAAAGACATTCGCAGCAGTTCCAAAATTGAGTATAAAAATTTTCATTTAAACTATAAAGTTCAGGACGTCATATTCACACTTATACTAAATACTTGCATCAAAATTTTTAATTAAAAATCCTTTATTGTCGAATATAGTTGAGACTTATTAAATAAATTTTTTTTTAACATAAAAACACGTTCTAAACTTAAAGACAATTAATTTCTACATTTGAATAAAAGACGAAAATAACACACTTGATCGATCGAATTTACAAAAGTCTAAATTAATTCACAACTCAACAGAATACGATAGATTACTCCCACCCAATATCACCTATCAGAGCGTGGATCATCAACCAATAACCTGAAATGACTGCGCTCTCGCAAGCGCCAAACACAAGCAACGAGAGGTGAGCTTCGAAAACATGTAATAGTATAAAATAATTGAAAAGAACTCGTAAAATATATTAAACACCATTTCATTTCAAATCACAATCAACAAGAATAATCAAAATAAAATGTTGATACAATCCATAAGATCAAGTAAGTAAACACACAAATCAAGTAATGTTATGCATGCTCTTATACTCTAGATTCCTCCTCTTTCTTTGGTACCATTCTAACTCTGAAGTACTTGGTTAGGAGGCTCGATGCTATGCCACCACACAAGTGGACGGACAATTCAATTTGGCCGTGTCCTCATAGATCCCCTCAACTCAACCCGAGACACATATACGCGAAAGTCGAGGTAAAAGTGTGTTGCATGGTGGCTCCCGACATTTGGAGTGCTACCTCCAAGTCACCTAGGAGTTCCACACCCGAATACCTCCAAGGTCTAACAATCTTGCCCTAAGGCTCAACAGCAGACCGCCACGATCAGGCACATTCAGTTGTACTTCCCCAAAATCACTAGGCTTGTCAGGCCCTACCTATATGATGACCAAATAATCTCCACTTCAAAAATTATCAACATCTATGTTCTCCCCTCGTTGGCCTAGGTTACTCACTCCATTAAGAGAACCATCATTGGCACGGTTCGAATTCATCACAATTCAATATGCATTTCGTGATATTCATCAAAGTGGTAACATCATAATTCAACAAGTAATCATCAATGCATATTTTCATAGTCATATATCACATTCAAAATTTATCATCATAATACACAAACTCCCACAATAGATAATTTTCACTCACATATAATAATACTAAATCATTCACACACACTACTTCAATTGAAATTGAATTAATAACAATTTATCGCATTTTATATCATATGACAATATCTAGATAGATATAAACAAAACATAGAATACATCAAATACACAATTCTACAATAATTCAACTACCACACAATCTTCAAAATTTAAATCAAACAACACCCTATAAAAGTTTCTAACTCGTATTTTAATCTCACCAAATTCAAGTTTTCTCATTAGTCAATTATTACTCAAAGGACTTCAACCTTACGCAGCGAGTCCCGAATGAATTATGGGAAATCTGGTTTTCTCGTTCATTTCACTTAATTTACACTCATGAATTCGAACTCTCTCTCACCCCGTACCTGAATTTGAAGCTTTCATAATATATAAGGACCATAATGATTTTCAGCAACCAGAGATGTCGACAACACGCAACGAACAACTCCAAAAGCATCGACGAATTTACAGAGTCAATGAAACATGGCTGATAATTTACGCGGACTATAAAAATCAATGTTACATAATTAATAAAATATCCAGAGAATAAACATATTCGAAACGAAGTGAAACAAGTTTT
>JBBPBR010000007.1:31364716-31389645 GCA_037974775.1 Cicer pinnatifidum | reverse complement strand
AAAAATGTCCACTGATGTTTGCTATAGATTTTCTAGATTTTATCTTATAACAATTAACAATCCCACTTTCGCTAGTTTTTGGCAGTAACATTTCCCCCTTGACCATGAGGATATACACTAATGATTATTGTTTATATGGGTTGATTATATCATGGGCTTATTAATATATAATGATGGGTTACATGGGTATTGAAGTGAAATGCTGAAGTGTGCTATTTATTGTCTTTGAGGAAACTTAAATTTGCATGCGATGTCAAAAGCTAATCTTTGTCTAGGTGATTGTTGACTTCATGACTTTTTACCAGAGAAGAAAGTATACTTGCCTTTTTCCTTTATACCACTAACTTAATGAGTTAGCCAACAAACACTTGTACTACTCAGATCAACCAATCTGAATTAACATTATAACTTGTATATTTCATGTTGAAGGGTTATTTATTGATTAGCATTTACTAAAATATTGTACTGTTGTAGAATTCATGTGGAAGCACTACATCAAACATAATATGTGATGTTTGTAAGAATAAGTGATGTTGGTAACCTCCAGGGTAAGTGAGTTTTTCAGTTGGAGACTTCTTAGCAAATAGGAGTATTTTGAATAAATTTATAGAGTTATTCTTGAAAATTTTACAAACCAGACAAAGGCCTGCATATATAGTGTGTATGTATGACTTACATTAAGCAAGCATAACTTTCTCTCTGGGGACCTAATTCATTTAAATAAGATTCTTACAAAACTAGGGTATTTTGTTTTTAAAATTCATTCTACTGGTTTTGAAAGGGGTGTATTGCATATTTATATTTGGCTTTTGATATAGGAAAAACATGTTTTTGTTTCTCGTTATATTGCTCTCTTGTGGTTGAGCTCTAACTTGTGTTTTGATTTTGTGAATATAAAATTGCTTGTGGTTTAGGTGTTCTAAATGGTTTTGAAGGGAATGTGTGTATAGAGTTTAGAGTTGTTAGGAGTATTTAACAGTGAGATAATTTAATATTTCTTTTGTCTAATTGTTGATTAAGTTTAATTTAAATGTCAATTCTATCATTGTTACTGATTGTATTAGGCAATTAAGTTCTTCATCACTAGTTGATTTGACTATCCTTTACTTTCTTGAAATATTATTTTGACTACTTAATTGAGTAAAAAAAAAATTGAATTATGGATTATACTTAATTGGTTTTCTAAATGAAATAAACATGGCTGCTAGCTATTTTGGCAAAGGAATAATTATAATTCACATAAACTGCGATTGAGTTCTTATTGATGCTATTTTTAAATTACTGCCTTATATTTTAGCTGTTGAGTTGAGTGCAAAGTATTATTTTCATTGTTTGATGAATATGACTAAACATCAATAATTTTTAATTGTTGAATTGTATGTTTATTATAAGTATTTTTGTCTATGTACTCGTTATTAATTTTTTTTTTTTTGAAAAAAAAAACTTGTGAAGTTAAAAGGAGTTTAACTGTGTTGAGAGGTGGGAGACGTGACAACGTCTTCCCACACTACGACCATGTTAAAAGTCTTTTAATCATTTACGTTTGGACCTAATATTTTTAGTTATTCTTACCTTGAGTACTTGACTACATGAGTAGAAGGGATTGATCAACCCGACGACCCATTGTCAGTACTAATAGGTGAGAATAACTCATTATTATTATTATGAATACTTGTTGATTTTATTTTGATTGATTAGACAAAATATCCACCGTTATATTATTAGAGTTATTTCAATGTTTATGTGTATGTTCTCGTGAGGCAATATGCTTATCATTGACTTTTTATTGCCTATGTTTATTTGGTTATAATGTATGTTGTTTTGAATTATTTTAATTATAACTTACAAATAGTATACACTATAAATGTTGATTAGTTAAAAAGAAAAAAAAATTGTGTTAGGAATACGTGAAAAATAATTTATGTCTCCCAATATGGTTTTGTACATTTGTTCTTGTTTTAAAGTGACTGCATGTTATTGAGTTGTTATGCATTTCACTTTGTAATTCTTAAAGGTGTGAATTTTTTAAAATATTTCTCTATAAGTCTAACTCGTATTAAATATGTAGAGTAATTGTTGTTAGGATTTAAACGGTTTTTTAGAAGCGTAAGACCAATTGAGCATTATTTGAAAAGTCAATTGAACTTTATAATTTGTTTAGATTTAATTATTTTTCTTCATTAATTCAACTTAAGGTAGTAAATTGTTATTCGTAAATTCTTCATGTTCTATTTCCTTTATAAATTATAGTGAGTAATTATGGTAATTTTTTTTGTTTTTACGACTGAAATGTTAGATGTTATATGTGTTTAAATGATTCATTGTTATGTTAGACTATCATGCGAATCCATTTGATTCTTGACATATAGTGCTTAGGTAACTAGTGAATTCTTTGAGGGTGCTTAATTAGTTATTAGTTGTCTATTGTTCACCACAAATTTCGAGGACGAAATTTATTTAACAAGGGGAGAATTGTAACACCCCAAATTTTATAATAAATTATTATTATTTTTAATTAAATATTACTGTAGATAAATAATTGGATTTTATATTTATTTATTTTATAATTTCAAATATACACTAATAATGATAGTATTTTAATGTGAGTATTTGAAAAATATAAGTATAATTATAGTAATTATCTTAAATATGAGAATCTTAATTATTAATATTTTTTAAAAATATATATATTAATTACTTTATTTTATAAAATATTAGGTTTGAAATATTAGTAGTATTTTAGAAATTAAATTGTGTTTAAAGATGAGAAAGATTTGTTTTATGGATTAGGCCTCTATGCAAGAGTAAAATTTAATTAATTAATTAAATAATAATAATAATAATAATAATAATAATAATAATAATAATAATAATAATAATAATAATAAAGGAAGAAAAATAATAACACGAGACCCTCTTCCTTCTTCTTCGTATACACCGCCGCCAACCATTTTCTCTTCCTTCTTCTCTCCTCGACCACGATCGTTACAATGGTTGTCTTAGAAAACTGAGACCACATTCGTGATCATTGTGATCTCCTCTTCCATTCTCAACTTGAATCGCAAATTGAAACGTCATATTCCTCTTTGTCAAAAATCACACCTCCAACTTTTGACCAAGATTTCATCCATCACGATTATCACCAAGAAAAACCGAGACCATATATGGACTCCACGAAACACCCTCTTTCATTACCTATGCTTGAAATCGCCAACCGTTATATTTAAAAAAATGGGTTTCCGCCATTGTCGCGACTGTTTTCTTGAATTTCGGACAACACGTTCATCATCTTGAAAAACTGACATCGTTTTTGAATTCCTCTCCTCGAAACCTTCAACAAGCACTACTCGTTTGTCTGTTTCGGGGAAGTTGAAGTCGGACCCTGTCGGTGCTCCAACACGTCGGTAAGGCCTTTTCTGAAAACTTGTTTCACTTCGTTTCGAATATGTTTATTCTTTGGATATTTTATTAATTATGTAACATTGATTTTTATAGTCCGCGTAAATTATCAGCCATGTTTCATTGACTCTGTAAATTCGTCGATGCTTTTGGAGTTGTTCGTTGCGTGTTGTCGACATCTCTGGTTGCTGAAAATCATTATGGTCCTTATATATTATGAAAGCTTCAAATTCAGGTACGGGGTGAGAGAGAGTTCGAATTCATGAGTATAAGTTAAGTGAGATGAACGGGAAAACCAGATTTCCCATAATTCATTCGGGACTTGTTGTGTAAGGTTGAAGTCCTTTGAGTAATAATTGACTAATGAGAAAACTTGAATTTGGTGAGATTAAAATACGAGTTAGAAACTTTTATAGGGTGTTGTTTGATTTAAATTTTGAAGATTGTGTGGTAGTTGAATTATTGTAGAATTGTGTATTTGATGTATTCTATGTTTTGTTTATATCTACCTAGATATTGTTATATGATATAAAATGCGATGAATTGTTATTAATTCGATTTCAATTGAAGTAGTGTGTGTGAATGATTTAGTATTATTATATGTGAGTGAAAATTATCTATTGTTGGAGTTTGTGTATTATGATGATAAATTTTGAATGTGATATATGACTATCAAAATATGCATTGATGATTACTTGTTGAATTATGATGTTACCACTTTGATGAATATCACGAAATGCATATTGAATTGTGATGAATTCGAACCGTGCCAATGATGGTTCTCTTAATGGAGTGAGTAACCTAGGCCAACGAGGGGAGAATATAGATGTTGATAATTTTTGAAGTGGAGATTATTTGGTCATCATATAGGTAGGGCCTGACAAGCCTAGTGATTCTGGGGAAGTACAACTGAATGAGCCTGATCGTGGCGGTCTGCTGTTGAGCCTTAGGGCAAGATTGTTAGACCTTGGAGGTATTCGGGTGGGGAACTTCTAGGTGACTTGGAGGTAGCACTCCAAATGTCGGGAGCTACCATGCAACACTCTTTTACCTCGACTGTCGCGTATATGTGTCTCGGGTTGAGTTGAGGGGATCTATGAGGACACGACCAAATTGAATTGTCCGTCCACTTGTGTGGTGGCATAGCATCGAGCCTCCTAACCAAGTACTTCAGAGTTAGAATGGTACCAAAGAAAGAGGAGGAATCTAGAGTATAAGAGCATGCATAACATTACTTGATTTGTGTGTTTACTTACTTGATGTTATAGATTGTATTAACATTTTATTTTGATTATTCTTGTTGATTGTGATTTGAAATGAAATGGTGCTTAATATATTTTATGAGTTCTTTTCAATTATTTTATACTATTACATGTTTTCGAAGCTCACCCCTCGTTGCTTGTGTTTGGCGCTTGCGAGAGCGCAGTCATTTCAGGTTATTGGTTGATGATCCACGCTCTGATAGGTGATACTGGGTGGGAGTAATCTATCGTATTCTGTTGAGTTGTGAATTAATTTAGACTTTTGTAAATTCGATCGATCAAGTGTGTTATTTTCGTCTTTTACTCAAATGTAGAAATTAATTGTCTTTAAGTTTAGAACGTGTTTTTATGTTAAAAAAAAATTTATTTAATAAGTCTCAACTATATTCAACAATAAAGGATTTTTAATTAAAAATTTTGATGCAAGTATTTAGTATAAGTGTGAATGTGACGTCCTGAACTTTATAGTTTAAATGAAAAATTTTATACTCAATTTTGGAACCGCTGCGAATGTCTTTCAAAACTAGTACATTTTAGTTTTTATTTCAATTTGGGTTTAGGGTGTCACAAGATGTCGTGGTAATTGCGTTGTAATTGCTAAGTGTTATGTGGTGAAATTGTGTGTAAGTGTGATTGTTTGCAAAACTGTTTCGAAACTCAGGTTGGCATGGTGATTGTGTTTTAATTGTCAAGTATGGATGTTTTGGAATTGTGTGATAGTATGTTTGATTGCAAAACTATTTCGAAGCTCATGAGGTCGTAGTGATTGTGTTATAAGTGCTAAGTGTTATGTTTTGGAATTGTGTGTAATGGTGATCGATTCAGTTATCTAGTTTTAGAAAAACCTCAGAAACAATCGATTTCCCATTCGATTCTGTTGAAAGATATTGAATAAAATCGATTTGCCAATTGATTTGGCAAGTCCCAGGGGATCAACTATTTATAAAATCGATTTGCCAATCAATTAGGCAAGTTCCAGGGGCTCAGCTATTTATAAAATCGATTTGCCAATCGATTAGGCAAGTTCCAGGGGCTCAGCTATTTAAGAAATTGATTTGCCAATCGATTTGGCAAGTTACAGGGGCTCAACTATTTAAGAAATCAATTTCCCAATCGATTGATTTAGTCCCAGAATGCAGGTTTCACTGAAAACCTTTAAGAAAATCGATTTCCCAATCGATTTTCTTAGTAGAAATTTTTATTCTGAGTCATACAATCGATTGCCCAAATTGATTCATCAATGGATTGGTCGGTTGATTCATTAAAAACCTTATTTGATTTCATTTTACTTGGCAATTATCATATGAACGTTTAGCATATGGAAAACCCTTTTAAGATGCATGCTAAGTTGAAAGGTTATTTTGTGCATTCAAAAACTTAAATGTTATGTGTTAATTGTTATTTTCGGTTGGTGACCCTTTATAACTATTGTGGAAATTTGGGCTTTGCCCTCGGATGAGAGTCAGGATAATCCTACCGGTTCGTACCTTGTGGATGGGGATGTAGATGGAAACACCTGACTAGAGTTATGTTAGGAGGATCTTGCGGGGCGTGTGAAGATCACTCAGGGTGTATAGTTTTTGTAGAATGATCAGATTAGGTTGACGTATAGGGACTAGATGTCTTTCTTTTGGGATTGTGTTTATTTTAAATTGGAAGACTGTACCTATACTAATATTGTCAGCATGACATTTTATTTTCGATGGGTTCCATGTACCACTTTTTGATGTGTAAATACTTTGAATTCATATTTCAAAAACTATTCCGCTGCTTGTAAATTATGTCGACTTAATTGTCGTTGCATTATGACTAAATATTTATCCAAATGTATTTCCTTATTTATTTCTTTGTTTTATGAATTTGTTTTGAAAAAAAAAAATACACTCTCGCTTTGAAAATCGGGGTGTTACATTGTCCAATAAGTACATAAGTCTCAATGGGTTAAGAATTTAGGATTTTTTTGTTCTTTAATAGGTTTACTCTAATACGTTTTGATTCTTAGGGAACATAGTTTGTCAAATTAGTGCATAAGTCTCAATAGATTAAGAATTTAAGTCATTTTTTTTTCTATATTAGGTTTATTATAAATCTATTTTTATTCTTAAGCAAATGTAGTTCGTCCAATAACTACGTAAGCCTCAATGGATTAAGATTTTATGTCCTTAATCATTGTAGTTCGTCTATTAATTGCACTTGTTTCAATGGGATTTTAGTTCTTTTTGGTATATAACACGTTTATTGTAATCAATTTTAATTCTTAGGCAATGTGGTTTGTTCAACAAGTGCATAAGTCTCAAGGTATTAATATTTTAGGTCATTTTTGTGTTTTATTTTAACCTACTTTGGTTCTTAGGCACTGTAGATCGCCCAATAAATGCATAAATCTCAATGAGTTAAGAATTTAGGTCATTTTGTTCTTTAAAATGTTTATTCTCATCTCTTTTGATTCTTAAGTAATGTAGTTCGTTTAATTAGTGCATAAGTCTCGATAGATTAAAAATTTAGGTGAATTTTAGTCTTTAATATGTTTATTCCCATCTATTTTGATTCTATAATAGGTTTATTTTTAAAATTCATTAAATTAAATGCAGTAAATCAAAATTAGCTTTTCTCTAAATTTACTTTTCTATATTGAGTAAAAGTACAATATTCTATTTAATAAAATGTTGACTCTTTTTGAATTAAGTTGGTTGAAAATCCTCGTTTAATACTTTGCTTTATAAGTTTTTTACCATTAATAGAAAATTTTATTCAGTCAATAATATGTTTGACTAAATATTTAGTCAAAACTTTATCTATTAAAATATCATAAACATTAATAATATTTAAATTTTTTTCAAATATCTAAATTATTATATAAAGTTAATTTTATGAATGTTAAAATTCTACTTTTATAATTTTTAATAATATAGGTTTTACACTTAAAAAAATTTAAATTTTAGTTAGTGTTAAAAATATATTTATTATTTTTATACAATCTTTAGATAAATATCACTTTTACAATATAAAATATTTAATATTTTATTTAAAGACCAAACTTTAGTTGGTCTTTAATATGTTTATTCTGATCTATTTTGATTCTATAATAGGTTTATTTCTAAAATTAATTTAATTAAATGCAGTAAATTAAAATTAGTTTTTCCCTAAATTTACTATTCTATATTGAGTAAAAATACAATATTCTATTTAATAAAACATTGACTCTTTTTGAATTTATTTGGTTGAATATCCCCATTCAATACCTTTTTTTTATAAATATTTAGTTAAAACTTTATCTATTAAAAAATCATAAATAATAATAATAATATTTAAAAATCATTTAAATATCTAAATTAGTATATAAATTAAATTTTATGAATGTTAAAATTCTACTTTTATAATGTTTAATAGTATTGGTTTTACAGTTAAAAAAATTTAAATTTTAATTAACGTTAAAAATATATTTAATATTTTTATACAATCTTTAGATAAATATTATTTTTACAATATAAAATATTTACACCCTTCAAATGTAAAATATGGACCGATACTATACTTGATAAGTTTTTTATGTACATAACAAAGTGGTAAACAATGATACTACTTAAAACTCACAAGCTCAACAATAAGATTATGGATTTGAACCTGAGACTAGCTATCACATTCATTAATCAGTTTATTGTTGATATACTAGTCTCAGGTTCAAATGTATAAAGACCACTCAAAACTACTATAAAAATCTCAGTTTATTGTTGATATAATTAGGTCATTGTTTAATCTCCTAGTCTCAGGTTCAAATAACCTGAGACTAACCCTAATTGGACAAGAATAAGCCTAGGGAGGACCAAAATGACCTAAATGTTCATCCAATTTCAGCATCTTTCAACAGATTGTGAAAGGGCCAGTTATTAAGGGTAAACCGACAAGCTTTTTAGTTTTGAGTGGTCTTTATACATTTGGTCTAACAAAAAAAAAAAGCAGCATAAATAATCAAACAACTACTATAAAAATCTTACCCAATTATGGATATAACAACAATTTAGATATGAAACCAGCTACCAAAATACACGGATAACCAAACTATAAAAACTAGTGATACAAAATTAAACAATAAACTGATTTGAACCTGAGACTAGGTTATAATTGGACAAAATTAATAATTATTTAATCTCCTTTTCAATATTCCTCCAAACACCATTTAGTTTTCCAAACATTACTAATATTTTATAAATTAGAGTAATTAAAAATAATCAATATATATATACATATAAACAAAATAAAACATATTACTAATGACTGAAACTTTCACATTCAAAATAACCTCTATAATTATACTTAATTCTCAAAATATTCACATTATAATAATACTGTCATATTAGAAAATAGTTTAAATCATAAAATAAATTAATATAACATCAATATTATATATTAATTACTAAATCATAATAAATATATATAAAATCACAATACCATAACAAGTATTTAAAAGTAAAGGAACTCAAACACAACATAACTAATATCCAAAGATAATTATTTATAAAGTAAATCATTAAAATAAGAGAAACTTAGAAATAATTAAAATATAAATATGTGCACACTTTACAATAATCAAACATACAAGAAAATATAACATTAGTTACCAACTCACATATAGACTCAAAATCGCATAAAATCTTATTCTTTAAAATATCACACTAAAATACTATTATTTTTAGAAAAATATATAAAATAATAAAATAAAATATTTATTATTTATATCGCTCATTTAATACAATATGTATCAATCTAGCACATCATAGAAAGCATCCATATAACGAAAATTAGTCACAAAACTTATCAACATATATCCTAAAATAATTTTAATCATCAAATTAATTATTTAAAATATTATTCAATTAATAAAATTGTTTATTATAAAATTTTAGGTGTTACATGAAACATATAAAGTATGGTCATTATTGGTGAAAATTTATCATGCTTGTGATAGTTCAATCTCATAAGTAATAAATTGTCTTCTGGATTACAATTATTTTGAAATTTTTATGAGTAAAACTTGTCTTATGTAGGTATGATAGTGAAATTTTTATGAGGTAGAACTTGTCTAATGTATTTTAATATTTTAATCAATTAGAACTTGTATTGTTTATGTTTTTTAATCACATATGTGAAATTTTTTTCAATCTATTGCAATTGATTTCATTTTTACGTCGATAATATTAAAAAAAAATCTAATTTTTACAAATTTTTGTTTTAAAAAATATTTGTGTCGTGCATGACATTTATAATAATTTTTTATTAGTATATTATAATTGTTTTCTATTTTATTTATAAGATATAAATAAATAACAATTTTATCTAATGGATTAAAAACAAATATATGTTTAGTGTATGAATTGTTTATTGCAAAATCTTCTTAGATGACTAATTTAAAAAAAAAAATTTCAAAAATAAAGTTATCTTATTTATAATTCTTCTCATTTTTATGTTGATATTTAAAAAATTCTAATTTTAACAAATTCTTAGCGACCATTATTTGTCCCGTGTACGGTTTTATAATAGTTATAATTATTGTTATTTTATTTAGAAGATAATAAGATTTTACTAATTTTAACTAATTAGTTATCGACAAACATTTATCCTATGAAATTAGTTTATAAGTAAGATTTATTGTATTTTTTTTCTCTTCATTTTTCTGAATATTTGGATTTTTGAGGTTCATTGTTTATGCTCTATCATGGAACTTTTTCACCTAAATACTTAGACCTTTGAGGTTCATGGTTTATGCCTTATCATGAAATTTTTTAACCTAAAAGTTTATTGTTTTATCTCATTCAGATCTAGATCCAGATGTTTCACGATGGTATTTGTTACTTTTGTGCTATTTTTCTTAGAAAATGAAATAAATATTTACTATATGTTTAAAAATAATGTAAATTGAAATTCAAGAAGATGAAAAGGTAAACGGTTTATAAGAAATAATTAATAGGGAGAGACACATTTTTTTAAAAATTGAGAAGTGTTCCTCTTATTTATGAAAATAAACACATGTGTAACACACTACCAATTACTTATTCCACGGATAGCAATGTAGATGCCCTCCACGTTTAATACAAGGGGTATCTTTATATATATACCACAAGCAATCATCACAACGATCTCTACCTTGAATATATATGTCATACCATTTCAATTCACTACCTTCCCATTTAAAGGAACAATAGAATTGGGTTCTGAAAATCACACTATTGCCAAATTTCCAATCAAAGGATTGATTAAAAGCAAGAACACGAATTCCAAGATCATCATCAGCAGATTTACAGTGAACAGTTAAGTCTCCACGGGTTTCTAATTTGTTCGTAATCTGTACTCGTTTTCCAAGAACATTGTGTTCAAATAGCAACGTGAATGCACATATTAAAAGAAATTTTTGAATAAATAAAGCCATTGCACTTGTCAATTAAACTTTTCTTTGAAACTGGATAGCCCTTAATATATGAAATTTAAAATAATTCATTGAAGAAAATCATATATATTATAAAAGGATTTTAGGTAAAAAATGAAAATATAAAAAAAAAATATTTATGGTATTACTTTATGAGAATAAAATAATTAATATCCGTTTATTAAAAATAGTAAGAAATAATCATGCTACTTGAATCTTCCTATCAAGTCAATGAAACTAAGCTATTCAAATATGTTAATTATAACTTTTAACCAGTATGAAACTTATCATAAAGACTAAATAAACTAGTAAATATCGATATAGTAAGGTTATAAATTATGTCTCAGGTTCAAATCCATAATCTTATTGTTGAGCTTGTGAGTTTTAAGTAGTATCATTGTTTACCACTTTGTTATGTACATAAAAAACTTATCAAGTATAGTATCGGTCCATATTTTACATTTGAAGGGTGTAAATATTTTATATTGTAAAAATAATATTTATCTAAAGATTGTATAAAAATATTAAATATATTTTTAACGTTAATTAAAATTTAAATTTTTTTAACTGTAAAACCAATACTATTAAACATTATAAAATAGAATTTTAACATTCATAAAATTTAATTTATATACTAATTTAGATATTTAAATGATTTTTAAATATTATTATTATTATTTATGATTTTTTAATAGATAAAGTTTTAACTAAATATTTATAAAAAAAAGGTATTGAATGGGGATATTCAACCAAATAAATTCAAAAAGAGTCAATGTTTTATTAAATAGAATATTGTATTTTTACTCAATATAGAATAGTAAATTTAGGGAAAAACTAATTTTAATTTACTGCATTTAATTAAATTAATTTTAGAAATAAACCTATTATAGAATCAAAATAGATCAGAATAAACATATTAAAGACCAACTAAAGTTTGGTCTTTAAATAAAATATTAAATATTTTATATTGTAAAAGTGATATTTATCTAAAGATTGTATAAAAATAATAAATATATTTTTAACACTAACTAAAATTTAAATTTTTTTAAGTGTAAAACCTATATTATTAAAAATTATAAAAGTAGAATTTTAACATTCATAAAATTAACTTTATATAATAATTTAGATATTTGAAAAAAATTTAAATATTATTAATGTTTATGATATTTTAATAGATAAAGTTTTGACTAAATATTTAGTCAAACATATTATTGACTGAATAAAATTTTCTATTAATGGTAAAAAACTTATAAAGCAAAGTATTAAACGAGGATTTTCAACCAACTTAATTCAAAAAGAGTCAACATTTTATTAAATAGAATATTGTACTTTTACTCAATATAGAAAAGTAAATTTAGAGAAAAGCTAATTTTGATTTACTGCATTTAATTTAATGAATTTTAAAAATAAACCTATTATAGAATCAAAATAGATGGGAATAAACATATTAAAGACTAAAATTCACCTAAATTTTTAATCTATCGAGACTTATGCACTAATTAAACGAACTACATTACTTAAGAATCAAAAGAGATGAGAATAAACATTTTAAAGAACAAAATGACCTAAATTCTTAACTCATTGAGATTTATGCATTTATTGGGCGATCTACAGTGCCTAAGAACCAAAGTAGGTTAAAATAAAACACAAAAATGACCTAAAATATTAATACCTTGAGACTTATGCACTTGTTGAACAAACCACATTGCCTAAGAATTAAAATTGATTACAATAAACGTGTTATATACCAAAAAGAACTAAAATCCCATTGAAACAAGTGCAATTAATAGACGAACTACAATGATTAAGGACATAAAATCTTAATCCATTGAGGCTTACGTAGTTATTGGACGAACTACATTTGCTTAAGAATAAAAATAGATTTATAATAAACCTAATATACAAAAAAAAAAATGACTTAAATTCTTAATCTATTGAGACTTATGCACTAATTTGACAAACTATGTTCCCTAAGAATCAAAACGTATTAGAGTAAACCTATTAAAGAACAAAAAAATCCTAAATTCTTAACCCATTGAGACTTATGTACTTATTGGACAATGTAACACCCCGATTTTCAAAGCGAGAGTGTATTTTTTTTTCAAAACAAATTCATAAAACAAAGAAATAAATAAGGAAATACATTTGGATAAATATTTAGTCATAATGCAACGACAATTAAGTCGACATAATTTACAAGCAGCGGAATAGTTTTTGAAATATGAATTCAAAGTATTTACACATCAAAAAGTGGTACATGGAACCCATCGAAAATAAAATGTCATGCTGACAATATTAGTATAGGTACAGTCTTCCAATTTAAAATAAACACAATCCCAAAAGAAAGACATCTAGTCCCTATACGTCAACCTAATCTGATCATTCTACAAAAACTATACACCATGAGTGATCTTCACGCGCCCTCAAGATCCTCCTAACATAACTCTAGTTAGGTGTTTCCATCTACATCCCCATCCACAAGGTACGAACCGGTAGGATTATCCTGACTCTAATCCGAGGGCAAAGCCCAAATTTCCACAATAGTTATAAAGGGTCACCAACCGAAAATAACAATTAACACATAACATTTAAGTTTTTGAATGCACAAAATAACCTTTCAACTTAGCATGCATCTTAAAAGGGTTTTCCATATGCTAAACGTTCATATGATAATTGCCAAGTAAAATGAAATCAAATAAGGTTTTTAATGAATCAACCGACCAATCCATTGATGAATCAATTTGGGCAATCGATTGTATGACTCAGAATAAAAATTTCTACTAAGAAAATCGATTGGGAAATCGATTTTCTTAAAGGTTTTCAGTGAAACCTGCATTCTGGGACTAAATCAATCGATTGGGAAATTGATTTCTTAAATAGTTGAGCCCCTGTAACTTGCCAAATCGATTGGCAAATCAATTTCTTAAATAGCTGAGCCCCTGGAACTTGCCTAATCGATTGGCAAATCGATTTTATAAATAGCTGAGCCCCTGGAACTTGCCTAATTGATTGGCAAATCGATTTTATAAATAGTTGATCCCCTGGGACTTGCCAAATCAATTGGCAAATCGATTTTATTCAATATCTTTCAACAGAATCGAATGGGAAATCGATTGTTTCTAAGGTTTTTCTAAAACTAGATAACTGAATCGATCACCATTACACACAATTCCAAAACATAACACTTAGCACTTATAACACAATCACTACGACCTCATGAGCATCGAAATAGTTTTGCAATCAAACATACTATCACACAATTCCAAAACATCCATACTTGACAATTAAAACACAATCACCATGCCAACCTGAGTTTCGAAACAGTTTTGCAAACAATCACACTTACACACAATTTCACCACATAACACTTAGCAATTACAACGCAATTACCACGACATCTTGTGACACCCTAAACCCAAATTGAAATAAAAACTAAAATGTACTAGTTTTGAAAGACATTCGCAGCGGTTCCAAAATTGAGTATAAATTTTTTCATTTAAACTATAAAGTTCAGGACGTCACATTCACACTTATACTAAATACTTGCATCAAAATTTTTAATTAAAATTCCTTTATTGTTGAATATAGTTGAGACTTATTAAATAAATTTTTTTTTTTAACATAAAAACACGTTCTAAACTTAAAGACAATTAATTTCTACATTTGAGTAAAAGACGAAAATAACACACTTGATCGATCGAATTTACAAAAGTCTAAATTAATTCACAACTCAACAGAATACGATAGATTACTCCCACCCAGTATCACCTATCAGAGCGTGGATCATCAACCAATAACCTGAAATGACTGCGCTCTCGCAAGCGCCAAACACAAGCAACGAGGGGTGAGCTTCGAAAACATGTAATAGTATAAAATAATTGAAAAGAACTCATAAAATATATTAAACACCATTACATTTCAAATCACAATCAACAAGAATAATCAAAATAAAATGTTGATACAATCTATAACATCAAGTAAGTAAACACACAAATCAAGTAATGTTATGCATGCTCTTATACTCTAGATTCCTCCTCTTTCTTTGGTACCATTCTAACTCTGAAGTACTTGGTTAGGAGGCTCGATGCTATGCCACCACACAAGTGGACGGACAATTCAATTTGGCCGTGTCCTTATAGATCCCCTCAACTCAACCCGAGACACATATACGCGACAGTCGAGGTAAAAGTGTGTTGCATGGTAGCTCCCGACATTTGGAGTGCTACCTCCAAGTCACCTAGAAGTTCCCCACCCGAATACCTCCAAGGTCTAACAATCTTGCCCTAAGGCTCAACAGCAGACCGCCACGATCAGGCTCATTCAGTTGTACTTCCCCAGAATCACTAGGCTTGTCAGGCCCTACCTATATGATGACCAAATAATCTCCACTTCAAAAATTATCAACATCTATATTCTCCCCTCGTTGGCCTAGGTTACTCACTCCATTAAGAGAAACATCATTGGCACGGTTCGAATTCATCACAATTCAATATGCATTTCGTGATATTCATCAAAGTGGTAACATCATAATTCAACAAGTAATCATCAATGCATATTTTGATAGTCATATATCACATTCAAAATTTATCATCATAATACACAAACTCCAACAATAGATAATTTTCACTCACATATAATAATACTAAATCATTCACACACACTACTTCAATTGAAATCGAATTAATAACAATTCATCGCATTTTATATCATATAACAATATCTAGGTAGATATAAACAAAACATAGAATACATCAAATACACAATTCTACAATAATTCAACTACCACACAATCTTCAAAATTTAAATCAAACAACACCCTATAAAAGTTTCTAACTCGTATTTTAATCTCACAAAATTCAAGTTTTCTCATTAGTCAATTATTACTCAAAGGACTTCAACCTTACACAACAAGTCCCGAATGAATTATGGGAAATCTGGTTTTCCCGTTCATCTCACTTAACTTACACTCATGAATTCGAACTCTCTCTCACCCCGTACCTGAATTTGAAGCTTTCATAATATATAAGGACCATAATGATTTTCAGCAACCAGAGATGTCGACAACACGCAACGAACAACTCCAAAAGCATCGACGAATTTACAGAGTCAATGAAACATGGCTGATAATTTACGCGGACTATAAAAATCAATGTTACATAATTAATAAAATATCCAGAGAATAAACATATTCGAAACGAAGTGAAACAAGTTTTCAGAAAAGGCCTTACCGACGTGTTGGAGCACCGACAGGGTCCGACTTCAACTTCCCCGAAACAGACAAACGAGTAGTGCTTGTTGAAGGTTTCGATGAGAGGAATTCAAAAACGATGTCAGTTTTTCAAGATGATGAACGTGTTGTCCGAAATTCAAGAAAACAGTCGCGACAATGGCGGAAACCCATTTTTTTAAATATAACGGTTGGCGATTTCAAGCATAGGTAATGAAAGAGGGTGTTTCGTGGAGTCCATATATGGTCTCGGTTTTTCTTGGTGATAATCTTGATGGCTGAAATCTTGGTCAAAAGTTGGAGGTGTGATTTTTGACAAAGAGGAATATGACGTTTCAATTTGCGATTCAAGTTGAGAATGGAAGAGGAGATCACAATGATCACGAATGTGGTCTCAGTTTTCTAAGACAACCATTGTAACGATCGTGGTCGAGGAGAGAAGAAGGAAGAGAAAATGGTTGGCGGCGGTGTATACGAAGAAGAAGGAAGAGGGTCTCGTTGTTGACACCTAATTTTGTCCGACTTTTATTTATTTATTTATTTTTATTAAAAAAGGAAATAATAATAATAATAATAATGACAATAATAATAAATATATAAATATATGTGAAGAAATATAAAAATAAAAATAAATAATTAGGAATATAAGATTTAAACAATCACAAGTGTTTTCGGTTCTTGTTTGCCTCTAATTCTTGTTCAGACTCTTTTCTAAAATATAAAAAAAAATAATAAAAAAAAATAAATAAATAAATAAAAATAAAGGAAACTGAAAAGAAATGAATTGATTGTCATAAAAATCAATGCAATGATGATCAAAATAAATGAAAAAAAAAAACAGAAAAGAAATTGGTTGATAGTCATAAAAATCAGAATAATGGTGATCAATTGAATAGAAAATAAAACCGAAGAAATGAATCAATGGCAATAAGAATCGGTATAATTGTGGTCAATTAAAAGAAAAGAAACCGAAAAATAGATTAATAGTAATCAATTGACAATTATTCTTTTGTCTTTTGAAATCTATACCAAAAAATCTATAAATAGGCTGCCACAAGAGCACAATAAGGAAAGAGGAGGACAATAGAAAACACAAATTGAGAGCACAGAAAAAATAGAGAGATTAATTAGCAAAGAGAAGAAGATAGTCTGATCTTGAAATAATCAGTCTAGCAAGGTATCATTTTATTATTCTTTTCTCTATTCTGCTTATTAGTTTTTTTTTGTATCTTTTTTTAAATATATATATTTTTTGCTATTTCTATTTTTTTGTTTATAAAAAAAATAAACTCATATGTTAAGCTTTCATTATATTTTTTTTAAATCGTTTAATCCTAAAAATTATTTTCTTTGTAACATAAAATAATAATAAAAAATAATATAACTAATTGATGTCTATAGATCAAGAAAACAAATTTCATCATACTGTAATGTATAGAAAATTCATAATACGTCTTTATAAAGGAAAAATAATAAAATTATAACAGATAAATGTTTTTTACTCTTAAGATTAAAATTAATGATTGTTGCCGCCGGATGAAATTCATCCTCGCTCGCTGCACCATATTATTCAATCATTAGTGGCCTTTGTGTCGCGACAGATCCGACAATGTATGAGCAAATCATTTAACAGATTATTTCACCACCGTGTCCATCTGTCTCGTTCATATAGCGCCACATTACGTTTTTTTAAAAATAAATTAATTCATTTTTCTTCTTTTTTACTTTAAAACAGACAAAGATTATTACTATTATAATTATTATTATTATTATTATTATTATTATATTTATCATCATTACTATTATTACATTTTTTTATTTTTATCTTTCTAATACGTATATAAATAAAAAATAATAATAAAATCGATCAACACACAAATATTTTCTACCCAAGAACTACGTGAGTTTTGATTTCCCTATTGCACCTGGGGATACGTAGGAGCAAGGTCTTCCCTTGTCAAACCAAATTAATAAAAAATATTTTTTTCTTTCTTTTATTAATGTAAATATTTTTTTTTTTTTACTATTCTTTTTGGGGGTAAAAATAAATAAACAAATAAATAATTTATACAATTAATTAGGGGTAACCGTTTTAACGGATGTTATAGGGTGGTAATACTTCCCTATTCGTAATCGACTCCCGAATTCAAATTTCTGGTTCAAAAATTATTATTTTAGGCTTTACCCAATTTTTCCTTTAATAAAAATAAAATTGGTGGCGACTCCTTTTTTTCGCGGACAAACCGGACGCGACAGCTGGCGACTCCACTGGGGACTTTTGAGAGTCAAGCCCAATCTAATTAATTATATATAGTTATTTTATTATTTATTATTTTATTTATATTACCCCTATTATTTTTTTGTTATACTGTGAATATAATTATATGTGTTTTATCAATTTATTTTTATTGTGATTTTTTTTTATCTTATTTATTTTTCTATACACTACCCTAACACAACTCACACACTTATGAGTGGGCTCTATACCCGGGCTGAGTGCAAACCTAAGATAAGTTAGAGACTGTGTAATGATAATCTTCTGGATGTACATCCTGTTTGGTTGTCATGAAAGTCTCACCTAGAGTTGACCTTTTCTAGAATATTGCCATTTTAATAGTTTACCTATTAATTGGTTTAATATTTTAGAATTGAGTTGTGTGCTCTAGGAGCCAATTTAGAACTATAGAGCCACCCATAGTAAAGGTTCACAATAAAAAAACATCAAATAAGAAAAGAACCATGTAGGACATAATTATGTATGTTTCATCCTTTACTTCATTTTACAACATATTTTTCTTTTTTCTCATTTTTTAGAAAAAATATTGCATATTAGGAGTTAGTAAAATGTTTCAGTTAAATGCATAATCATTTTATTCATTTTTTTTACATTCTCATAACATTTTCCTTCAACAAAAAAATAAAAAGACAAAAGAAAAAAAAAAGCAAAAAAAAAATATTGTGACACCCTTATCGGACATGTTCCCGAGTTAAAATCATGGATGAATTGAAACATACAAAGATGATCTAAACCAATTGAAAATTCATATGGCTAAAAGATTGGAAATCTTACAAACTCTCGATACTTGAAATCATGGGGATCCTTCATGAAAAAAAAACTATCACGAAAAACTCATTTGTTACCCATTTGATTTCATAAGTCTAACAATTATCACCTTTTAGTCTACTTTTTGGTTATACTCTATCTAAAGCCACTTGTCCACAAGATTTGAACTTGATACTAATTAGATTCATATTCATCATACACCCCCTACTTCTGAGTCACGAACATACTTCAGTGGCTTTCGTCACAAGTAAATCTCTAGAAGTTGGGTCGTCTATGTTGAACTTTCATCAATACCGATTATTATTTGATGTCATCAGTCTAAAAAATGGCAAACCTTGTATGAATTTTTTATGACTATTGAAGAAAAAACCTTGACTAAACACAACTTTGAAGTTATTGACTATGTTCTCCCATATATATACAAGGGACAAGTTTCCCTATGATTGTTAATGTTATTTAATTTGATCCTAACAAATAGATCATATTGATGTGCCTCAATATTTTGAATGTCAATAAATGCATTTTGTATTGTTTCCTTTTCCATTCTCACTCATCATATATTTCACAACCTCTTACCAAACATTATTTTTCTTTCTCTTCATTAAACCATATACCAAATATATTTGGAAGTAGTTCATTCATAATAAAGTTTTCTAAAATCTCATACATAATTTCGATCATGCTATAAATTCCACGGAATGTGAGACCGATACAAAAATCCACTATTTGGATGGACTTCGATATGTTGGGGCATGAGATTAACGTCACGTTAATCCCCTTAGACAAGTGGTTTTATCTTAACCATTGTCTGAATATGTTTCGAATATGTCAATCATGTGGGGAATTTCAAGTTTGTGTTATGGATATTCTAGCCGCCTACGAATTGAAAATGAAGATGTTGAACGTACATGAGGCTTGAATGTAATCCTCAATCAACTAAATCAAGAATGGAAAAGTTGGAATAAGAAGATGATCATTTTGTATATACATATTAGACAAATGTCTAAAAAAATATTGAAGTCATTTTCCATCATGTCCCTCAATAATATAATCAACTAGCTGACTGTAGCTACTCTATCTTCAATATTCAAAGTAAGTCACGATGAAGAACAGTCACTCACAAGAATAAAATTCACGACTATCAAATGTATAAGAAAAGTATATGGAAAATTATCGTGCCAAACATTACCTCGTGACTATAGAATACCCTCCATGAGTATCAACCTATAACTGAGGTACCCCTTTATTTCTTATTATATAGAATAAAGGCAGTGTGACCCACTCAAACAAAAACCTCTTATCAAGAGTAATGATATGTGTTGACTGATTGAATTCAATTCAAGAGAAATGTTGATTGCCACATGTCAAGGACAATTATTTCAAAGATCTTTAAAGAAGAACATATGAACTTCAGAGCTTCAAAAGAAAGAGTTAGCATTCAAGAATATTTCACATATCTAAAAGGACTGGCAAGATAAATGAACTCCCAACTATATGAACCCCCAATACCATAAAAAATACATTCAAGTGTGGCTCTAATCCACACCAATATGGATCAAGAAGACTTATTACTACTTGCAACATTGATGCTTCAAGAAGTATTACATCTAAATGAAGACCCGCTAGGTTGAAAACCCGAAAGGGCGACCTAGGCAAAATTAGGGTGCAAAATCATAATAATAATAAATACCCGCTAGGTTGAAAACCTGAAAGGGCGACCTAGGCAAAAATTAGGGTGCAAGAATAATAATAAATACCCGCTAGGTTGAAAACCTGAAAGGGCGACCTAGGCAAAAATTAGGGTATAAAAAAAAATAACAATAAATACCCGCTAGGTTGAAAATCTGAAATGGCAACCTAGGCAAAAATATGGGTACAAAACTGAATAAAAACTCGCTTGGTTGAAAACCCGAAAGGGCAACCTAGGCAAAAATTAGGGTACAAAAAATGAATAAATACTCGCTAGGTTGAAAACCCGAAAGGGCAATCTAAGCAAAAATTAGGGCCACAAAAAATATAGAATGAAAGAAGATCACTTGTTTGCGAATCTAAAAAAGGATGATCAAAGAATATAACTTACATACACACATCAAAGTCGAAGCTGAACATATTCTGAAAGACTGTGAATATAGATTGGAGGAAATCATATCTTCCAAAGTAGGTTAATAACATGATTGAAATTGTGGCATGAGTTATTAGCACATTTTTTTTATGAAAAACTACTAACAAATTGGGTCATTTACCCATATGAGACCACCTTATCTTCTTTTCTTTCTATCAATGTTTTTTTTTTTGTACCATAGATTTTCTCATTAAATATCATTGTCTGAACCATCCTTCACTACTTTTTGTGTTATAAATCTTTTTTTTTCTTTTTCAAAATACATTTTTATGATAATCATATGTTGGGGCACAAATTATATGAATGTCAAGAGGTCAAAACTAGTATGATGTCTTTACATGTAAGGCAGGGGCAGCTAAAGATCAAGTCGATGATGTAAGAAAAAATCTCTTTAAAGATTAAAAGGACAATCACCACCACTTATTTGAAGTGGTGCACATTTTTCATCCATGAATCAAGGATCATGTCCGTAAAGAGGTGAAAGAAATAAAAAAAATTGAAAAAAAGTTGGTTGAAAAAAAAATAAAAAATAAAAAGATCAAGATGAAGGAAAATGTTCATTCATTAAATGCATTCATGATATTTCATATTTAGTGGTTAAATTTAAATTTGAGACACTAACCCACACCATATTATTTAAGAGACGAGATATTAACCCATCCTCTGATTTAAGAGCAGAGATGATTGTCCCTCATCCTTTGTTTTAAGAGCTTGGTTGACTAGCCTTCATCATCTGATTTACGAGCTAGGTAGCCCCCACAAAATTTCTGTTGATATATTTGCTGATGAATTCTGAGTCCCATAGGAAGCTATTATAGAAAATACTAAATGAAGTCCACATCACTCAAGATATCACTTGTGACAAATGTGGAGACATCATAAAAAACATTACTACTAACAGTCACATAACCTTCATAGATGATGAACTGTGCGTCAAAGAAATAGGCCATAACAAAGCGTTGCACATATCAGCAATGTGCCTCGATCATATGATATCAAGAGTCCTTGTTAAAACTTTCGATGGGAGTATAGAGAAATGATGGGATAAATTGAACTCCCAATTCAAATAGGCTCGATCACTTTTGAAATCACGTTACATTTGATGGATATTGTACTCGCCTATAGCTGCTTATTGAGGAGACCATGGATCCATTCTATTGGTGTGGTGCCATCAACCCTACATCAAAAGCTAAAGTATATGAAATATGACCAATTGATAACCGTGTCAGAAGAGGAAGACTCGTTGGTGAGTAAGTTTTCCACCACAGCGTACGTTGAGACGATAGAGTAAGCTTTGGAGATCGCCTTCCAAACACTAGAAATCATGGACAACGCTTACGTCGAGATGACAACATAGAACTACATCTATCAAACACAACTATTTTGGTGGTTAGATTCATGTTAAGCTGGGGGCATCATCCATGACACGGTTTGGGGAAGAATGAAGAACGACTCAAAGGACTGATAAAACTTCATGAGAATAGAGATAAATAGGATTTAGATTACGAATCAACCAAAGTTGACAAACACAAATTGGTCATATAAAAAAAAGGAAAGACAAACAAGATTCATATTGCAGTAGCTAGAGATGATTGTTCCATCGATGATGCTAATCGGGTTCGTCCATACGATGCAAAAACAAAAATTAACAATTGGGAGATAATCAAGTTGCCTATAGTATTCGATGCAATTCCCATTTTTGAGAATAATTCATTCGCATATGATTGTACTAAAATTCTGCCACATAACTTTGACCATCTTACTAATCTGGCAATAAAAGATAATGAAGAAGCTTATAAATTTCCCCTAGAATCGTTAAAATTGGCAGAAAAAGAAGGCAATACATTATGTCCCATAAGGAATCAATAAAAGTGATTAATCTAGGGAAAGAAGAAAATAGAAAGGAAATTAAAGTCAACACTATCTTAAAGTAAGAAGTATATCATGAACTAATCGAAATTCTACATAAATAGAAAGATATTTTTGTTCCATCATATCAGGATATGTATGGATTGGATACTAGCATAGTGGAGCATAAATTTCCCTTAAAACCCGATTTTTCTTCGGTTAAACAAGAATTAAGGAGAATAAAGCCTGATATGTAATTAAAAATAAGGGAAGAAGTAAAAAATTGGCGTTGGGTTCCTCGTTGTGGTAAATTATCCCCAATGGATAGCCAATATTGTACCGTGCTGAAAAAGGATGACAAAGTTCGAATGTGTGTCGACTATAGAAACCTTAACAAAGCCAACCCTAAAGATGATTTTCCGTTACCTCACATCAATATTTTGGATGACAATATGGCTCACCATTCACTTTTTTTCCTTTAAGGATGGTTGCTCGGGATACAATCAAATCAAGATGGCAGCCGAATATATGAAAAAAACTTTCATCACCCTTTAGGGAACATTGTGTTACAAGGTAATGCATTTTGGTCGAAAGAATGTTAGGGCAACCTACCAAAAAGCTATGGTAACTTGATTCTATGACTTGATACATAAAGAGATATGAGTTAATGTAGATGACATGATTGCTAAGTCACAAACAAAAGAAAAACATGTGATTAATCTAAAGAAACTCTTTGAAAGATTCCAAAAGTTCAAGCTAAAACTTAACCCCTTCAAATACACTTTAGACGTGTGGTTGGATAAAGTGTTACAATTTTTGGATAGTAAAAAAAGAATAGAGGTCGACCCATATAAAGTTCGAGTCATTTTGGAAATATCTCCCCAAAGTACAAAGAGAGAGATTCACGATTTTCTTGGGGACTAAATTATATTTCAAAATTTATATCACAACTAACTGCCACTTGTGAATCGATCTTTAAACTTTTATGGAAAAAATATCAAACGGTTGTGTAGAACGAAGATTATAGCATAAAAACATAAAAATAAAAAATAAAAGAAAAAGTTATTCAGAAAATGGTTCTAACATACAAAGATTGACATGAGATGTTGTCGTTTGCACTACACGGGTATCGTACCTCGATATGCACTTCAATTGGGGCAACCCCTTTTTGCCTAGTATGTGGGATGGAGGTTGTGCTGCCCGTTGAAGTAGAAATTCCCTTTGCTGAGAGTATTAATGAAAGATAAACTAGAGGAATCAGAATGGATACACACCTATTTCGATCAATTGAATTTAATTGAAGAAAAAAAGGTTGACAAAAAGGATTGAAAATAGCGTACAAAAAAAATATGTCCTCAAGAATTTTGAGAAGGAGAATTGGTGATAAAAAAGATCTTACCCATTCAAAAGGATTATTGTGAAAAATGGTCCTAACTATGAGGGTCCATACGTCTTGAAGAAAGTTTTCTCAGGTAGGGCTTTGATCCTCATGAATATGGATAGAATTTTTTTTTTTCCTCCCTTAACCTCAGACGTCATAAAAAAGCAACATATTTAAAAAAAAAAGCAACATAAACCCTAATTAT
>JBBPBR010000007.1:31312599-31357456 GCA_037974775.1 Cicer pinnatifidum | reverse complement strand
CGTTTAAATCCTAACAACAATTACTCTACATATTTAATACGAGTTAGACTTATAGAGAAATATTTTAAAAAATTCACACCTTTAAGAATTACAAAGTGAAATGCATAACAACTCAATAACATGCAGTCACTTTAAAACAAGAACAAATGTACAAAACCATATTGGGAGACATAAATTATTTTTCACGTATTCCTAACACAATTTTTTTTTCTTTTTAACTAATCAACATTTATAGTGTATACTATTTGTAAGTTATAATTAAAATAATTCAAAACAACATACATTATAACCAAATAAACATAGACAATAAAAAGTCAATGATAAGCATATTGCCTCACGAGAACATACACATAAACATTGAAATAACTCTAATAATATAACGGTGGATATTTTGTCTAATCAATCAAAATAAAATCAACAAGTATTCATAATAATAATAATGAGTTATTCTCACCTATTAGTACTGACAATGGGTCGTCGGGTTGATCAATCCCTTCTACTCATGTAGTCAAGTACTCAAGGTAAGAATAACTAAAAATATTAGGTCCAAACGTAAATGATTAAAAGACTTTTAACATGGTCGTAGTGTGGGAAGACGTTGTCACGTCTCCCACCTCTCAACACAGTTAAACTCCTTTTAACTTCACAAGTTTTTTTTTTTCAAAAAAAAAAAAAATTAATAACGAGTACATAGACAAAAATACTTATAATAAACATACAATTCAACAATTAAAAATTATTGATGTTTAGTCATATTCATCAAACAATGAAAATAATACTTTGCACTCAACTCAACAGCTAAAATATAAGGCAGTAATTTAAAAATAGCATCAATAAGAACTCAATCGCAGTTTATGTGAATTATAATTATTCCTTTGCCAAAATAGCTAGCAGCCATGTTTATTTCATTTAGAAACCAATTAAGTATAATCCATAATTCAATTTTTTTTTTACTCAATTAAGTAGTCAAAATAATATTTCAAGAAAGTAAAGGATAGTCAAATCAACTAGTGATGAAGAACTTAATTGCCTAATACAATCAGTAACAATGATAGAATTGACATTTAAATTAAACTTAATCAACAATTAGACAAAAGAAATATTAAATTATCTCACTGTTAAATACTCCTAACAACTCTAAACTCTATACACACATTCCCTTCAAAACCATTTAGAACACCTAAACCACAAGCAATTTTATATTCACAAAATCAAAACACAAGTTAGAGCTCAACCACAAGAGAGCAATATAACGAGAAACAAAAACAAGTTTTTCCTATATCAAAAGCCAAATATAAATATGCAATACACCCCTTTCAAAACCAGTAGAATGAATTTTAAAAACAAAATACCCTAGTTTTGTAAGAATCTTATTTAAATGAATTAGGTCCCCAGAGAGAAAGTTATGCTTGCTTAATGTAAGTCATACATACACACTATATATGCAGGCCTTTGTCTGGTTTGTAAAATTTTCAAGAATAACTCTATAAATTTATTCAAAATACTCCTATTTGCTAAGAAGTCTCCAACTGAAAAACTCACTTACCCTGGAGGTTACCAACATCACTTATTCTTACCAACATCACATATTATGTTTGATGTAGTGCTTCCACATGAATTCTACAACAGTACAATATTTTAGTAAATGCTAATCAATAAATAACCCTTCAACATGAAATATACAAGTTATAATGTTAATTCAGATTGGTTGATCTGAGTAGTACAAGTGTTTGTTGGCTAACTCATTAAGTTAGTGGTATAAAGGAAAAAGGCAAGTATACTTTCTTCTCTGGTAAAAAGTCATGAAGTCAACAATCACCTAGACAAAGATTAGCTTTTGACATCGCATGCAAATTTAAGTTTCCTCAAAGACAATAAATAGCACACTTCAGCATTTCACTTCAATACCCATGTAACCCATCATTATATATTAATAAGCCCATGATATAATCAACCCATATAAACAATAATCATTAGTGTATATCCTCATGGTCAAGGGGGAAATGTTACTGCCAAAAACTAGCGAAAGTGGGATTGTTAATTGTTATAAGATAAAATCTAGAAAATCTATAGCAAACATCAGTGGACATTTTTGTTCACAGATAATATATACACACACATAGCAGAAAATATCAATAATTTTGTTCCCACGACTATCTCAAAAGAGGACCAATTTTCAAAAGTTTATTTTTTTGTTTCACAACATTTTTGTACATTCCCATAGTTAAAAAATAAGATTGTCTAACCAGAACGTAAATAATCATTTCTTAATTTGCACGCAACACTTGAGAAAATCTTAATTACCATATCTATTATCACGACATGATGAAAGTGCCTCATTAAGAACAATTCAGCATCTTTCAACAGATTGTGAAAGGGCCAGTTATTAAGGGTAAACCGACAAGCTTTTTAGTTTTGAGTGGTCTTTATACATTTGGTCTAACAAAAAAAAAAAGCAGCATAAATAATCAAACAACTACTATAAAAATCTTACCCAATTATGGATATAACAACAATTTAGATATGAAACCGGCTACCAAAATACACGGATAACCAAACTATAAAAACTAGTGATACAAAATTAAGATTAAGCCTTTCTACAACAACCCATATCTTAATCAACAACCAACCCAATTTTCAGTTAATCAGCAAAGCTTAAACGTTTTCAAACTAACTTTCAGTGAGTAGTAAGAGGAAATAAAATATGAAGAAAAAAAATAACAATTAACAAGAAACAAAAAGGAAACAACAAAACTGACTAACATTATATAATGGATAACAGCTAACACTCATTGGTATGAAAAACAATTCATAACTTTTGCACAAACATTTAGTTACTAAGAAATTTCCAACCTTGCGAGTCTCTCTTCCACTTTTTCATACACCTTAATTTCAGTTTTCTCTCTTCTCACACATTTGTGATTCATGTCTACTAAATAACAAAATTACGAAACTAAGAAATATGATAAATTGTTGTTGTCATATTTTAATATTAAAATGAATAATAACATACAATTTAATTTAAATTATAGGATTGAAAAACTTTTGCAAACAAACAAGAAGGTCTGAAACACTCTGTTAACCAAAGCATTTATCAATGAATACATGTATATCCAAACTCCTTAAAGAGTTAAAACAGGGAATGAGAAGTGGTGATGTTGGAATATAGTAATGTTTTTATATGAGTTAAACCCCAAGACATTCTGTCTCCATTCTATAATTACAAATAATAATTTTGCATGTGGTGGAAATAGGAATAAAAATATAAAAATGCAAGCCACCATAACATTAACAGCACAAATCATTCAAGAGTGCAAATTCAAACTATTTATTTGATACAGGGGGACAAGACTGCAAGGTCACCAATCTTGGTGGACAACAGACTCAATAACATTGGAAAAGGAACACGAATTCGCTGACATGCAATTTAAACAAAAAGTAAAACACACAGCAAAATCAAGAACGAAAAGGGATAACAAGAAGCAAAAGAAACCACAAGAAGTAAGGAATCTTTGTAGTTCGCAAAATTTGAAATATATAAGGTAAAAGCACACAATCTTTAAATTCAAACATAAAATTTCCATATAATACTACATAAACATACTCATCTTTGTCTCAATCTACAACAAACAAGTTATTCAATTTTCTCTTTGATATATGCACGTTACGAAATCGTTTCAAGTCAAAAAGTTCTTAGAAATTTCAAATTTTTAGTGTCTAAATACTTCACATGACAAATACTATGGTGGACCACCTTTGTGGACAGGTGTTTAAAATTCACTTGAACCACTAATGATGATGGCAAGTATAATTATAGATTTCTTCCCAAATTTTACGGCCTAGGCAAGAAAACTGAGTATGTCCTTCAAAACTTAATTAACATTAATCAAGTCAACATCTTAGCCGTTAAATCATACTTCCAAAGAGTGTAATTCATCATCATTAGAGTTTCAAATGACTTTTAAGCAGTGGTTCACGATAGTAAAATTTCCCTACTAGACATATATATCTAACAAGCTTTACAAAACAAAATAATAATAACAAAAGAAAATCCCAAATTATCACAAGCATAAATAAACATAACTAAGAACAAGAATCAATAGTGGATTATCAAAATATTATAATGATAATAATAGTACAAAAGAATAACATGAATCATCCGGATAACACAATAAAAATGTAAATAACAACTAACTATCCACACATAATCAAATCACAGAGTTACCAGAAACAAATTTAAACATGTATGAACATGCCAAGAATAAACTCTTTTATAAATCATCATGTCTTTAAATTACATTGCAATCTATAAACTAGCTATTTTTATACTGCAATCTTTAAACTAACTATTTTCAACTACAAATGCACATACTTAATTTGAAACACAACACGACAATTCTAACATAAAGATTTCACTTTAACATGACAAAACTCGGTGCTTGTACAACAACAAAAATGTATGACAATCTATAAAGGGAGCTCGATCCATAAGGAGAAAAAAATATGCTCTTCTAATAGACACACATTATGGCATTACTTAATTAAAACTCAGGATGATAAAACTATACAATGAATCCCACAAGGCTCAAAAACAAAATATAGATGGTTGAATATATAATAATTTAAACATAAACTATTAAAATAAAATAAGATAGATTATCAGTCACAATAACAAAGGAAAAGCCATACATTCAAGTGTCATCATCAATTTAACCTTCAACAGAACAGTGTCATATTATTTGCCCAATGCAAAATAGCCAAAACAATAGACGTTTGAGATTCTTTCACAACCAATAGGAGGCTACTAAAACGAAAGAAACGGGATTGTAAAAAAATTAACAACCCATAAATTGCTAAAACATTGGTTGAATTTTACTGCCTTCATCTTTCTATGCGAATAACAGATCTTTAAAGGCTTGTCAATTGTGATTGGTATTTTATTATCAAACATATGATAGACATCTTTCTATCTAATTATGCCTAAGCTTCACTTATGATACTACATGGTATTTAATGTAAACTAGCAGAAGTATAAGCTATTCATGATTTCAAATAAATGAAATTTTCACAAAATAACATAACATAGTAACATACATGACAACTATTTTTATACAAATGCAAAACAAGTTAGAATTTTATGTCAATGGTTTGTATAGTTATCATAACCCTTTTAAGTTTGATTAAATTTCACTAATGCAAATTGGAAACATGTCAAGATGATATAATGTACAATCCAATGAAAGTCACACCACCTAGTGCATGTTCAAGTTAATTTCACAATATTATCACATAACATACCATAGAAGTTCAATAAACACCTAATGAATAACAGTAAAAAGTAACACAATAGACAAGGACAAAAAAAAAATCAATAGACACCTCGCCCACACGGCCTGATTGGACAGACCTGCTCTGATACCACTAATGTGACACCCTAAACCCAAATTGAAATAAAAAGTAAAATGTACTAGTTTTGAAAGACATTCGCAGCAGTTCCAAAATTGAGTATAAAAATTTTCATTTAAACTATAAAGTTCAGGACGTCATATTCACACTTATACTAAATACTTGCATCAAAATTTTTAATTAAAAATCCTTTATTGTCGAATATAGTTGAGACTTATTAAATAAATTTTTTTTTAACATAAAAACACGTTCTAAACTTAAAGACAATTAATTTCTACATTTGAATAAAAGACGAAAATAACACACTTGATCGATCGAATTTACAAAAGTCTAAATTAATTCACAACTCAACAGAATACGATAGATTACTCCCACCCAATATCACCTATCAGAGCGTGGATCATCAACCAATAACCTGAAATGACTGCGCTCTCGCAAGCGCCAAACACAAGCAACGAGAGGTGAGCTTCGAAAACATGTAATAGTATAAAATAATTGAAAAGAACTCGTAAAATATATTAAACACCATTTCATTTCAAATCACAATCAACAAGAATAATCAAAATAAAATGTTGATACAATCCATAAGATCAAGTAAGTAAACACACAAATCAAGTAATGTTATGCATGCTCTTATACTCTAGATTCCTCCTCTTTCTTTGGTACCATTCTAACTCTGAAGTACTTGGTTAGGAGGCTCGATGCTATGCCACCACACAAGTGGACGGACAATTCAATTTGGCCGTGTCCTCATAGATCCCCTCAACTCAACCCGAGACACATATACGCGACAGTCGAGGTAAAAGTGTGTTGCATGGTGGCTCCCGACATTTGGAGTGCTACCTCCAAGTCACCTAGGAGTTCCACACCCGAATACCTCCAAGGTCTAACAATCTTGCCCTAAGGCTCAACAGCAGACCGCCACGATCAGGCACATTCAGTTGTACTTCCCCAAAACCACTAGGCTTGTCAGGCCCTACCTATATGATGACCAAATAATCTCCACTTCAAAAATTATCAACATCTATGTTCTCCCCTCGTTGGCCTAGGTTACTCACTCCATTAAGAGAACCATCATTGACACGGTTCGAATTCATCACAATTCAATATGCATTTCGTGATATTCATCAAAGTGGTAACATCATAATTCAACAAGTAATCATCAATGCATATTTTCATAGTCATATATCACATTCAAAATTTATCATCATAATACACAAACTCCAACAATAGATAATTTTCACTCACATATAATAATACTAAATCATTCACACACACTACTTCAATTGAAATTGAATTAATAACAATTCATCGCATTTTATATCATATAACAATATCTAGATAGATATAAACAAAACATAGAATACATCAAATACACAATTCTACAATAATTCAACTACCACACAATCTTCAAAATTTAAATCAAACAACACCCTATAAAAGTTTCTAACTCGTATTTTAATCTCACCAAATTCAAGTTTTCTCATTAGTCAATTATTACTCAAAGGACTTCAACCTTACGCAGCGAGTCCCGAATGAATTATGGGAAATCTGGTTTTCTCGTTCATTTCACTTAATTTACACTCATGAATTCGAACTCTCTCTCACCCCGTACCTGAATTTGAAGCTTTCATAATATATAAGGACCATAATGATTTTCAGCAACCAGAGATGTCGACAACACGCAACGAACAACTCCAAAAGCATCGACGAATTTACAGAGTCAATGAAACATGGCTGATAATTTACGCGGACTATAAAAATCAATGTTACATAATTAATAAAATATGCAGAGAATAAACATATTCGAAAAGAAGTGAAACAAGTTTTGAAAAAAGGCCTCACCAACGTGTTGGAGCACCGACAGGGTCCGACTTCAACTTCCCCGAAACAGACAAACGAGTAGTGCTTCTTGAAGGTTTCGACGAGAGGAATTCAAAAACGATGTCAGTTTTTCAAGATGATGAACGTGTTGTCCGAAATTCAAGAAAACAGCCGCGACAATGGCGGAAACCCATTTTTTTAAATATAAAGGTTGGCGATTTCAAGCATAGGTAATGAAAGAGGGTGTTTCGCGGAGTCCATATATGGTCTCGGTTTTTCATGGTGATAATCGTGATGGCTGAAATCTTGGTCAAAAGTTGGAGGTGTGATTTTTGACAAAGAGGAATATGACGTTTCAATTTGCAATTCAGGTTGAGAATGGAAGAGGAGATCACAATGATCACGAATGTGGTCTCAGTTTTCTAAGACAACCATTGTAACGATCGTGGTCGAGGAGAGAAGAAGGAAGAGAAAATGGTTGGCGGCGGTGTATACGAAGAAGAAGGAAGAGGGTCTCGTGTTATTATTTTTCTTCCTTTATTATTATTATTATTATTATTATTATTATTATTATTATTATTATTATTATTTAATTAATTAATTAATTTAATTTTACTCTTGCATAGAGGCCTAATCCATAAAACAAATCTTTCTCATCTTTAAACACAATTTAATTTCTAAAATACTACTAATATTTCAAACCTAATATTTTATAAAATAAAGTAATTAATATATATATAATTTTTAAAAATATTAATAATTAAGATTCTCATATTTAAGATAATTACTATAATTATACTTATATTTTTCAAATACTCACATTAAAATACTATCATTATTAGTGTATATTTGAAATTATAAAATAAATAAATATAAAATCAAATTATTTATCTACAGTAATATTTAATTAAAAATAATAATAATTTATTATAAAATTTGGGGTGTTACACATCTCAGGTTCAAACACTCAATCATACTCTTGAATCAAACATGACTTGTGTGCCAAGCACCCTAATGCAATGCGTATATGCCAAAATGCATGGACTCGGAATTCCAAACCAAAACCCTCCTCGAAGGGTCGTAAATCATAATCGTACCGCCTATCACAGGCCAAAGTACTAAATTACCGAGGTGCCACCTATCACGGGTCATCACGATTTACTAAAAAGCGTAAATCGTAAACGTACCACCTATCACGGGTCAGTACTGTTTACCGAGGTGCCACCTATCACGGGTCAGCATGATTTACTAAAAGAAAAAGCGTAAATCGTAAATGTACCGCCTATCACAGGCCAAAGTACTATTTACTGAGGTGCCACCTATCACGGGTTAGCATAATTTACCAAAAACGTAAATCGTAAATGTACCGCCTATCACAGGCCAAAGTACTATTTACCGAGGTGCCACCTATCACAGGTCAGCACGATTTACCAAAATGAAATGCATGAGCATACTCTGACTCTATCCACATCAATCGTTAAGTAAATGCAGATATTAAAAGATTCCCCATTTTTAATACTCATTTAACTCTAACGATTTTCACTGCAAACATTAAGTAAACAGAGATATTAAAAGAATCCCCATTTTTAATACTCGTTTGACTCTAATGATTTTCACAACAAACATTAAGTAAACAGAGATATTAAAAGATTCCCTATTTTTAATATTCGTTTAACTCTAATGATTTTCACTACAACATTAAGTAAACGTAGATATTAAGAAATTCCCCATTCTGAATACTCATTTAACTCTAATGGTTTTCAAATTCCACACAGAACATACTCAAACATATTCACAAATTCAATCCACAATTCACACCATATCACATCAATTCATTTTTCCACAGAGTCCACACAAACACATCTCGAATTTCATAAGTATCAATTATGAACACATCGAATACGACGACACAAATCAACACAACCCACCACTCAAACACAACAAATTTCATTTACTCAAAATCATACATAAATGAGTTAAATTCATTTTCCATGAAACATTCATCAATATGACCAAAACCCCACATTAGAATTTCACCCATGAAAGCATTAAATTCATTTTCCCCAAATCAACACTTCAACCCTAACAAATTCTTTTCCACACAACCACATATAAGTCCCTAAATGCAAACTGAAAGTTTGGAAGGAGCCCTTACCTTAACGTTAGCTTAAACGTGCGATTACGGTACCGCGAGTAAATCCGATAAGATCTCCGTTCGCGACGTCGCTTCCAAAGTTAGTTCACTAGCACCGTAGAGTGGAGGTGAACAACTTCCTCTTCTATCTCTTCACGAAACGAAGCTTAGATCTAGACGAAACGTGAAGGTTTTCATGTGACGGTTTGAAAATCCCTAACACCGTTTTTCTTCGTTTTCAACTCAAAGAGGAAGTATGAAGCTGAGAAATCCTTGCCTTCTTACCCACCAAGCCTTGGGTTTCTATTCTATAAGCCAAATAAAGAAAAAGAAAGCAAAGCCAAGAAGAAGAAGAAATGGGCTTCACGAGAATGGAGGGAACGTGTTTCTGTTTCCTCTGTTTTCTGTTTTCTGTTTTCTTTTCTTTTTCCTTTCCTCTATTCTCTTTCCTTTCTATTTCCTTTCCTTTCTTTTCTATTTCTTTTCTTTTCCCTCCAAACAAACATATATATATATATATATATATATATATATTAATTATAACTTAACAAATATCAAAATATCTAGATATTTATTAAAATTACCATTTTACCCATAACCTCTCCAAACAACTTTTTGTCAAAAATATCTACTATTGTCGCGACTCGAGATATTTTTAACAAAACTCCCCATAATAAAATTCTTCGTAAAAGATTCACCGCACTTAATTTAATTTATTTGTCGACGAGTAATCTTAATCGGGCATCAAAATATCTTTTTGGTCATTTAAACTCCCAAAATATTAATAACTTTGGCTAAAATCCTCCGAGTTCAATACCAAAATACACTAAAATACATAAAGTATAATTTAAAATTATGGGTCTTACAGACAATCTACAACACAAACAACCAAATTGGATTAAATAAACCTTTTATAGACAAAAATGACATAAATTCTTAATTCCTTGGGACTTATGCACTTATTGGACGAACTAAATTGCCTAAGATTGAAAATGGATTACAATAAACCTATTATAGACCAAAAAGAACTAAAATCCTAATCCATTGAACTACATTGCCTAAGAATCAAAATGGATTACAATAAACCTACTATAGACCAAAAAGAATCAAAACTACATTGCTTAACAATGAAAATGAATTGGAATAAACGTATTAAAGACCAATGAGACTTATGCACAAATTCAACTTATTGGACGATCTCCGTTGCCTGAGAACTAAAATATTAAATATTTTATATTGCAAAAATAATATTTATCTAAAGATTTTACAAAAATAATAAATATATATTTTAATGCTAATTAAAATTTAAACTTTTTTAAGTGTAAAACCTATATTATTGAACATTTTAAAAGTAGAACTTTAACATTCATAAAAATTAATTTATATAATAATTTAGATAATTGAATACATTTTAAATATTATTAATATTTACGATTTTTTAATAGATAAAGTTTTGACTAAATATTTAGTCAAACAAATTATTGAAGGTTCAATGAATTTATTTATTCAAAAATTTCTTTTGATATGTGTGTTGATGTATTCGAACACAATATTCTTGAAATACGAGTGAGTATTACTAACAAATTTGTGACACCCTAAATGTGACACCCTATATCCCAAAATAATATATATAATAATTTATATCATATTCCTATAAAATTTGCAGCGGATAAATAAAAATATATTTCCTAGAAAATAAAAATAAAAACACTTTAAACTTATTTTATACATTAAAATAGTGCAATCTTGATAAGCTTGATTTAAGTATAATTACTTGATTTAGTTCTAAAAACTTACTAGCACTTCAAAGGTTTTCACACAAAAATTCGTTTCAAATTAAGTAAAATACAAATTAAAACCCTTATTCCCGGTATCACCTATCAGAGCGGGGTTCCTCCCAAACTTGAACTTCAAGACTTGTTAACCTGTAATAACTGCGATTTCGCAAACGCAGGGCCCAGCTAGTCAAACACAAACAACGAAGGAGGTGAGTTTCGAAATCATTATGACAGTATAATACAAGTAAGAATAACACGCAAACAATCATAATAGGACCGTATCATTACACAAATATTCCATCAAGAAAATATCACATTCAAAGGTCAAAATCACTCAAGGAAAATCAATAGATTTCACTATAACATCAAATTGTCTGAGAGAAATTATCACCACACACGATACATATTATTAACAACAAAACAATTACAATAAAATGCAATGCTATGCATGAGCTTAGACTCTACTTCACAATGTGGTACCATTCTAAATCTGAAGTACTTGGTTAGGAGACTTGATACTATGCCACCATCTCGGTGGACGGACAATTCAAATTGGCCATGTCCTCATATATCCCCTCAACTCTACCCGAGACACATATACGTGACAGTGGAGGTAAACGTGTGTTGCGTGGTAGCTCCCGACATTTGGAGTGCTATCTCCAAGTCACCTAGGAATTCCCCAACCGAATACCTCCAAGGTCTAACAATCTTGCCTTAAGACTCGACAACATGTAACACCCCAAATTTTATATTAAACTTTTTTATTAGTTAAGTACGATTTTAAATAATGGATTTAATATTAAAATTATTTTAGAATATATGATAATAAATTTTCTGACTAATTTTCGTTATATAAGTGATTTCTATGATGTGCTAGTTTTATAAATCTTAGATTACATAAGCGATATAAATAATAAATATTATATTTTATTATTTGATATATTTTTAACAAATAATAGTATTTTAGTGTAATATATATATTTTAAAGAAAAATATTTTATACGATTTTACGTGTATATACGTGTATCCAATTAATCTAATACTTTTAGGTGCACCTGACTGATGTGAAGTATGCACGTAGTTATATTTTAATTATTTATAACTATTTTCTATTTTTAGTTATTTTTTATAAATAATTATCTTCAAATAGTAGTGATATTGTGTTTGATTTACTTTATTTTTATATACTTGTTATGACATTGTGATTTTATATATATTTATTAAGATTTAGCAATTAATATAAAGTGTTGATGTTATATTTATTTATTTTATAATTTGGACTATTCTCTAATGATGGTAATATTTTAATTTGAATATTGAAAAAAAAAACTAAATTTTATTATAGGGATTATTTTAAATATGAGATTTTTGGTTATTAAATTATTTTAAATGATTAATTATTTTTATTTATAAATTATTAGTTTTGAATTAGTAATAATGCTTTATTAATGAAATTGTGTTTTAAAATAAAATAAAACAAAAACTAGTAAAACCTAAAAGGAGACCAATGGGTTTGATTCATGTATGAGCCCTAATTGTTAATAAAATAAAATAAAAAAAAAAGGGAAGGAAGTTGGAAGGGAAGCCTTAAAACCAAAGAGGAAACACAACAATAACCCTATCGTTTGTCACCGGTGATCGATAACTGTTCCAGAAAACTTTCTCTATTGTCACCCAAATTTGAGTATGTTATTTCATTCATTTAACTCGTAAATTAAACATAATTTTCCAGATTTTTAACAACCCCAATTCCTCTCTAAAATACTCGACTTCTTCGTTTGTAGAATTCATTATTTTGCACCGTTCTCCTTCACCGTAAGTCTGATTTGAGTGAAACCAATGCCAAAAAGACCATGTGAAAAATGGCTATATTATCCAATAATTGGGTTTCTGATTTATGGTAATTTTCCTTGACCGAATTTCAAATTTAGTTTTTAGAGTATTTTCTCGTAATTTATTTTTTACGTTTACCCATAAACTGTCGAGTTAGATCGATTGAAGGACAAAGAGTCAATGAACAAAGTTTGTTTGCTCATGGAATCGTATTCGTGTGTGAAAGCGTCCAAATAAGGTAAGGGGTGAGAGAGCGTTTGAATTCATGAGTATAATATATTGTGAGATGAACGAGAAAATCGTATTTCCCAACGATTCATCCGGGGCTCTCTAGGTATGGCAGTAGCCCTTTGACGGATAAATTAATTAATTTACAAATATGAAAATTGTGAGATTAAAATATAGAATAGAAATATTTGTAGGGTGTTGATTGATTTAATTTCTTTGAATGTGTGAAATTGATATTATTGTGATATTGGGTGTCGAATTCAATTTATATATATGTGTGATTAGATGAGTTTATGTGGTGTGATAACAAAAGATTGATGTGTTGTGATAATTTTATGTGATGATGGTGATGTATGATTAATAATTGTGATGTTATAAATTTGTGATAAGTTTATGTGATGATGTTTGATCGATGACAGTGATGCTATAAATTTGTGAGAAGTTTATGTGATGATGATGATGTATGATTAATGATAGTGATGTTCTAAACTGTGATGAGAATAGTGAATTTTAAGTACCACTTAAAATATCAACAATAAACTGATTAATGATAGTGATGTTCATTCAATAAGATTATGTTACAACTGAATGTGCCTGATCGTGGCGGTCTGCTGTTGAGCCTTAGGGCAAGATTGTTAGACCTTGGAGGTATTCGGGTGTGGAACTCCTAGGTGACTTGGAGGTAGCACTCCAAATGTCGGGAGTTTTTAAACTAATATCATTAAATATAATATCTATCAAACCAACACATCATAGAAAACATACTTATAACAAAATTACTCACAAAATTTATCAACATATATTCTAAAATAATTTTAACATCAAATTAATTATTTAAAATCATATTTAATTAATAAAATAGTTTATTATCAAATTTAGGGTGTTACATATACGATGATCATGATTATTTATGATTAATGATATTATAAAATTGTGATGAAAATATTGAAGTACCCCATACTTGATGAGATAATGATGATTCTTAAATATGGTGCTCTTAAAGGAGTAATCTAAGCTAACGGGGGGAGAAAATAAATATTGTGAATTTGTGAAGTGGAGATTATTTTGTCATCATATAGGTAGGGCCTGACAAGCCTAGTGATTCTGGGGAAGTACAACTGAATGAACCTGATCGTGGCGGTCTACTGTCGAGCCTTAAGGCAAGATTGTTAGACCTTGGAGGTATTCCGGTGGGGAATTCCTAGGTGACTTGGAGGTAGCACTCCAAATGTCGGGAGCTACCATGCAACACACGTTTACCTCGACTGTCACGTATATGTGTCTCGGGTTGAGTTGAGGGGATCTATGAGGACAGGGCCAATTTGAATTCTCCGTCCACCGGGATGGTGGCATAGTATCATGGCCTCCTAACCAAGTACTTCAGAGTTAGAATGGTACCACATTGTGAAGTAGAGTTTAAGCTCATGCATAGCATTGCATTTCCTTGTGATTGTTTTGTTGTGATTGATGTGTTTCAAAGGTAATAATAATTAGATGATTTGATGCATATTATAATAAGAAGATTATTTTACTTGAGTGACTTTGATGCTATAGTATGATACTATTTAATTAAATATTTTGATATATCGTAAAGTGATTATGATACGGTTCTATTATGATTGTTTGCGTGTTCTTCTTACTCATATTATACTATTGACATGATTTCAAAACTCACCTCCTTCGTTGTTTGTGTTTGACTGGCTGGGCCCTGCGTTTGCGAAATCGCAGTTATTACAGGTTAATGAGTCTTGAAGTTCAAGTTTGTGACTAACCCCGCTCTAATAGGTGATACCGGGAATAAGGGTTTTAATTTGTATTTTACTTATTTAATTTGAATCAAATTTTTGTATGAAAACCTTAGAAGTACTAGTAAGTTTTTAGAATTAAATCAAGTAATTATACTTAAATCAAGTTCATTGAGATTAAGTTGTTTTATTTGAGTAATAAAATTTGAATTGTTGCATGTGTACTTTGAGAAATGTGATATCCTAAATTAGTTACAAAAGTTTTTATTTTCTTGAAAATATAATTTTATTTATCCGCTGCAAATTTTATAGGAATATGATATAAATTATTATTATATATATATATATATATATTATTTCGGGATTTAGGGTGTCACACTTGAGATCGTAGCAATATTGTGTTTGATTTTCTTTGTTTTTATATACTTATTTTTGAATTGTGATTTTATATATATATTTATTATGATTTAGTAATTTACATAAAATATTATTGTTATATCTATTTATTTTATAATATTAACTATTTTCTAATATGATGGTATTGTTATAATATGAATATTTTGAGAAATAAGTATAATTGTAGGGATTATTTCGAATGTGAAAGTTTCTGTTATTAGTAATATGTTTTTTTTTATATATTTATTATTTTAATTACTCTAATTTATAAAATATTAGTAATGTTAGGAAAACTAAATGGGGTTTAGAGGAATTTAAAAAGGAGAGTAAATAATTATTAGTTTTATTTTAACAAAATAAAAATAATAATAATAGTAAAATATAAATAAAGAGACCAATGGGGTTGACTCTATGAACCCTAATTGTTAATAACATAAAATAAACAAAAGAAAGGAAGGAAAGGGAGTTGGAAGTGCAGCCGTAGAACCAAAGAGTAAACATAACAACAAACTATCTTTTGACACTGGAGAGCCATAACAGTCCCAGAACAGTTTCTCTGTTTTCGTCCAAATTTCAGTATGTTGTTTTACTCATTTATCTATTCAATTAAATACAATTTTTCAGATTTTTAACAACCCGAATTTCTCCCTAAAATACCCGATTTCTCCGATTATAGAAATCCCTATTTTGCATCGTTCTCCTTCACCGTATGTCCGATTTTAGTGAAACCAACGCCAAAACGACCGTGTGAAAAGTGGCTATATTATCCACTGATTGGTTTTCTGATTTATGGTAATTTTCTTTGACCGAATTTCGAAATCAGTTTTTAGACTATTTTCTCATAATTTATTTTTGACGTTTACCCATAAATTGTCGAGTTAGACCGATTGAAGGACAAAAAGTCAAAGAACAAATATTGTTTGCTCGTGGAATTGTACTCATGTCTGAAAGCGTCGAAATAAGGTAAGGGGTGAGAGAGCGTTTGAATTCATGAGTATAATATATTGTGAGATGAACGGGAAAACCGTATTTCCCAACGATTCATCTTGGGCTTGCTACGTACGGCAGTAGCCCTTTGAGAGATAAATTGTTTAATTTGAAATATGAGAATTGTGAGATTAAAATGTGAAATAGAAATTTTTATAAGGTGTTGATTGATTTAATTTTCGATACTTGTGTGGTAGTTGATATTTGTTATTATTGTGATGTTGGATGTTGAATGAAATTAAGTGTACATGTTTGCTTAGATGAAATTATGTGATGTGATGATAAAATATGGATGCATGGTTTGATATATGATTATGTGATGATAATGATGATTTTTGATTGATGATAATGATGTTATAAAATTGTGATGAGTTTATACGATGATCATGATTATTTATGATTAATGATATTATAATATTGTGATGAAAATATTGAAGTACCCCATACTTGATGAGATAGTGATGATTCTTAAATATGGTGCTCTTAATGGAGTAGTCTAAGCTAACGGGGGGAGAAAATAAATATTGAGAATTTGTGAAGTGGAGATTATTTTGTCATCATATAGGTAGGGCCTGACAAGCCTAGTGATTCTAGGGAAGTACAACTGAATGAGCCTGATCGTGGCGATCTACTGTCGAGCCTTAAGGAAAGATTGTTAGACCTTGGAGGTATTCCGGTGGGGAATTCCTAGGTGACTTGGAGGTAGCACTCCAAATGTCGGGAGCTACCATGCAACACACGTTTACCTCGACTGTCACGTATATGTGTCTCGGGTTGAGTTGAGGGGATCTATGAGGACAGGGCCAATTTGAATTATCCGTCCACCGGGATGGTGGCATAGTATCATGGCCTCCTAACCAAGTACTTCAGAGTTAGAATGGTACCACATTGTGAAGTAGAGTCTAAGCTCATGCATAGCATTGCATTTCCTTGTGATTGTTTTGTTGTGATTGATGTGTTTCAAAGGTAATAATAATTAGATGATTTGATGCATATTATAATAAGAAGATTATTTTACTTGAGTGACTTTGATGCTATAGTATGATACTATTTAATTAAATATTTTGATATATCGTAAAGTGATTATGATACGGTTCTATTATGATTGTTTGCGTGTTCTTCTTACTCATATTATACTATTGACATGATTTCAAAACTCACCTCCTTCGTTGTTTGTGTTTGACTGGCTGGGCCCTGCGTTTGCGAAATCGCAGTTATTACAGGTTAAATATTTTGAAATTAAGTGTACATGTTTGCTTAGATGAAATTATGTGATGTGATGATAAAATATGGATGCATGGTTTGATATATGATTATGTGATGATAATGATGATTTTTGATTGATGATAATGATGTTATAAAATTGTGATGAGTTTATACGATTATCATGATTATTTATGATTAATGGTATTATAATATTGTGATGAAAATATTGAAGTACCCCATACTTGATGAGATAGTGATGATTCTTAAATATGGTGCTCTTAATGGAGTAGTCTAAGCTAAAGGGGGGAGAAAATAAATATTGAGAATTTGTGAAGTGGAGATTATTTTGTCATCATATAGGTAGGGCCTGACAAGCCTAGTGATTCTAGGGAAGTACAACTGAAAGAGCCTGATCGTGGCGGTCTACTGTCGAGCCTTAAGGCAAGATTGTTAGACCTTGGAGGTATTCCTATGGGGAATTCCTAGGTGACTTGGAGGTAGCACTCCAAATGTCGGGAGCTACCATGCAACACACTTTTACCTTGACTGTCACGTATATGTGTCTCGGGTTGAGTTGAGGGGATCTATGAGGAGAGGGCCAATCTGAATTGTCCGTCCACCGGGATGGTGGCATAGTATCATGGCCTCCTAACCAAGTACTTCAGAGTTAGAATGGTACCACATTGTGAAGTAGAGTCTAAGCTCATGCATAGAATTGCATTTCCTTGTGATTGTTTTGTTGTGATTGATGTGTTTCAAAGGTAATAATAATTAGATGATTTGATGCATATTATAATGAGATGATTATTTTACTTGAGTGACTTTGATGTTATAGTATGATACTATTTAATTAAATATTTTGATATATCGTAAAGTGATTCTGATACGGTTCTATTATGATTGTTTGCGTGTTCTTCTTACTCATATTATACTATTGACATGATTTCAAAACTCACTCCCTTCGTTTTTTGTGTTTGACTGGATGGACCCTGCGTTTGCGAAATCGCAGTTATTACAGGTTAATGAGTCTTGAAGTTCAAGTTTGGGAGGAACCCCGCTCTGATAGGTGATACCGGGAATAAGGGTTTTAATTTGTATTTTACTTATTTAATTTGAATCAAATTTTTGTATGAAAACCTTAGAAGTACTAGTAAGTTTTTAGAATTAAATCAAGTAATTATACTTAAATGAAGTTCATTGAGATTAAGTTGTTTTATTTGAGTAATAAAATTTGAATTGTTGCATGTGTACTTTGAGAAACGTGATATCCTAAATTAGTTACAAAAGTTTTTATTTTCTTCAAAATATAATTTTATTTATCCGCTGAAAATTTTATAAGAATATGATATAAATTATTATATATATATTATTTTGGGATTTACGGTGTCACACTATAAACTCATCACAATTTTATAACATCACTATCATCAATCAAAAATCATCATTATCATCACGTAAGCATATATCAAACCATGCATCCATATTTTATTATCACATAACATAATTTCATCTAAGCAAACATGTACACATAATTTCATTCAACATCCAACATCACAATAATAACAAATATCAACTACCACACAAGTATCGAAAATTAAATCAATCAACACCTTATAAAAATTTCTATTCCATATTTTAATCTCACAATTCTTAATATTTCAAATTAATCAATTTATCTCTCAAAGGCCTACTGTCGTACGTAGCAATCCCCGGATGAATGTTGGGAAATACGGTTTTCCCGTTCATCTCACAATATATTATACTCATGAATTCAAACGCTCTCTCACCCCTTACCTTATGTTGACGCTTTTAACTATGAATACGATTTGAGGCCCAAACAGTCTTTGTTCTTTGACTCTTTGTCCTTCAATCGATCTAACTCGGCAATTTATGGGTAAACGTCAAAAATAAATTATGAGGAGATATTCTAAAAAACTAAATTCGAAAATCGGTCAAAGAAAATTACCATAAATCAGAAAACCCAATCAGTGGATAATATAGTCACTTTTCACACGGTCGTTTTGGCGTTGGTTTCACTCAAATCGGACTTACAGTGAACGAGAACGGTGCAAAATAATGAATTCTGTAAACGGAAAAATTGGGTATTTTAGGGAGAATTTTGGATGGTTAAAAATCTGAGAATGAGTGTTTAATTGACTAGCTAAATGAAGGAAATAACATACTCAAATTTGGATGAAAACGGAGAAGCTTTTACGGAATAGATATCGATCACCAGTGTAAAAAACGATAGGTTGTTGTTGTGTTTACTCTTTGGTTCTACGGCTTCCCATTCAACTCCCTTCCCTTTTCTTTGTTTTGTTTTATTTTAGTACAAATCAGGGTTCACAAGGTCTCTTTATTTATGTTTTTGTTTTGGAAAGCGGCGGATAGAAAACAAGCAGCAAAACCTAACAAACTCATCTAAATATTAGCAAAACCTAACAAACTCATCTAAATATTTGTAAAATTAGTTAACAGCCCATGCTTACCTTACATATATCAATCTGATTCTACAATTTAGCTTGTCCTATATATTTTAGTGTACCATTATTATTTATTTATCTATTTATTTTAAAGAAACAATTATATGGATATTTATTTATTTTTTTAATAATATGTTTAATTAGGTTTTATTCTTCTATATGGATCTAACCCATAAAACACATTTTTATAATAATTATAATTATTACTATAATATTTCTCAAAATCAACCCATAAAAACACTATCATCTTTGTAAAATAGTCAAAACAATAAAATAAATAAATATAACATCAATATTTTATATTAATTACTAAATCACAATAAAGATGTATAAAGTCATCATGTCATATGTTATACATAAAAGTAAAGGAAATCAATCACAATATTTCTAACATCTCAAGATAGTTATTTATAAATTAAATAATTTAAAATAGAAGTAGTTATAAATAATTGAAATATAACTATGTACATACTTAACATCAATCTAATGCACAGAAAAATATTACATTAATTGGGTATACATATATACACGTAAAATCGCATAAAATATTTTATTTTTATTTTTAAATATTACTCTAAAATACTATTATTTTTAGAAAAATATATATAGAATAATAAAATAAATATTTATTATTTATATTGCTCATTAAATGTAACATCTATCAAACCAACACATCATAGAAAGCATCCTTATAACAAAAATCACTCACAAAATTTATCAACATATATTCTAAAATAATTTTAACATCAAATTAATTATTTAAAATCCTATTTAATTAATAAAATCGTTTATTATCAAATTTAGGGTGTTACAATTCTCCCCTTGTTAAAGAATTTCGTCCTCGAAATTTACGGTGAGTGAACTAATATCTAACTTACCACCCTCAAGATTCAAACTTAGTCTATAAATATATTTAAGACATTCAATCTCCAATTAAGCACAACATGTAGAAAATCAACTATCATAGCATGATAGACTAACAACATGACACTATAAATCAATTAAACACACAACATTTATCATTCAATTATGAAATAAAATATCATAGAGTTACTCACTGTAATTTACATATAAAACATAACATATAGATTTTGTCAATAATAACGTACTTCATTTAGTTTTGTTAAATGAAACACATTCCAAGTACGTTGTCAATTTCAACTAGTTCTTTCAAACCAAATATTACTAGTTTTACTCCTTAAAATAAAATCTAAATCTTATCACCAAACATTCAACAAATTTAATTTAGTTCTGACAAAGAGAGCAATTTTTTTTTAAAATATTAAACACATCTAACAACTTAATAATATTATAATAATTTATAATCCGTTACTTTATAAAAACATACTCTGTATATAATCAAGGAGAAAAAAAACCTATGATATAGAAACTATTTCCTAATAACGTATATTTAATAATTAAATTCATTCAATTGATATAAGCAATGAACATGTTTTTTTTTTTAACAATTTAAGAAAATAAAATTAAAAGGTACTTCTAACAAAATAATGAGTTATCATTGTGTAAGACCCGTAGTTTTTAAATCCTAAATTATACAATTTAAGGATATTTTGTGTGGAATTTCTTAGGCTGTTAGCCCCGTTTTTGGTATGAAGTGAGTTAAATGCCAAAAATATATTTGTGGAAATTGGATTAAAATTATTTATCGGAAAATAATTTATTCAGGTTACGAAGGATTTAATACCGGGCAATTTTGTTAAAAATATCTCGGGTTGCTGAAAATTGTACCGGTCATTTGAGTTGCGACGTGAGTAGATATTTTTATGAAAATAGTTTGAGATATGAGTGAAGTGATGTGTGTAAGAGTTGTTAGATATTTGTGGGTTTGATTTTAATTATAATATATATATATATATATATATATATATTATTATTATTATTATTATTATTATTATTATTAATATAAAGTAATATATATATATATGTTAGGAAGGAGGCTAAGGGAAAAAACAACGAAACAGAGGAAGAGAACCCCCCTGCCTCGCGCTCAAGCTTTCTTCTTCTTTCTTCCTTCCTCCTTCTTCCATTTCCATTTTCTTTGATTCCTTTTACTCAAGAATAGAAACCCAAGGCTTAGTGGGTGATAGGACAAGGATTTCTCAACTTCACTCTTCCTCTTTAATACGAAAACTAAGAAAAACGATTTAGGGATTTCAAAACCGTCAAACACAAATCTCACCGTTTCTTCTAGATCCAAGCTTCGTTTCGCGAAGGGATAGAAGGGAAAGTTGCTCACCACTACACTACGGTGCTAGTGAGCTAATTTTGGAAGCGACGTCGCGAGCAAAGTTTTTGCCGGAATTGATCGCGGTGCTGTAAATCGACGTTAAAGCTAACGATAAGGTAAGGGCTCCTTCCAAACTTTTAGATTGCATTTAGGGACTTATTTGTGGTCGTGATGAAAAGAATTTCGTTAGGGTTAAAGTATTGATTTGGGAAAAATGAATTTAACTCATTTATGTATAATTTGAGTAAATGAAATTTGATGTATTTGAGTTTTATGATTGCATTGATTTGTGTTCATCAAACTTGGCGTGTTCATACTTGATGTTTGTTGATAGATGTGATTTGGTGTGAATCGTTGATTGATTTGGATATTATGTTTGAGTTTGTTTGGTGTGGAATTTGAAAACCATTAGAGTTAAACGAGTATTAAGAATGGGGAATCTCTTAACATCTCGTTTACTTAATGTGTGTTTTGCAAAGTCGTTTAAGTTAAATGAGAATTAAGAATGGGGAATCTCTTAATGTCTTATTTACTTGAAGTTTGTTTTGAAAATCGTTTAAGTTAACTGGGCGTTAAGAATGGGGAATCTCTTAATGTCTCGGTTACTTAATATTGTTTTGAAAACCATTAAGTTAAATGAGTATTAAGAATGGGGAATCTCTTAATGTCTCGTTTACTTAATGTGTGCTTGTGAAAATCGTTTAAGTTAACTGGGCGTTAAGAATGGGAAATCTCTTAATGTCTCGGTTACTTAATGTTGTTTTGAAAATCGTTTAAGTTAAATGAGAATTAAGAATGGGGAATCTCTTAATGTCTTGTTTACTTAACGTTTGTTTTTGAAAAATCGTTTCAGTTAAATGAGTATTAAGAATGGGGAATCTCTTAATGTCTTGTTTACTGAATGTTTTGTTGTGGAAATCGTTTAAGTCAAAAGTATATTAAGAATGGGGAATCTCTTAATATGTCTGTTTGCTTAATGTTTGGCGTGAAAATCGTTTAAGTCAAATGAGTGTTAAAAATTGGGAATCTTTTAATAACTGCTTTTGCTTAACGATTGATGTGAATGTAGTTAGTATATGCTCATGCATTTTCATGCTTTTTGTAAATCGTGCAGACCCGTGATAGGTGACACCTTGATAAATAGTACTTTGGCCTGTGATAGGCGGTACATTTATGATTTACGTTTTTGTAAATTGTGCAGACCCGTGATAGGTGGCACCTTGGTAAATAGTACTTTGGCCCGTGATAGGCGGTACATTTACGATTTACGGTTTTTTGTAAATTGTGCAGACCCGTGATAGGTGGCACCTTGGTAAAGAGTACTTTGGCCTGTGATAGGCGGTACATTTACAATTTACATTCTTTTTAGTAAACCGTGCAGACCCGTGATAGGTGGCACCTTGGTAAACGGTACGGGCCCGTGATAGGCAGTACGTTTATGGTTTACGCTTTTTAGTAAATCGTGCAGACCCGTGATAGGTGGCACCTCGGTAATTGGTACTTTGGCCTGCGATAGGCGGTACAATTATGATTTACGGCCCTTCGAGGAGGGTTTTGGTTTGGATTTCCGAGTCCATGCATTTTGGCACATACGCATTGCATTAGGGTGCTTGGCACACGAGTCGTGGTTGATTCAAATTATGATTGTGTTGATTTTGCTAAGTGTTATGTTTTGAAACTATGTGTAAGTGTGTTTGATTCAAATTGTGATTATGTTGATTGTACTAAGAACTATGTTTTGGAATTCTGTGATGGTATGTTAGATTGCAAAACCATTTTGAAACTAATGGTGTTGTGGTGATTGTGTTATAATTGCCAAGTGTGGATGTTTGGGAAGTGTGTGATAGCGTGTTTGACTGCAAAACCATTTCGAAACTTAAGATGTCGTGGTAATTGTGTTATAATCGCTAAGTGATTTGTTTTGGAGTTTTGTGTAAGTGTGATTGATTGCAAAATTGTTTCGAAACTCAAGATGTCGTGGTGATTGCGTTATAATTGCTAAGTTTGATTGTTTGGATTTGTGGGTAAGTGTTGATTGATTTCGAAACCTTTTGAAAAGCTGAATTTTGCTGTTTTTCTGTTGCTGTCTGATGTGTATTCGAATACAGCAGGCTGTATTCGAATACAGACATGCTGTTTTGCCACTGACTTGCTGTGTAGTCGAATACAGACTGTTGTAGTCGAATACAGACATGCTGTTTTGCTGCTGAATGCTGAAATAGCCTTGTATTCGAATACAAAGATGTTGTATTCGAATACAGCAGTGTTGTTTTGTAAAAAACTTCATTTTTCAACCTTGTTTATGAATTTTTAGCATATGGAAACCCTTTTAAGGTGCATGCTAAGTTGAAAATGTATTTTGTGCATTTAAAAACTTAAATGTTATGTGTTAACTGTTAATTTCGGTTGGTGACCCTTTACAACTATTGTGGAAATCTGGGCTTTGCCCTCAGATGAGAGTCAGGACAATCCTACCTGTTCGTACCCTACGGATGGGAATGTAGATGGGAATGCTTGACTGGAGCTATGTTAGGAGGATCTTACGGGGCGCGTGGAGATCACTCAGGGTGTATAGTTTTTGTAGAATGATCAGATTAGGTTGACATAGAGGGAACATATGTCTTTATTTTGAATTGTGTTTATTTCAAAGTGGAAGACTGTACCACTTTTTGATGTGTAAATATTTTGGACTCATGTTTCGAAAAACTATTCCGCTGCTTGTAAATTATTATGACTTAATTATTTACCCAAAGGTGTTTCCTTATTTATTTTCTCTGTTTTATTTTAATTTCTTTTGAAAAAAAAAATACACCCTCGCTTTGAAAAACGGGGTGTTACACATTGTCTCTTTTATTGACGATGAGTCATCGGGGTAGCTAGTCCCTCCAACTCATGTAGTCAACTACTTAAGTAACTATAACTGCAGTCATTCAAATTCAAATATGAATAATTAAAAGTATCTTTAACGTGGTTCAGGAGTGCAAAGGCGGCGCCACAACTCCTACTCCTTACTTCAAGTTAAAAATTCAATTAATTACACCTTCACAATAATTTATTTGTAATTTACTACTAGTTACACCAACAAAAGAAAAGTCACTAACCATTTAGCACCCAAAAAAAATCATTGAGAATTCCAAATTTTCATTTAAATTATTATTCAATAATTCAAGTCTAAATAAAACAACTAAGATAAATCACGTTTCTAAATACAATACAAATAGAATAAATCACATATATTTTTAAAATTATAAAATTTCTAAAAATTCATTCCTACTTTAATCATCAAAAACACATATCTAAATAGTCAATCACTGTAAAAATTATTATTTTCAACTGAAATTTTGAAATAAATTTTAAACTATATAGATGGATAGATAGGAAATTTTACAATTAATTAACACTTCTAAAATAGTTCCAATTTAATTTCTTATTTTATCAAACTTAAAAAAATTGTATATTTATATACATTAAAGTAGTGCACATGACACAAAACATAAGACATATGATAATGATAATGAATTATGTAAGACCCTAAATTTTTAAATCGCAAATTATACTACTTTAGGATTTTAGTGTTGAACTCTGAGGCTTTTTAGTCAAATCATTGTATTTTGGTATTTAATGAATTTAATGCCAAAAATATATTTGGATCCCCGAGTAAAATTATTTGTTGGAGAATAATTTATTTAAGTTACGAAGAATTTAATATCGGGCAATTTTGTTATAAATATATCTGGTTGCAGAAAAATTTATCTTTCAATTGAGTTGCGACGAGAATAGATGTTTTTATTAAATTAGATTGAGATGTGAATGAAGTGAGGTTTGTAAGAGTTGTTAGATATTTGTTTGAGTTGGTTTAAAGTATAATATAAATAAATATATATATATATATATATATATATAACTTATAATATATATATATATACATATATATATATGCTGGAAAGGAAATGAACAAAGGAAACAGAGGAAGCGAGCACGCCGCAAACCCATCGTCCTCCTTCCTTCTTTCTTTTTGTTTTTCTTTCTTTGCTTTCTTTGGCTTCAAGAATAGGAACCCAAGGCTTAGTGGGTGAGAAGTGTGACACCCTAAATCCCAAAATAATATATATAATAATTTATATAATATTCTTATAAAATTTGCAGCGGATAAATAAAAATATATTTTCAAGAAAATAAAAAACTTTATATTTAATTTAGGATATCACGTTTCCCAAAAATAAAAATAGAAACCCTTATTCCCGGTATCACCTATCAGAGCGTGGTTCCTCCCAAACTTGAACTTCAAGACTCATTAACCTGTAATAACTGCGATTTCGCAAACGCAGGGCCCGGCCAGTCAAACACAAACAACGAAGGAGGTGAGTTTTGAAATCATGTTAATAGTATAATACGAGTAAGAAGAACACACAAACAATCATAATAGAACCGTATCATAATCACTTTACGATACATCAAATATTTAATTAAATAGTATCATATTATAACATCAAAGTCACTCAAGTAAAATAATTATCTCATTATAACATGCATCAATCATCTAATTATTATTACTTTTGAAACACATCAATCAAACCAAAACAATCACAAGGAAATGCAATGCTATGCATGAGCTTAGACTCTACTTCACAATGTGGTACCATTCTAACTCTGAAGTACTTGGTTAGGAGGCCATGATACTATGCCACCATCCCGGTGGACGGACAATTCAATTTGGCCCTGTCCTCATAGATACCCTCAACTCAACCCGAGACACATATACGTGACAGTCGAGGTAAACGTGTGTTGCATGGTAGCTCCCGACATTTGGAGTGCTACCTCCAAGTCACCTAGGAATTCCCCACCGGAATACCTCCAAGGTCTAACAATCTTGCCATAAGGCTCGACAGCAGACCGCCACGATCAGGCTCATTCAGTTGTACTTCCCCAGAATCACTAGGCTTGTCAGGCCCTACCTATATGATGACAAAATAATATCCACTTCACAAATTCACAATATTTATTTTCTCCCCCCGTTAGCTTAGACTACTCCATTAAGAGCACCATATTTAAGAATCATCACTATCTCATCATGTATGGGGTACTTCAATATTTTCATCACAATTTTATAATATCATTAATCATAAATAATCATGATCATCGTATAAACTCATCACAATTTTATAACATCTCTATCATCAATCAACAATCATCATTAGCATCACGTAAGCATATATCAAACCATGCATCCATATTTTATTATCACATCACATAATTTCATCTAATCAAACATGTACACATAATTTCATTCAACATCCAACAACACTATCATAACAAATATCAACTACCACACAAGTAACGAAAATTAAATCAATCAACACCTTATAAAAATTTCTATTTCACATTTTAATCTCACAATTCTCATATTTCAAATTAATCAATTTATCTTTCAAAGGGCTACTGCCGTACGTAGCAAGCCCCGGATGAATCGTTGGGAAATACGGTTTTCCCGTTCATCTCACAATATATTATACTCATGAATTCAAACGCTCTCTCACCCCTTACCTTGATTGAAGATTTTTTCCCAACAATGACGATCTACTTATTTAATGTGTCGCGTCTTCACCAACCACCGTCTCTAATAGTTCACAAAGAAATAAAATAACACAATAACCAAATACAAATTAATCATTTAGTACGATAATTAAATAAATTGTTTGTTATTTACAACACCATTTCAAAATATATATATATATATATATATATATATATATATATATATATATATATTTAATACTACGTATGCTTATGGTTATATATATACAAACAATATCTTAAAAAAAACATATTTATGCATTGCTAAAGACATACGGTTTGTATAGTTCTGATGTCACAGTAATGTAGTAATATATCATATGCGTTTAAAATTAAATAACAAGGCTATTAGATGTACAATAAAAGTAGATTTTTTTATTGTTGATATATAGTATATGCTATCTTCACAATAAAATAGGAAAATTATAAGATTATGTTTTTCTTTTATATGATATAACATATATTTGCACTATTTGTATAAAGGAGAATTGAAACGCATGGCACTTAGAATTTCCTAACAAAATTATATTATATTATATAAGATTTTAATATTAATAAATTTAGATATTCAGTTAAATTGACCAAATTAATTTCAGTATAATGTTACAATTCTACTACTTGTAAAGACACAGGGAACAATTAGGCTATTTTAGAGATAATTTACAATTTCGTTCAAAACACCTTGTTCTTAAGATAAAAAAATTCATTCTATAAATAGTTAATATTCAAACAAAAAAATAAAATCATTAATATTAATCATGATTGTAAAAAAAGAAAAAAAATCAACTAAAACAGAAAAGACAATAAATTATATGATTGAAAATCAAAACCTAAATAACAATGGCACAGACAGTGGTTGTTCGCAAATAATTTAAAAATAACAAGAAACTAACCGGAGAAGATGAAAAATCCTGTAAGAAGAAAATATATGCTTGATTATTTAATCCGATAGTAGTAGTCGACAAAATCACAACCGAGAGACAACGATCGGTGTATGGAGATATGGTTATGATTGGCTTGTTGGAGAAATTGGAAAAGAATGTTTGGTGTGTATGGAGCTATGATTATGATTGGCTTGTTGGAGGAATTGGAAAGGAATGTTTGGTGCGGCAGGAGCAATCACGAAAGGAAGGTTTCTTGCGGCAGTAATAATTTGCTTTTAGCTATCTATATATATGTGAATATTTTCCAATTAGATTAGCTAGGATAACAGTGCCCCGGATTCTCATTAAAAGGTACCGCTAAAGAGCGGTGTTTTTAGTTTCTTTTTACTTATTTGTTTATTATTACTTTATTTATTTGATTAGAAGGAAGAATAAACAAAATTATTTTTATTACTAATAGTTTAGATAAATTTCAAGGTAACACGAAAGATTATCAAAAATCAAACACATATATAATAATAATAATAATAATAATAATAATAATAATAATAATAATAATAATAATAATAAATTAGGTATTACAACATCAACACTTTATATTAGTTACTAAATCATAATAAATATATATAAAATCGCAATATCATAATAATTATATAAAAATAAAAAATCAAACAGAATATCACTATTATTTCAAATCGTTATTTATAAAATAAATAAGTAAAAATAGAAAATAGTTATAAATAATTGAAATATAACTATGTGCACACTTAACATTAATCAATTGAGTTGTAAAATATCAAATTAATTGCGTACACGCATATACGTCTAAAATCGTCAAAAAATGTCATTCTTTAAAATATTACACTAAAATATTATTTTGAAAAATGTATAAAATAAAATATTTGTTATTATATTACTCATTTAGTCCAATATATATAAAACTAGCACATCATCTAAAGCACCCATATAACGAAAACTAATCACGAAATTTATCAACAGATATTATAAAATATTTTTAACACCAAGTTAATTATTTAAAATAATATTTTTTTTAATAAAATAGTTTATTATAAAATTTGGGGTGTTACAAGAAGACAAGGATTTCTTATCTTCATACTTCCTCGTTGATTCGAAAACAAAGAAAAACGGTGTTAGGGATTTCAAAACCGTCAAACACAAACCTCCACAGTTCGTCTGGATCTAAGCTTCCTTTTGCGAAGAGATAGAAAGGAAAGTTGCTCACTACCACACTATGGTGCTAGGGAACCAACTTTGGAAGCGACATCGCGAGCGGAGATTTTACCGGATTTACTCGCGGTACCGTAAACGCACATTAAAGCTAACGTGAAGGTAAGGGATCCTTCCAAACTTTTAGTTTGCATTTAGGGACTCATTTGTGGTTGTGTGGAAAAGAATTTGTTAGGGTTGAAGTGTTGATTTGGGGAAAATGAATCTAAGGCTTTATGGGTAAAGTCTTAGAGTTAGGTTTTGGTTATATTGATGAATGTTTCGTGGAAAATGAATTTAAACTCAATTATGTATGATTTTGAGTAAATGAAACTTGTTGTGTTTGAGTGGTGGGTTGTTTTGATTTGTGTTCGTCGTATTTGACGTATTCTTAATTAATATTGATGAAATTTGATATGTGTATGGTTGGATTTTGTGGGGAAATGAATTGATGTGTTTTGGTGTGAATCGTGTATTGAATTTGATAATATGTTTTAGTTTGTTTTGTGTGGAATTTGAAAACCATTAGAGTTAAACGAGTATTAAGAATGGGGAATCTCTTAATGTCTATGTTTACTTAATGTTGTCGTGAAAATCGTTTAAGTTAAACGAGTATTTAGAATGGGGAATCTCTTAATGTCTTGTTTACTTAATGTTTGTTTTAAAAATCGTTTAAGTTAAATGAGTATTAAGAATGGGGAATCTCTTAATGTCTTGTTTACTTAATGTTTGTTTTGAAAATCGTTTAAGTTAAAGAGTATTAAGAATGGGGAATCTCTTAATATTTCTGTTTGCTTAATGTTTATTGTGAAAATCGTTTAAGTTAAATGAGTATTAAGAATGGGGAATCTCTTAATGTCTTGTTTACTTAATGTTTGTTTTGAAAATCGTTTAAGTTAAATGAGTATTAAGAATGGGGAATCTCTTAATGTCTTGTTTACTTAATGTTTGTTGTGAAAATTGTTTAAGTTAAATGAGTATTAAAAATAGGGAATCTTTTAATATCTGCATTTGCTTAACGATTGTCGTGGATGGAGTCAGTATATGATCATGCATTTTCATTCTTTTTGTAAATCGTGCAGACCCATGATATGTGGCACCTTGATAAATAGTACTTTGACCTGTGATAGGTGGTACATTTATAATTTACGTTTTTGTAAATTGTGCAGACCCGTGATAGGTGGCACCTTGGTAAATAGTACTTTGGCCCGTGATAAGCGGTACATTTACGATTTACGGTTTTTTGTAAATTGTGCAAACCCGTGATAGGTGGCACCTTGGTAAATAGTACTTTGGCCTGTGATAGGCGGTAAATTTACAATTTACATTCTTTTTAGTAAACCGTGCAGACCCGTGATAGGTGGCACCTTGGTAAACGGTACGGGCCCGTGATAGGCAGTACGTTTATGGTTTACGCTTTTTAGTAAATCGTGCAGACCCGTGATAGGTGGCACCTCGGTAATTGGTACTTTGGCCTGCGATAGGCGGTACAATTATGATTTACGGCCCTTCGAGGAGGGTTTTGGTTTGGAATTCCGAATCCATGCATTTTGGCATATACGCATTGCATTAGGGTGCTTGGCACACGAGTCGTGTTTGATTACAATTTATGATTGTGTTGATTTTGATAAGTGTTATGTTTTGAAATTATGTGTAAGTGTGTTTGATTTCAAAAGTATTTCGAAACTTAAGATTGGCATGGTGATTGTGTTGGAATTGCTAAGTGTTATGTTTTGGAGTTGTGTGTGAATGTGATTGAGTTAGTTTATGTAGTTTTAGAAAAACATGCAGGGAAATCGATTCCCAAATCAATTCTATTAAAAACTAGTCCTCGAAATCGATTTGGCAATCAGTTGGATTTATCACAGGAGCTCAGCCATTTTGACAAAATCGATTTGCCAATCGATTTGGCCATTACAGGAGTTCAACCAGTTTGACAAAATCGATTTGCCAATTGATTTGGTCATTATAGGAACTCCGCCATATTGACAAAATCGATTTGGAAGTCGATTGGCTTTAATACAGGGGCTTAGTTATTCATTCAATCGATTTCCCAATCAATTGAATTACGCCCATAGTTCAGTTTTCACTAAAACACTTCATCCAAATCGATTTCCCAATCGATTGGCTTAGTAGAAATTCTTATTTTGAGTTAGATAATCGATTGCTCAATTGGTTCATCAATGGATTGGCTCATTGTTTATTACTTGATTGATTTGAGACTTATTTTGATTTCATTTTCATTTGGTAAGCATTGTATGAACTTTTAGCATATGGAAAACCCTTTTAAGGTGCATGCTAAGTGGAAAGGTTATTTGTCCATTTAAAAACTAAAATGTTATGTGTTAACAGTTAATTTCGGTTGGTGACTTTTTACAACTATTATGGAAATCTGGGCTTTGCCCTCATATGAGAGCCAGGACAATCCTACCGGTTCGTACCCTGTGGTTGGGAATGTAGATGGGAATGCCTGACTGGAGCTATGTTAGGAGGATCTTATGGGGCGCGTGGAGATCACTCAGGGTGTATAGTTTTTTTTTGTAGAATGATCAGATTAGGTTGACATGGAGGAAACGGATGTCTTTCTTTTGGGTTGCTTTTATTTTAAATTGGAAGAATGTACATGTACTAATATTGTCAGCGTGACATGTTATTTTAGATGGATTCCATGTACCGCTTCTTGATGTGTAAATGCTTTGGATTCATATTTCGAAAAACTTTTCCGCTGCTTGTAAATGTTAATGACTTAAATATTTATCCAAAGGTATTTCTTTAATTGTTTCTCTGTTTTATTTTAATCTCTTTTGAAAAAAAAAATACACCCTCGCTTTAAAAATCGGGGTGTTACATTGTGGTATCAGAGCTTTGGTTTGGTTTTATTTGGGGTTTGTGGAGACTTTGGTTATAGATTGTAGGTCAACCTATAGGTTGAGAGTCGTTATCTGATCATGCGTCAGGGTAATTAGTCTGAGTTGTCAGACCAGGGATAGTTATTATGTGTTGATATATTCAAAACTTAGTTTCGGAATTATTCGATGTGGTGTTAACACTCTTCTTGATGTTGGTTTTGGGGAAACACTATCTCCAAGAAGGAACGACGTTGCAAGAATGAACGTCAGTGGGGATGATCAAATGGTTGAAGCTACAAATAACATGGATGTTTCTGCTGTTGCACAGACAACTGCAAAGACTTTGCGGGATCTGGAGAAGAGGGAAAGAGAGATATATGCTATTGAGTCAAGAGGATTGAAAGATTTTCGTCGTTACCATCCTCCAAAGTTCAAGGGTGATGAGAACTCAAGAAAAAGGCTGATTAGGGATTCAAGAAATGGAAAAGATCTTCGAGATGACGGATTGTCTGGCAGAGTTAAAGCAAATCATGATGACATGGAATTTATGAAATGGTTCCAAGGACACATAAAATATGTGTTGGTGTTAACTCGAAGATAATGAGTATGGATAGATTAACATTAGTCTAATAAGGGATTTCAAGTAAAGATCTAAGTGGAGGACTTTTGTTAAGAAAAGTATTAGATGTTTTCCTGGTAGATTTCAAGATGAAACTGGATGAAGTTTGATAACTGTCAAAGAGATGTGAACATCATGGAATTGTTGAGAAGATGAGGCTTCCACTTGGAATAGCATTTGGTGCTTAGGTGTCAATGAAAGAGACTGGTATTGAAGTTAAGGGAGCGCTACACATTAGGAGTAAATACTCCTTTGGTTGGATAAAATACGCTTTGAAGAACAGTCGATACCTTAAGGGGTGAAGTGGAGCATTCGAGTTAGACTAGATTCGCAACTTGGATTATTAAGTATGAATCTCATGAAGAGTATAGGAGTGAGACTATATATTTTGTTGATAAGTGACAAATCTCTTCGTGGTTTAGGAGATAGTAAGTATGGATAGTGATATTGGATGAAACTATAGACACGTAAGTGTGAATTTTGAGCGATGTTCGGAAAAACATAATGAGTTAAGCCTTGATGTATTGAACTCTATGTTACCATAAAGTGGAATTTGAAGTATCGAGTACGAGAATACCTTGAGATTGCGGTAATATAAGTTTTGAGAGTCTATTAAAGGATGGAAATTACTAAGAGGATGTTAATGTTTTGATGGGTTGGAAAGATTATTCGAGATTTGATTTGGGACCATAAGATGGTTAATTTTTTTTTTAGTTGATGATTTAAAATCCACAAGGATGGATGGAGGACCAAGTAATGCTTAAAACTTTCATAATCGAAGGAGTTGAGGCAGGCAAGTGATAAATAATTCATGTTAAGGATGGAAGTGTTTGGAGATTTTGAGGATCAAATTTTAGAATCCTATTAAATGATACGAAGTGAAAAGGAAGAGATATAACGAATGATTTATGATTTAGTTGTTGGTCTTGGGAAATCAAGCGTTGAGATTTAAACTGAGTGTTTTAGTGACTAGATGAACAATGAAAGGTATATGGGTCTTTGAGATATTTTACTGCAAAATTTATGAGGATGAAGTTATAGATAATTATTTCTTAAGAAATGCTAATGAGGAACGTTTGAGAAATAATTCTTTAGGACGTTTGAATGTTAGGATTCTTTGAATTTATATCTCGGTGAAGGTTGAGAAGGAATAAGAATCCAGCGAGTGAACCAAATTTTGGAAAATGTGCCAAGAAAACTTGTTGGAGCAGCACATAGAGATCTAGCTTATGACAGTTAAAGATTGATGAAAGGAATTATCTCCCCTATAATTCAGACAATGTTATTAGAAGGGTATGTCAATGATATACAAGCACTACTTAAGTGCATGTCATGAGAGTTGTTATTGTGTTCGTCAATCAAAGGAGTTAAATGTTGGTTTGATAGGAAACTATTGAACATAAAATGGAAAAGTTTGGTGGGAACTAGTGAGCCTTGATTTATTGGAATCACTATAATGAAGATGTATCGAGGTTCGAGGTAGAAATTTAAGGTTTGTATAAATGGAAAAGTGATGGAGTGAATACAATGCGTTTGACCCATCATAATGAAAGAATAATCATCAAGTTGCAAATGAAGGACGCAGCGAAATTGCGAAGTATGTAAGAAATTTTCTAGTGAAGCGTGAATTTGAGGCGTTAGGCATGAGACAAATGTAGACCTTGATCTGTGAATTAAATTCAAGTTGGATCTTAATGGAAAACGTGACTCTTGAAATGAAGTACTAAACTGAAAATAAGGTTGTGTGTCCCAAGTAGTATAGTCTTCGGCAGGATTTCGAAAATATTTGAGGAAGCTTAGGTCACCAAGCAGATGTGGGGATAGATTTATTAAAGTTATAATTGGAATAACATACTGAAAAGGACACTACGGTTGACGAAGTTGTAAGACTAAAGAAAATCGAGGATTTGTGGACAATGGAGAAATTTCGGAGTCCTCGACTGTAGTGATTGTTTTGTGCTTAGTGTGTTGGTGTCATACTTAGTGTTTCGGTTTGGTACCAAATGAGGCTATGTGACATAGCTATGGGAAATTGTGCTTAGTCGACATGATCAAAGTTATAGGAAAATAAGGGAAACACAATGGACTTTGAGAAGATTGTTGACTACTTGCACATTAAGATAACCTCAGTTGTAAGTTGCAAGTAGCGCTATTACAGTTCGGTTAAGATAGTCTAAGCCACTATCATGGTTGTTGGTTATTATTGAAAAATTGAGGGACTGATCATCCTTAATCTCTTGTTGATAGTAGACAAAATTATGTTGAATGAAACGGACGAACCTTATCGACTATGGATGTGTGTAGAGTTATTAAGCACCCTATGGAAAGGGGTAGGCAACACATTCTCCGAGAAGGCCAGGTGAAACAAGTTGTGACTTGTACGTTGAATTTGAGTACAAACCTAGTGTGGATTGTTACTCGTACTTTAAGTTTCGAGGACGAAACTAATTTTAGGGGGGTAGTAATGTAAGACCCGAAATTTTTAAATCGCAAATTATACTACTTTAGGATTTTAGTGTTGAACTCTGAGGCTTTTTAGTCAAATCATTGTATTTTGGTATTTAATGAATTTAATGCCAAAAATATATTTGGAGCCCCGAGTAAACTTATTTGTTGGAGAATAATATATTTACTTTACGAAGAATTTAATATCGGGCAATTTTGTTATAAATATATCTGGTTGCAGAAAAATTTATCTTTCAATTGAGTTGCGACGAGAATAGATATTTTTATTAAATTAGATTGAGATGTGAATGAAGTGAGGTGTGTAAGAGTTGTTAGATATTCGTTTGAGTTGGTTTGAAGTATAATATAAATATATATATATATATATATATGTATATATATAATATATATTATTATAAGTATATATATATTATTATAAGTTATACATATATATATGCTGGAAAGGAAATGAACAAAGGAAACAGAGGAAGCGAGCACGCCGCAAACCCATCGTCCTCCTTCCTTCTTTCTTTTTGTTTTTCTTTCTTTGCTTTCTTTGGCTTCAAGAATAGGAACCCAAGACTTAGTGGGTGAGAAGACAAGGATTTCTCATCTTCATACTTCCTCGTTGATTCGAAAACGAAGAAACACGGTGTTAGAGATTTCAAAACCGTCAAACACAAACCTCCACATTTCGTCTGGATCTAAGCTTCATTTCGCGAAGAGATAGAAGGGAAAGTTGCTCACTACCACGCTACGGTGCTAGGGAACCAACTTTGAAAGCGACGTCGCGAGCAGAGATTTTACCGGATTTACTTGCGGTTCCGTAAACGCACGTTAAAGCTAACGTGAAGGTAAGGGCTCCTTCCAAACTTTTAGTTTGCATTTAGGGACTTATCTGTGGTTGTGTGGAAAAGAATTTGTTAGGGTTGAAGTTTTGGTTATATTGATGAATGTTTCGTGGAAAATGAATTTAAACTCAATTATGTATGATTTTGAGTAAATGAAACTTGTTGTGTTTGAGTGGTGGGTTGTGTTGATTTGTGTTCGTCGTATTTGACGTATTCTTAATTAATACTGATGAAATTTGATATGTGTATGGTTGGATTTTATGGGGAAATGAATTGATGTGTTTTGGTGTGAATCGTGTATCGAATTTGATAATATGTTTGAGTTTGTTTTGTGTGAAATTTGAACCCTAACAAGTTAAATGAGTATTAAGAATGGGGAATCTCTTAATGTCTTGTTTACTTAATGTCTTGTTTACTTAATGTCTTGTTTACTTAATGTCTTGTTTACTTAATGTTTGTTATGAAAATCGTTTAAGTTAAAGAGTATTAAGAATTGGGAATCTCTTAATATTTCTGTTTGCTTAATGTTTGTTGTGAAAATCGTATAAGTTAAATGAGTATTAAGAATGAGGAATCTCTTAATGTTTTGTTTACTTAATGTTTGTTTTGAAAATCGTTTAAGTTAAATGAGTATTAAGAATAAGGAATCTCTTAATGTCTTGTTTACTTAATGTTTGTTGTGAAAATCGTTTAAGTTAAATGAGTATTAAAAATGGGGAATCTTTTAATATCTGCATTTGCTTAACGATTGTCGTGGATGGAGTCAGTATATGCTCATGCATTTTCATTCTATTTGTAAATCGTGCAGACCCGTGATAGGTGGAACCTTGATAAATAGTACTTTGGCCTGTGATAGGCAGTACATTTATGATTTACGTTTTTGTAAATTGTGCAGACCCGTGATAGGTGGCACCTCGGTAAATAGTACTTTGGCCCGTGATAGGCGGTAAATTTACGATTTACAGTTTTTGTAAATTGTGCAGACCCGTGATAGGTGGCACCTTGGTAAATAGTACTTTGGCCTGTGATAGGTGGTACATTTACAATTTACGTTCTTTTTAGTAAACCGTGCAGACCCGTTGGTGGCACCTTGGTAAACGGTACGGGCCCGTGATAGGCAATACGTTTATGGTTTATGCTTTTTAGTAAATCGTGCAGACCCGTGATAGGTGGCACCTCGGTAATTGGTACTTTGGCCTGCGATAGGCAGTACAATTATGATTTACGGCCCTTCGAGGAGGGTTTTGGTTTGGAATTCCGAGTCCATGCATTTTGGCATATACGCATTGCATTAGGGTGCTTGGCACACGAGTCGTGTTTGATTCAACTTTATGATTGTGTTGATTTTGATAAGTGTTATGTTTTGAAATTATGTGTAAGTGTGTTTGATTTCAAAAGTATTTCGAAACTCAAGATTGGCATGGTGATTGTGTTGGAATTGCTAAATGTTATGTTTTGGAGTTGTGTGTGAATGTGATTGAGTTAGTTTATGTAGTTTTAGAAAAACATGCAGTGAAATCGATTCCCAAATCGATTCTATTAAAAACTAGTCCTCGAAATCGATTTGGCAATCGATTGGATTCATCACAGGAGCTCAGCCATTTTGACAAAATCAATTTTGCCAATCGATTTGGCCATTACAGGAGTTCAGCCAGTTTGACAAAATCGATTTGCCAATCGATTTGGTCATTATAGGAACTTTGCCATATTGACAAAATCGATTTGGAAATCGATTGGCTTTAATACAGAGGCTCAGTTATTCATTCAATCGATTTCCCAATCGATTGAATTAAGCCCAGAGTTCAGTTTTCACTAAAACCCTTCATCCAAATCGATTTCCCAATCGATTGGCTTAGTAGAAATTCTTATTTTGTGTTAGATAATCGATTGCTTAATTGGTTCATCAATGGATTGGCCCGTTGTTTATTACTTGATTGATTTGAGACTTATTTTGATTTCATTTTCATTTGGTAAGCATTGTATGAACTTTTAGCATATGGAAAACCCTTTTAAGGTGCATGCTAAGTGGAAAGGTTATTTGTGCATTTAAAAACTAAAATGTTATGTGTTAACTGTTAATTTCGGTTGGTGACCTTTTACAACTATTGTGGAAATATGGGCTTTGCCCTCAGATGAGAGCCAGGACAATCCTACCGGTTCGTACCCTGTGGATGGGAATGTAGATGGGAATGCCTGACTGGAGCTATGTTAGGAGGATCTTACGGGGCGCGTGGAGATCACTCAGGGTGTATAGTTTTTTTTTTTTGTAGAATGATCAGATTAAGTTGACATGGAGGAAACAAATGTCTTTCTTTTGGGTTGCTTTTATTTTAAATTGGAAGAATGTACATGTACTAATATTGTCAGCGTGACATGTTATTTTAGATGGATTCCATGTACCGCTTCTTGATGTGTAAATGCTTTGGATTCATATTTCGAAAAACTTTTCTGCTGCTTCTAAATGTTAATGACTTAAATATTTATCCAAAGATATTTCTTTAATTGTTTCTCTGTTTTATTTAATCTCTTTTGGAAAAAAAAATACACCCTCGCTTTGAAAATCGGGGTGTTACAAATTACACTAATTCATAAATCTACAAAATAGTAGCCTCCTCTCACACTAACTACTCAACATGCATCCCTCAGTTTCTATCACGCCACAAAATTGGTCCAAAACATAACACACCATCAATTTTAAAGATTTTTGAGTTCTGTTCTAATTTTAAAAATTGAGTCTCAAATAAAAATTGCAATTTTATAATTAATAAAAAAAATTGATAAAATAAATTTTAGTTTCTATACGCATACCAATTTACATGATACACTCTACACATACCAATCTAATGCATACCACTTTGTTATGTTAATTCATACAACAAAAAAAAAAAATCTACTTGTAAAATGATCAATTATAGAATCCAAAATTTAGATAATTTTTCTAAAAGAATTTCACTATTGAGAATATTTTTAAATTTCTTTTTTCATCTCTTTCTCAATTAGTAGACATTTTATCATTAGTACTATTGTAAATTACTGAAGAGTTCTTAAACTCTAAAACTCTAGCATCGAGTCAAACTCTAATGAGTTCATAATATCATAATCAAGAAAATCAATCATTTCAAATAAATATCCCAACACCCTCACGATTCAATATTCACACCAGCCCCCTAAACCAAGATAACAAACAACTCTTTTCATTTTTCTTAAAAACAAGGCATAGTAAAACATACTGTAAAATGTAAGTTGTTTTAAACATTAAATAAAATCAGTAGTATAGAATTATTGTTATTTTATAAATCAACAAAAACTCAACTCAATTTAATTTCTTTTTCTTTAAAATAATCAAGAGTAATTCAAACAAAAGTTAGTTTTATCATACAAAATAAATAAACTTTAACTCCTTGAAAATTTCATTTTTTTTTAAATTATAAATTCTACCAACCTCTAATATTCAAGAATTAATATTGCTAATAATATGAATTTCATACTATCTAAATCATGACGAACATTCTAAATTGTTTTCAAAACCAATATCAAAACTCTACTCATCTAGATACAACCATCAACACTTTCAAGTGATTAAAGTTAACATTCACGATTTAAAATCGATTTTTTTTTTACACAAGCCAACATAAAATAAAAATAAGAAATTTTTTAGTCAAAATTAAAACTTTAAACGTAAGAAACATATTTCCTATCTAACTCAAAGTTTAGAACGAAACATCTTTTTTTTTATCTAAATTGAGTATCAACAGAATAATAATAATTTGTACCTAGTAAAAGTCAATACTTGATGTTTTAAACATATAATCCATAAGAAAATCAATGTTTCAATCAATTAGTTATTAGATCAAACACTTTAAATAAATACACATCAAAACTAAATATTTTAAATTGATTAAGGGTGAAATTCGAACTTTAAAACCACTAACTAGTGAGGTATGACATTTGATAACTAAGATTACATGAATGAAATTAATAACTTGAAACATACAACAATCAAAATTATTACTTCCAACTATTCACATAAAACATAAGTGCAAAAACCATAGTTCAATAGACAAGCAATAAGCAACAAGTAACTATCATAATGTTGTCAACAATTAAAGCTAACTCAAATCTTAACAAGTAATTTCATGGTTTATTTACTCATTTAGGTAGGAATGTAGAATCCATAACACAATTAGAGGAAGCAAATTTTAAACACTTAATTAGTAATCTCAAAAATATGTATAATAATACCAAAAGCATATAACACTTAACACAATAATATAACGGGAAAACAATCATAGTGAAAATAATTACTACAAAAGAAAACACAATTGACACGACTGACATTTGACTAACACTGAATCGACATTCGACCCACTCGGCCTAATTGGACAAACCTGCTCTGATACCACTAATGTGACACCCTAAATCCCAAAATAATATATATAATAATTTATATCACATTCCTATAAAATTTGCAGCGGATAAATAAAAATATATTTTCAAGAAAATAAAAACTTTTGTAACTAATTTAGGATATCACATTTCTCAAAGTACACATGCAACAATTCAAATTTTATTACTCAAATAAAACAATTTAATCTCAATGAACTTGATTTAAGTATAATTACTTGATTTAATTCTAAAAACTTACTAGTACTTCTAAGGTTTTCATACAAAAATTTGATTCAAATTAAATAAGTAAAATACAAATTAAAACCCTTATTCCCGGTATCACCTATTAGAGCGAGGTTCCTCCCAAACTTGAACTTCAAGACTCATTAACCTGTAATAACTGCGATTTCGCAAATGCAGGGCCCAGCAAGTCAAACACAAACAACGAAGGAGGTGAGTTTTGAAATCATGTTAATAGTATAATATGAGTAAGAAGAACACGGAAACAATCATAATAGAACCGTATCATAATCACTTTACGATATATCAAAATATTTAATTAAATAGTATCATACTATAACATCAAAGTCACTCAAGTAAAATAATCATCTCATTATAATATGCATCAAATCATCTAATTAATATTACCTTTAAAACACATCAATCACAACAAAACAATCACAAGGAAATGCAATGTTATGCATGAGCTTAGACTCTACTTCACAATGTGGTACCATTCTAACTCTGAAGTAGTTGGTTAGGAGGCCATGATACTATGCCACCATCCTAGTGGACGAACAATTCAAATTGGCCCTATCCTCATAGATCCCCTCAACTTAACCCGAGACACATATACGCGACAGTCGAGGTAAACGTGTGTTGCATGGTAGCTCCCGACATTTGGAGTGCTACCTCCAAGTCACCTAGGAATTCCCCACCGGAATACCTCCAAGGTCTAAAAATCTTGTCTTAAGGCTCGACAGCAGACCGCCACCATCAGACTCATTCAGTTGTACTTCCCAAGAATCACTAGGCTTGTCAGGCCCTACCTATATGATGACAAAATAATCTTCACTTCACAATTCACAATATTTATTTTCTCCCCCCGTTAGCTTAGACTACTCCATTAAGAGCACCATATTTAAGAATCATCACTATCTCATCAAGTATGGGGTACTTCAATATTTTCATCATAATTTTATAATATCATTAATCATAAATAATCATGATCATCGTATAAACTCATCACAATTTTATAACATCACTATCATCAATCAAAAATCATCATTATCATGTAAGCATATATCAAACCATGCATCCATATTTTATTATCACATCACATAATTTCATTCAACATCCAACATCACAATAATAACAAATATCAACTACCACACAAGTATCAAAAATTAAATCAATCAACACCTTATAAAAATTTCTATTTCACATTTTAATCTCACAATTCTCATATTTCAAATTAATCAATTTATCTCTCAAAGGCCTACTGCCGTACGTAGCAAGCTCCGGATGAATGTTGGGAAATACGGTTTTCCCGTTCATCTCACAATATATTATACTCATGAATTCAAACGCTCTCTCACCCCTTACTTTATTTTGACGCTTTTAACTATGAATACGATTCGACGCCCAAACAGTCTTTGTTCTTTGACTCTTTGTCCTTCAATCGATCTATCTCGGCAATTTATGGGTAAACGTCAAAAATAAATTATGAGGAGATATTCTAAAAAACTAAATTCGAAAATTGGTCAAAGAAAATTACGATAAATCAGAAAACCAATCAGTGGATAATATAGTCACTTTTCACACGGTCGTTTTGGTATTGGTTTCACTCAAATCGGACTTACGGTGAAGGAGAACGGTGCAAAATAATGAATTTTGTAAACGCAAAAATTGGGTATTTTAGGGAGAAATTTGGATGGTTAAAAATACGAGAATGAGTGTTTAATTGACTAGCTAAATGAATGAAATAACATACTCAAATTTGGATGAAAACGGAGAAATGAGTCTTATAAATGGTGCTCTCAATAAATTATGTATTTGTCTTATAGGGATCATCACCAAGGGTGAAGCTCTGTAGGATCAAAATGTTTTAAAATTAGCGTCGGCCACATCCGACGCTACACATTGATTTAATGTTGACCACTAGCGTCGACCCTCTGACGCAAATGATTATTAAGAGATTACCTGTCAACGGTCAAAAGTAGCGTCGGCTTAGAGTAGGCCAGACCGACGCTATATTAGCGTCGGATACCATTTGGCCGACGCTATATATTAGCTTCGACCGTTTTAGCTTAGGCTCGACATGGACACTAATCCGACGCTAAATCAACGTTAGCGTCGGCTTTTGGTCTATTAGCGTCGGTTTTTGGCCGACGTTAAATGCAGTTTTTCTAGTAGTTAAAATACTTATCACATTTACCATTCAATTATGAAATAAAATATCATAGAGTTACTCACTTTAATTTACATGTAAAACATAACATATAGATTTTGTCAATAATAACATAGTTCATTTAGTTTGGTTAAATGAAACACATTTCAAGTACGTTATCAATTTCAACTATTTCTTCCAAACCAAATATTACTAGTTTTACTCCTTAAAATAAAGTCTAAATCATATCACAAAACATTTATCAAATTTAATTTAGGTCTGACAAAGAGAGTAACTTTTTAAAATATAAAACACATGTAACAACTTATTAACACTATAATAGAATTAAAATCAATTATTTTATTAAAACATATTATATATATAATCAAGGAAAAAAAAAGTAATGATATAGATATTATTTCCCAATAACATATATTTAATAATTAAATTCATTCAATTGATATAAGCAATGAACATGTTTTTTAATTATTTAAAAATAAAATTAAAAGGTACTTCTAACAAAATAATGAGTTATCGTTATCTCTTTTATTGACGATGAGTCATCGGGGTAGTTAGTCCCTCCTACTCATGTGGTCAACTACTTAAGGAACTATAACTGCAGTCATTCAAATTCAAATACGGATAACTAAAAGTATCTTTAATGTGGTTCAGGAGTGCGAAGGCGGTGCCACAACTTCTACTCCTTACTTCAAGTTAAAAACTCACTTAATTACACATTCACAATAATTTATTTGTAATTTACAACTAGCTACAACAACAAAAGAAAGAACATTAACATCACTATATAATCAATAATTCGATTGAATAAATATATAACTATTTCACTTTTAAATGCTCTCGACTACTCTAACTCTATTCACTAATTCCCAAAAATTAGAACACTTGAAAAACAAACAATTTTATATTTACATAATCATATACATGCAAATACTTATTCATCAATTGACATCATGATGTAGAATATCCTCATACCAATCCAATATTTACAAATTGATCAAAAATAAATTATTAATTAACTTTTCTTTTAGTCAATCTTTATCATTTAACAAAGATTGAAACAAAGATTTTTCAATTAGTAGGTAAAGTATGCAACTATTTTTACTCCAAGTTAATATAACAATTATAAAATTAAAATAAATCGCGTAGTACATAAATTATTTTAGTGGTTAATCAATACTCTAAAATTTTATTGCAAACACTTAAATTATTTTAAAAGGATCACTAATCTTTTAATACCATAAAATAATTTTTCTTCATAATTTCAAATTTTTCCTTGAATTACTTCTTAATAAATCTTATGATTTGTTTTTAAATACTTTTAAAAATCAATAAGATTACTAAAAT
>JBBPBR010000007.1:31245954-31289974 GCA_037974775.1 Cicer pinnatifidum | reverse complement strand
GGCCACCCAAAAAAAAAAATTCAGTTTTCTCTTTCTTCCTCTCTCTTCCAAGCCTTTCTCTCTCCTCCAAAATTAGATTCACGAACCACAACAACCGTGCGCTGTTGCCTCAGATCGCTTCTCTACTCCTCTGCCATATCACGAATCAATCGCTCCTCTATTCGCTGTGGGCCTGCGGCCGCCTCTGCCTGACTTCCTCCGTAGCTGTTCGCTCTCGCCTATCTGTTCGCCGCAACTTCATCTGATCGCGTTGCTACTTAGTTCAAAAGATTCGGATTTCTATTGTGTTAGTGCTGATTTTTGTTAGTTAATTTTGATTTGGAATTATGTTAGTTCGAATCGTCGCTCCTCTGTTAGTTAGTTCATTTTGATTTCAATTTTTCTTAGTTCGTCGCTCCTGTGTTAGTTTTGAGTTCTCCATGAGTTTTATCTATCCTAAGAATTTAACTTATATGGCAATATCGCATATTTTTGTGTAATTCTACTTTTTGCTTATGTTCTTTAGTTAGCATGAAATTTAAAGCTTATTTTTGAGTTTGAAGTGTTATATGGCAATATCCCATATTTTGTTAGTGTATTGGTATTCAATAGTTCCTCCCAGAGATGCTCGTAGATTTTGAAATTGAGTAATTTGAAGTGTTGCAGCCAATCTATGTTGCTCTCAATTAGGAGAATGACTTATTTAGAGGGACTGTTTGGTTAATATGTATGTAGTGTCTGTCTACCTTTTACACTAAGCATGTAGAAGATTTATTATGAAATACTTATTGGATTTAATTTCCAATGATTAGACAGCAAACAAAAAATGGGAAAGTAAATTTGTATTTTTACAAAAATTGTTATTCATTTCATTTACTTCTCTGCCACACATTTTAGTTGTCATGATGTTTAAAACCACTTGTTTCAAAGTTTAGAAAGAGGTATTGTATTTCCCACAATAATAATCAATTTATGTGATAAAAGAGATTAAATGAAATCATATTAGGAATCCCTTTCAATAAGAGCTGTAATAAATCCACCACACCTTATGCTTCTGCTTTGTAAAATGCATCAGAAATCAGGCCCAAGCGCTTGAAGTAAAAAGGGTCTGAATTTTATGCTTATTTTTTACAGTTTCTTTAATATAACATCCATTTTCATGTTTATGGGATTATGGAATTTTTGTCCAGTATGAATTTTAAACATGAAAAATAACTATCAATATGTCATCAAATTAAAATTTCAGGACTCGGGAATCAACCTCTCTGTGTACTTTTAACATGAGAGGGAAACGTGTGATATTTTACAATTCAAACTTCTTATAACTCACTTTTTAATGGTAAGAGGTCAAACTTTATCATTTAATGCAAAAAAATTACATGAGATAATATGGCCTATTAAACCTTCATTTTCCAATAAATTAGCTTAGCTTTTGGCAAAATAGCAATTAACTCTTTCCATTGCTTTATTTTACCCCTTCAGTTCAAAAGCATCTTATTTGTTAAAAAGGATAGGGCAGAGCTCTTAAAAGAGGGAATAACTTCCAGTTTACTTTTAGTTTTTTGGAGAATGTTTCCAACTTGGTATTGCTTAATTATATTCTATTATATAGAAGTATATGCATGGATCAATTGTTAAGTGCACATTTTTATTTTAAGAGAAATGTGAGATGATTTCAATATAATTACTAGTTCTACGATGAAGCACTTATCTTAGTATTAATCAATCAAACACTTCTATTTTTTTCTTAAACATATCTTACTAGACTTTTGTTATTTTTCTTCATTTTCTTTTCCTATTATTAGTTTGATCTTCGCTAATTTTTGAATCAACTTTTTTATGAGTTGTGGTTTGTGGTCCCTTCCATCAACATCTCAATCCCATTTGTATTTTTTATCATTGCCACAAAATCTGGTACTGTGAACTTTTAAAATTGTTTAAAAGTATCTAAAGTTTATATTGAGACAACATAGTATTGTATATACTTTATGGGCTGTGTTTTTATTGATTGTTGAAAATAAAAGATACTTGTAACTTTCTATTGATGTCAGAATTATAGTTAAACTTTTGGTGTTGGATATTTTTTTTATGGTTTGATTAGATTTAGCAAGTATGTTTGTGGCAATGTCACTACAACATTTTTGCTTTATAACAACATTTGAAAAATGTTGTCAAAACACCGAAAAATGTTGCTAAAGAGAATAGGCAACATTTTTCGTGTGTCTCATATACAAGCGTTGCCTATTACTTTTGGCAACATTTTTTTCGTACTTTTAGGCACACTATTTATAAATGTTACCTAAACTATAGGAATAGAGAACAATTTTTCAACACACCTAAAGCAACATTTTTTCGTCGTTGTCATAGCTGACAACAATTAATAAATGTTGCCTTAGATGAATACAATGAGAACCAAGATAAAATGTTGCTAGAGCTTAAAGGCAACACTTTTAAATTGTATTCATATTATATAAAATAAATTTTTATTTTTCTATTATTTTAATTCAAATCATAAACTAGATATTTTGATATTATTTTAGAATGATAAATTATTTTGTGTATATAATCAATTTAATTAGATACAAAAACAAAAATTATAACTCATACTAAAATTGAAGAAAAAAAACATAATGAAAATTCAATATAAATTGCAGTTAAATATAGTTTGTTGAAGTATCTCAGTGAAATCAATTACACGTCTAACAATACAACATCATAAAATAAAATAAAACCACAATCTACATATGTCTTCTTTATAGTCTTCTTCAAATTTGTCTTGTGTATCATCTTCTTGAACTTCATCACATCCATCATCGTCTTGAAATAATTCAATCAACATTTTCATCATCTTAATTGATACCTTGGAGAAACATAACTCACAAAAATCTATATATCGAGCACAATGAACAATTCATTGATACAATGCAATCAAAATATAAATTAGCACAAAGTAACTCAAAAGAAATAAACAAAATAAAACACAATATTTAAAAAATGAGAAACTCCCTTGACTCCAGCAACAACATTACCAACAACATCAAGAGCAGCTTCCCTGTTCCAAGACCAGAACCATCTCTTCCTACACACAATCCAAAGAAATATATAGAGAGAAAAAAACTAATTAATCTAAATAGAGCAAACAAGAAATATAAAAATTAAACATTGAACAAGAATATAAGACCCTTTTTTTATGGCATTTAGCACTAGTGTTCATAGCTGTATAACCCTAATTAACCAACTACAATTGGTGCAAATTCAGGATAGACGATACTCTTGTCCATTATAAAAAAAAAAAACATTTTCCATGGAAATTTTGTGATAATTACAAATATTCAATTCCAACAAAAATTTAGTGTCAATGTATCATCACTGCACTTTGAATCAATCCTAACAAATGTTATATCCCCAAACCAATAATCAATTCCACCAATCCACAATTGTCAACACAATAACAACAAAATACAATTAGAGCTAAAATGAAAGTGAACAAAGAGAAACCAATTTATCTCAAAGACAATATGATTTTTCAAAGGCAGAAAGAAGTGAGTTCGGGTTTTCAAAAATAAAAATGGGGCTTTTCAAATTTGAATTACAAATTGAGAAAATAACAAATCAGAAAACTCACCCTTGAAAAAACAAGACGACGGAGAGCGCACAACAATTCCGACACAGTGGTTTTGGTGTACGTGATGGAGGCCGGAACGCGGTAGAGGAAGGCCAAAAGGTGATTGTGGCGGCGGCTAGGGTTTAGAAGATGCAAACCTGTCAATACACGACGTTTACGAATAGGAGATGAAAACTGGAGACGAACACAAACTCTACTCTTGATGATGAAGGAGATATTGCGTTGGCGGTTTGTTGACGGAAGGGGTGAATGGGACAACGAAGATGAATGATGGCGAAGATGAATGGGACGGCAGCGTAGTAGATGAATGGGACGGCGAAGATGAATGGGACGACGAAGATGAATGGGGCGGCGAAGATGAATGGGACTACAGCGTAGTATTGACGGCGATGGTGTTGTTGATTTAGGGATTTCATTATAGGCTTAGTGAATTCATTTTATTCTTCTGGCCACGCGTGTGTTAACGTTACAGATCCTTTAATTCATTTCCTTTTCATTATATATTAAAAAATAATACAATGTTTACATATTATATATATATATATATATATATATAGATATATATAAACATAATTTTGTTCATTATATATATATATATTTAGTAAAAATAATTTTTTTTTATTTATAAGTTAATAAATTTTTGTTTTAAATTTTAATAAAAAAAGTAATATTTAAAAATATATTTAAAAGAATTCATCTCGCAAAAACTCTCATCAATGTTAAATTTTTTAAGCAATATTTTAAAAATGTAATTTCTTGTTTAAAGAAAGATAACAATTGAAAAATGTTCCTAAAAATTGCTAAGGGAACAATTCTCATATATTGTCAAAATGTTATACAGAGAGATTTTAAAATTGTTCCCATAAATATTTTAGGGAACATTTATATAGTGTTGCAAGAATAGTGATAACAACAGATTTAAAATGTTGCCTTATCTACTTTTAGGCAACACTTAATACATGTTACTTAAAAAAGTGTTGCTAGAGACAACAAATGTTGTAGTGTGTGAGGCTGTGGCTAAGTTGTTTTGTTAATCATAATGTTTGCATGATCTTCATTTTTTCAAAAGACCAAAAATGTACTTGCAACTTGTGTCTTCAAATTTTGAGCCTGATCATTTTTAGGACCTGCATTATGTGCTTGAAATTTGATTATATTTTTAGTTGCCTTTGTTTTTAATATTTAGTTGCTTTTGTTTTTAATTTTTCTTTGTGTTAAAACAAAATAAAGGGAAAAAACTTTTTCATTTTAGTATTTGCATCCTTAATTTTAGTTAATTTTTCCAAATCGAAAATAGAAAGTGGATGTGTGATCCATCAAAACACAGGGAAAAACATATTCAAGGAGTTAATGAATTTCTTTAATTTCCTTTTCAAAATTCACAAATCAATGGAAAAATAATGTGCCCTTGTACAAAATGTGTCAATGGTCACTATCATTCTCACGTATGTGTTTATGAACACTTAATAGATCCACACCGTGGATTTCTTAGAGGCTATAGACAATGGATATATATCATTGTGAAAAGCCTACGACTTCAAGTAGTGCTACTAAATAATATGTAGAAATGGATCATGCCATGGATGAATTAGTTCATAATGTTTTTCACTACAAGAAAATTAACAAATAGCGACACAAGAGTTGCGACGGTTCTCTTGGATCTTCCTTCTACCATGCGTTTGCAATTTCACTACCCTGTTCCAAATTCACTCAAACCATTTCTTTTTTTTTTTTGTTCCCCAAAATCGCTCCCCTTTCTTATTCTCCAAAAAAAAACCCTTTCTTTCAATTTAAATTTGACCCAAATCAACCTCTTCCTAGTTTTCTCCCAAAATCCCTTAAAATCTCAATGAGGATTAACATTCACATTCACGCATTGCAGCTTTCTCATGCATCAACATTCACACATCGCTTTTCTCCTCTTTCTGTCAAGTTCCCATATCATCAAAAGCTGGAGCTATACGACACGCTCAATTTCGCACTTCACATATACACTAGTAGTTTTCTTTCATTTATGGCGTTGCTGTGTTTGCGATTTACATTTTTGGCGTAGCTGTGTTTTTAGCTTGCTGCAATTTGAATTTTTCGGTGTAGGACACTATAAGTTTATCTTCTATTCTCTACATTGCTTACTGTAAGACCCTTAATTTTAGATCCTTAAATTATACAATTTTAGGGTATTTTGTGTTGAGTTTCTTAGGCTGTTAGTCCAGTTTTTGGTATTTAGTGAGTTAAATGCCAAAAATATATTTTTGGAAATTGGATTAAAATTATTTGTCGGAAAATAATTTATTTACGTTACGAATAATTTAATACCGAACAATTTTGTTAAAAATATCTCGGGTTGCTGAAAATTGTATCTGTCAATTGAGTTGTGACGAGAGTAGATATTTTTATCAAAAGGGTTTGAGAAGTGATGATTTTCATAAATATCTAAAATATTTAGATATTTAGGTATTTATTGGTTTAGGTTTAATTATTATATATATAAATATAGATATATATATATATATATATATATATATATATATGGTTGGAGGGAAATAGAAGGAAAAGGAAAAGGAAAAAGGAAAGAAAATGAAACATAGAAAGAAAACAAAAAACTTCTCATCCCTGACTCGCGAAAAATCAATTCTCTCTTCTTCCTCTTTTGCTTTCTTTGACTTCTTTTGCTTCAAGAAAAGAAACCCAAGGCTTGGTGGGTGAGAAAGCAAATAATTTCTCAACTTCACTCTTTCTCTTTGACTCGAAAACGAAGAAAAACGGTGTTAGGGATTTTGAAACCGTCAAACGCAAACCTTCACGTTTCATCTAGATCTAAGCTTCGTTTCACGAAGAGATAGAAGGGAAAGTTGCTCACCTCCATGCTACGGTGCTAGTGAACTAATTTTGGATGCGACGTCGCAAGCAGAGATTTTACTAGAATTACTCGCTGTACCGTAATCGCTCGTTAAAGCTAACGTTAAGGTAAGGGCTCCTTCCAAACTTATAGTTTGCATTTAGGGACTTATCTGTGGTTGTGTGGAAAAGAATTTTGTTAGGGTTGAAGTGTTGATTTGATGAAAATGAATTTAATACTTTTATGGGTGAAATTCAAATGTTGGGTTTTGGTGATATTGATGAGTGTTTCATTGAAAATGAATTTAACTTATTTATGTATGATTTTGAGGAAAAGAAACTTGATGTGTTTGAGTGGTGGGTTTTGATGATTCGTGTTTGTCGTATTTGACGTGTTCATAATTAATACTTATAAATTTTGAGATGTGTTTGTGTGGATTTTGTGGAAAAATGAACTGATGTGATTTGGTGTGAATTGTGGATTGAATTTGAGAATATGTTTGAGTATGCTCTGTGGGGAATTTGAAAGTCATTAGAATTAAACGAGTATTAAAAATGGAGAATCTTTTAATATCTCGGTTTACTTAATGTTTGTAGTGAAAATCGTTAGAGTTAAATAAGTATTAAGAATGGGGAATCTCTTAATATCTACGTTTACTTAATGATTGCCGTTCGAATTGTAAGAGTTAAATGGGTATTAAAAACGGGGAATCTTTTAATATCTGCTTTTACTTAATGGTGTTTGTCCGTGAGAGACTACACCCTGGTAAATTGTGTTTGTCCGTGAGAGACTGCACTAGTGTTTGCCCGTGAGAGACTACATCCTGGTAAATTGTGTTTGTCTGAGAGAGACTGCACTGGTGTTTGTCCGTGAGAGACTACACCCTGGTAAATTGTCTTTGTCCGTGAGAGACTGCACTGGTGTTTGTCTGTGAGAGACTACACCCTAGTAAATTGTTTGTCCGTGAGAGACTACACCCTGGTATATTGTATTTGTCCGTGAGAGACTGCACTAGTGTTTGTCTGTGAGAGACTACACCCTTGAAAATCGTGTTTGTCCGGGAGAGACTGCACCCGTGTTTGTCCATGAGAGACTGCACTCGTGTTCGTTCGTGAGAAATTGTACGTTTAGGATTTACACCTCTCACGGAGGGTTTTGTTTGGAATTGAGGTTTAAGACTTGTGATAGGCTAAAAATTAATAAATCGTGCTAGCCTGTAATAGGTGGCACCTTTATAATAAGTGGTGGTCTGTAAGAGACTGTACAATTACGATTTTCTACTCCCGAAGAGTTTGATTTGAATTTCGAGTCAATGCGTTTTGGCATATACGCATCGCATTAGGGTGTTTGGCACGCGAGTCGTGTTTGATTCAAGATTATGATTGAGTGTTTGAACTCAAGTTGTCATGATGATTGTGTTATAATTGCTAAGTGTTATGTTTTGGAATTGTGTGTGAGTGTGATTGATTGCAAAACCATTTCAAAACTTAAGTTGTCGTGGTGATTGGGTTATAATTGCTAAGTGTTATGTTTTGGAATTGTGTGTAATTGTGATGGATTCAGTTTATGTATTTTTAGAAAAACTGCAGAAAAATCGATTTCCCAATCGATTATGTTAAAATGTAATACCAGCTTAATCGACTGCCTAATCGATTATTACGTTTCTTGTTTTCTTGAATTTTGAAAATATATTGAACTAATCGATTTCCTAATCGATTTGGCTTGTTACAGTAGCTCAACTATTTATTTCAATCGATTGTTCAATCGATTTCTTTAATCACAGGACACAGGTATGATAAAACCATTTAAGAAATCGATTTCCCAATCGATTGTCCAATCGATTGATTTAAACCCAGAATACAGGTTTCACAAAAAACCTTTAAGAAATCAATTTCCCAATCAATTTACTTAGTAAAAACTTTCATTCTGAGTCAGACAATCGATTGCCCAATTGATTCATCAATGGACTGGTCAGTTGATTTATTACTTGATTGATTAAAACCTTATTTTTGATTTCATTTTTACTTGGCAAGTATTATATGCATGTTTAGCATATGGAAACCTTTTTAAGGTGCATGTTAAGTTGAAAGGTTATTTTGTGCATTTAAAAATTTAAATGTTATGTGTTAATTGTTAATTTCGGTTGGGGACCCTTTACCACTATTGTCGAAATATGGGCTTTTCCCTCAGATGAGGACCAGGACCATCCTACCGGTTGGTGCCCTGTGGATGGGAATGTAGTTGGACACACCTGACTGGAGCTGTGTTAGGAGGATCTTCCAGGGCGCGTGAAGATCACTCGGGATGTATAGTTTTTTGTAGAATGATCAGATTAGGTTGACGCAGAGGGACTAGATGTCTTTCTTTTGGGATGTGTTTATTTTAATTTGGAAGACTGTACCTATACCAATATTGTCAGCATGACATTTTATTTTCGATGAGTTCCATGTACCACTTTTTGAAGAGTAAATACTTTGAATTCGTATTTCAAAAACTATTCCGCTGCTTGTAAATTATGTTGACTTAATTGTCGTTGTGTTGTAACTTAAATATTTATCCAAAGGTATTTCCTTATTTATCCCTTTGTTTTTATGAATATGCTTTAAAAAAAGAAAAAAAATACACTCTCGCTGTTAAAAATTGGGGTGTTACATTGTGGTATCAGAGCTTTGGTTTGGATTTCTTTGGGGATGTGGAGTTTTTGGTTATAGATTGTAGGTCAACCATTAGGTTGAGAGTCGTTATCTGATCATCCGTCGGGGTAATTGGTCTGAGTTGTCAGACCAGGGATAGTTATTATGTGTTGATATATTCGAAAGTTAGTTTTGGAATTGTTCGAAGTGGTGTTAACACTCTTCTTGATGTTGGTATTGGGGAAACACTACCTCCAAGAAGGAACGAGGTGGCCAAAATGAACGTCAATAGGGATGATCAAATGGTTGAAGCTACGAATAAGATTAACGTTTTCGTTGTTGCACAGACAGCTGCAAAGACTCTACGGGATCTGGAGAAGAGGGAAAAAGAGATCTGTGCTATTAAGTCAAGAGGATTGAAAGATTTTCGTGGTTACCATCCTCCAAAGTTCAAGGGTGATGAGAACTCGGGAAAAAGCTGATTAGAGGATTCAAGGAATGGAAAAGATCTTCGAAATGACGGATTGTTAGACAGAGTTGAAGCAAATCATGACGGCATGGAATTTATGAAATGGTTCCAGGGACACAAAAGCTATGTGTTGGTGTTAACTGGAAGATGATGAGTATGGATGGATTAACATTAGACTAATAAGGGATTTCAAGTAAAGATCTAAGTGGAAGACTTTTATTAAGAAAAGTATTAGATGTTTTCCTGGTAGATTTTAGGATGAAACTGGATGAAGTTTGATAACTATCAAAGAGATGTGACCATCATAGAATTGTTGAGAAAACAGGGATTCCATTTGGAATAGCATTTGGTGCTTAGGTGTCAATGAAAGAGACTTGTATTGAAGTTAAGAGGCACTGCACATTAGGAGTAAATACTCCTTTGGTTAGATAAAATACGCTTTGAGGAATAGTCAATACCTTGACGGATAAAGTTGAGCATTTGAGTTAAACTAGATTTGCAACTTGGATTATTAAGTATGAATCTCATGACGAGTATAGGAGTGAGAATATATATTTTGTTGATAAGTGAAAAATCTCTTTGTGGTTTAGGAGATAGTAAATATGGATGGATGAAACTATAGACACGTAAGTGAGAATTTTGAGCGATGTTCGGAAAAACATAATGAGTTAAGCCTTGATGTATTGAACTATATGTTACCATTAAGGGGAATTTGAAGTATCGAGTACGAGAATACTTCGAGATTGCAGTCTATTAAAGGATGGAAATTACTAAGAGGATGTTAATAATTTGATAGGTCGGAAGGATTATTCGAGATTTGATTTGGGACCCTAAGATGGTTGATTTTTTTAGTTGATGATTAAAAATCCACAAGGTTGGATGGAGGACCAAGTAATGCTTAAAACATTCATAATCGAAGGAGTTGAGGCATGCAAGTGATAAATAATTCATGTTAAAGATAGAAGTGTTTGGAGATTTTGAGGATTAAATTTTAGAATCCTATTAAATGATAGAAAGTGAAAAAGAAGAGATGTAACGAGTGATTTATGATTTAGTTGTTGGTCTTGGGAAATCAAGCGTTGAGATTTAAAATGAGTGTTTTAGTGACTAGATGAACAATGAAAGGTATGTGGGTCTTTGAGATATTTTACTGCAAAATTTACGAGGATGAAGTTATAGATAATTATTTCTTAGGAAATACTTATGGGAAACGTTTGAGAAATAATTGTTTAGGACGTTCGATTGTTAGGATTCTTTCAGTTTGTATCTCGGTGAAGGTTGTGAAGGAATAAGAATCCAGCGAGTGAACCAAATAATGGAAAATGGGCCAAGAAATCTGTTGGAGCAGCACATAGAGATGTAGCTTATGACAATTAAAGATTCAGGAAAGGAATTATCTCACCTATAATTCAGACATTATTATTATAAAGGTATGACAATGATATAAAGGCATTACTTGAGTGCATGTCATGGGGGTTGTTATTGTGTTCGTCAATCAAAGGAGTTAAATGTTTTTTTTGATAGGAAACAATTGAACATGAAATGGAAAAATTTGGTGGAAATGAGTAAGCCTTGATTTATTGGAATCACTATAATGAAGATGTATCAAGGTTCGAGGTAGAAATTTAAGGTTTGTATAAATGGAAAAGTGATGGAGTGAATACAATGCGTTTGACCTGTCATAATGAAAGGATAATCATCAAGTTGCAAATGAAGGACCTAGAGAAATTGAGAAGTATCAGAATGAATGCTGGCAGTAGATGTAGGAGAATTATTTTCGAGTTTGTGCATAATTGCGAAGTATGTAAGAAATTGTCTAGTGAAGCGTGAATTTGAGGTGTTAGGCATGAGATAAATGTAGACCTTGATATATGAATTAAATTCAAGTTGGATTTTGTTGGAAATGTGACTCTTGAAATGAAGTACTAAACTGAAAAGAAGGTTGTGTGTCCTAAGTAGTATAGTCTTTGGCATGATTTCGAATTTTTTTTTGAGGAAGCTTGGATCACCAAGCAGATGTGGGGATAGAATTATTAAAGTTATAATTGTAATAACATACTGATAACAATACTACGGTTGACGTAGTTGTAAGACTAAAGAAAAATCGAGGATTTGTGGACAATGGAGAAATTTAGGAGTCCTCGACTGTAGTGATTGTTTTGTGCTCAGTGTGTTGGTGTCATACTTAGTGATTCAGTTTGGTACCAAATGGATGTTTCGTACCAAGTGGATGCAAATGAGGCTATGTGACATAGCTATGGGAAATTGTACTTCGTCGACATGATCAAAGTTATAGCAAAATAAGGAAAACTCAATGGACTTTGAGAAGATTGTTGACTGCTTGCACATTAGTATAACCTCAGTTGTAAGTCACAAGGAGCGCTATTACAGTTTGGTTAAGATAGTCTAAGCCACTATCATGGTTGTTGGTTAATTATTGACAAATTGAGGGACTGATCATCCTTAATCTCTTGTTGATAGTAGACAAAATCATGTTGAATGGAACGGACGAGCCTTACCGACTATGGATGTGTGTAAGGTCATTAAGCGCCCTATGAAAACGGGTACACAACACTTTCTTCGAGTAGGCTGGGTGAAACAAGTTGCGACTTGTATTTTGAATTAGAGTACAAAACCTAGTGTGGATTGTTACTCGTACTTTAAGTTTCGAGGATGAAACTAACTTTAGGGGGGTAGTAATGTAAGACCCTTAATTTTAGATTCTAAATTATACAATTTTAGGGTATTTTGTGTTGAGTTTCTTAGGCTGTTAGCCCAGTTTTTTGTATTTAGTGAGTTAAATGCCAAAAATATATTTTTGGAAATTGGATTAAAATTATTTGTCAGAAAATATTTTATTTACGTTACGAAGAATTTAATACCGAACAATTTTGTTAAAAATATCTCGGGTTGCTGAAAATTGTATCTGTCAATTGAGTTGTGATGAGAGTAGATATTTTTATCAAAAGGGTTTGAGAAGTGATTATTTTCATAAATATCTAAAATATTTAGATATTTAGGTATTTATTGGTTTAGGTTTAATTATTATATATATAAATATATATATATATATATATATATATATATATATATATATATATATATATATATATATATATATATATATGGTTGGAGGGAAATAGAAGGAAAGGAAAAAGAAAGGAAAATGAAAAAGAAAGGAAAAATGAAAAAGGATAGAAAAGGAAACAGAGAAAGAAAACAAAAAACTTCTCATCCCTGACTCGCAAAAAATCAATTCTCTCTTCTTCGTCTTTTGCTTTCTTTGACTTCTTTTGCTTCAAGAAAAGTAACCCAAGGCTTGGTGGGTGAGAAAGCAAATAATTTCTCAACTTCACTCTTTCTCTTTGATTCGAAAACGAAGAAAAAACGTGTTAGGTATTTTCAAACCGTCAAACGCAAACCTTCACGTTTCATCTAGATCTAAGCTTCGTTTCGCAAAGAGATAGAAGGGAAAGTTGCTCACCTCCACGCTACGGTGCTAGTGAACTAATTTTGGAAGCGACATCGCGAGCGGAGATTTTACTGGATTTACTCGCCGTACCGTAATCGCTCATTAAAGCTAACGTTAAGGTAAGGGCTCCTTCCAAACTTTTAGTTTGCATTTAGGAACTTATTTGTGGTTGTGTGGTAAATAATTTTGTTAGGGTTGAAGTGTTGATTTGAAGAAAATGAATTTAATACTTTTATGGGTGAAATTCAAATGTTGGGTTTTGGTGATATTGATGAGTGTTTCGTGTTGGGTTATGTATGATTTTGAGGAAAAGAAACATGATGTGTTTGAGTGGTGGGTTGTGATGATTCGTGTTTGTCGTATTTGACGTGTTCATAATTAATACTTATAAATTTTGAGATGTATTTGTGTGGATTTTGTGGAAAAATGAACTGGTGTGATTTGGTGTGAATTGTGGATTGAATTTTAGAATATGTCTGAGTATGCTCTGTGGGGAATTTGAAAGTCATTAGAGTTAAACGAGTATTAAAAATAGGGAATCTTTTAATATCTCGGTTTACTTAATGTTTGTAGTGAAAATCGTTAGAGTTAAATGAGTATTAAGAATGGGGAATCTCTTAATATCTACATTTACTTAATGATTGTCGTTCGAATTGTAAGAGTTAAATCGGTATTAAAAACGGGGAATCTTTTAATATCTGCCTTTACTTAATGGTGTTTGTCGGTGAGAGACTACACCCTGGTAAATTGTGTTTGTCCGTGAGAGACTGCACTGGTGTTTGTCCGTGAGAGACTACATCCTGGTAAATTGTGTTTGTCTGTGAGAGACTGCACTGGTGTTTGTCCGTGAGAGACTACACCCTGGTAAATTGTGTTTGTCCGTGAGAGGCTGCAATGGTGTTTGTCCGTGAGAGACTACACCCTGGTAAATTGTGTTTGTCAGTGAGAGACTACACCCTGGTAAATTGTGTTTGTCCGTGAGAGACTGCACTGGTGTTTGTCCGTGAGAGACTACACCCTGGTAAATTGTGTTTGTCTGTGAGAGACTACACTGGTGTTTGTCCGTGAGAGACTACACCCTGGTAAATTGTGCTTGTCTGTGAGAGACTACACCCTGGTAAATTGTATTTGTCCGTGAGAGACTGCACTAGTGTTTGTATGTGAGAGACTACACCCTTGAAAATCGTGTTTGTCCGGGAGAGACTGCACCCGTGTTTGTCCATGCGAGACTGCACTCGTGTTCGTTCGTGAGAAACTGTACGTTTAGGATTTACGCCTCTCACGGAGGGTTTTGTTTGGAATTAAGGTTTAAGACTTGTGATAGTCTAAAAATTAATAAATCGTGCAGGCTTGTAATAGGTGGCACCTTGGTAATAAATGATGGTCTGTGAGAGACTGTACAATTACGATTTTATACTCCCGAAGAGTTTGATTTGAATTTCGAGTCAATGCGTTTTGGCATATATGCATCGCATTAGGGTGTTTGGCACGCAAGTCGTGTTTGATTCAAGATTATGATTGAGTGTTTGAACTCAAGTTGTCATGATGATTGTGTTATAATTGCTATGTGTTATGTTTTGGAATTGTGTGTGAGTGTGATTGATTGCAAAACCATTTCAAAACTTAAGTTGTCGTGGTGATTGGGTTATAATTGCTAAGTGTTATGTTTAGGAATTGTGTGTAATTGTGATGGATTCAGTTTATGTATTTTTAGAAAAACTGCAGAAAAATCGATTTCCCAATCGATTATGTTAAAATGTAATACGAGCTTAATCGACTGCCTAATCGATTATTACGTTTCTTGTTTTCTTGAATTTTGAAAATATATTGAACTAATCGATTTCCCAATCGATTTGGCTTGTTACAGTAGCTCAGCTATTTATTTCAATCGATTGTTCAATCGATTTCTTTAATCACAGGACACAGGTCTGATAAAACCATTTAAGAAATCGATTTCCCAATCGATTTCCAGATCGAATGTCCAATCGATTGATTTAAACCCATAATATAGGTTTGACTAAAAACCTTTAAGAAATCGATTTCCCAATTGATTTACTTAGTAAAAACTTTCATTCTGAGTCAGACAATCGATTGCCCAATTGATTCATCAATGGACTGGTCAGTTGATTTATTACTTGATTGATTAAAACTTTATTTTTGATTTCATTTTTACTTGGCAAGTACTATATGCATGTTTAGCATATGGAAACCCTTTTAAGGTGCATGCTAAGTTGAAAGGTTATTTTGTGCATTTAAAAATTGAAATGTTATGTGTTAATTATTAATTTCGGTTGGTGACCCTTTACAACTATTGTAGAAATCTGGGCTTTGCCCTCAGATGAGGACCAGGACCATCCTACCGGTTGGTGCCCTGTGGATGAGAATGTAGTTGGACACACCTGACTAGAGCTGTGTTAGGAGGATCTTGCAGGGCGCGTGAAGATCACTCAACATGTATAGTTTTTTGTAGAATGATCAGATTAGGTTGACGTATAGGAACTAGATGTCTTTCTTTTGGGATGTGTTTATTTTAATTTGAAAGACTGTACCTATACCAATATTGTCAGCATGACATTTTATTTTCGATGGATTCCATGTACCACTTTTTGATGTGTAAATACTTTGGATTCGTATTTCAAAAACTATTCCGCTGCTTGTAAATTATGTTGACTTAATTGTCTTTGTGTTATGACTTAAATATTTATCCAAAGGTATTTCCTTATTTATCCCTTTGTTTTTATGAATTTGCTTTAAAAAAGAAAAAAAAATACGCTCTCGCTGTTAAAAATCAGGGTGTTACACTTACCGACAAGTAGAGCTGTCAATTTGACAAGTCCCTTAATTATTGGCCCCAACCTACATTTTGGAGAGGACAAAAAAATTAATAATTTAAAAGGCCCCCTAAACTAAAAGCCCCTAAAATTTAGTGGGCCCATAGGCCCCTTTTTTTAAAAAAGAATCGATTTTCTTTTTTGAGAAATAAAGTTTTTCAGTTTTTTCACCAATAAAAATTTTTTGATTTTTTTCTATAAACTTTTTCGATTTTTTACTATAAAAATTTTCGATTTTTTTTCTATAAAAATTTATGATTTTTTTTCGATAAAAAATATCCAATTTTTTTTCGATAAAAAATATCCAATTTTTTTTTAATAAAAAATGTTCCATTTTTTTTTCGATAAAAAATTTCTCATTTTTTTTCGATAAGAAGTTTCCGATTTTTTTTTCGATAAAAAATTTTCATTTCTTTTGGATAAATTTTTTTTTTCAATAAAAAAATCTCAAAATTAACAAAATATTGGGGGCCTCTAAGTAAACAATATTGTATTTCTATTGCGTTCAACAATCTTTGATGTCAAGAAGATCAAAAGTTTGAATAAAGGTAAAAATTTGCATTGTGTACAATTTGTTCAGCATATAGCTCTACTTTTTGAATTCCAACATATCAAACATCATTTTAATAGAGAACACCAAGACTTTTTTGTTTGTTAAGTAAGTGTGGGACAATGGGAACCCTTTAATTTGGATATGAAATGTATTTGAGGTAGAATAAGCAACTCAAATAAATTAGAACTTGAGCCAAAGGTTACATTCAATACATTGATTTTTAATGATTTCTCACTAACGATTGTTGTTGCATATACAAGGGCTATGTGAAACTTTGCAAGGAAAAAGCCTTCCATGTTTTATTTGGGAATTATGTTGACTTTGTTTGCGAATGTTGATCATTGTGACTTTTTTGTCTCTTTTCAACTTGCAAATGAATCATAGAATGAGAATTTTTGTTGTTAAGTTGTTTTGGGTTCCTTACTTCTATTCCAATTGGGTTGTTTTATGAGGAAAGCAGGAGTAGGTTAGCTTAAATTAATGGAACTTTGAGAGTTCAATACCATATCACTACTTTTAGAGTGATATTCATTTGAGTGAACATTAACATATTTGAGTTATAACATGTTTTGTCTTTCTCTCAAACTACTTTATTGTAACACTCTGATTTTTTAACAGCGCGAATATTTTTTTTTATTTAAAAAAACATAATAAAATAATATGTCATAACGTAAAACGATAAGAGTCATAAATAATTATATCATATATAATACCAACAACCTAAGATAGTTTTTGGGACAATAATTCAAAGTATGCAGATAGAAAATACACCGGGGCTATGAAACCTAACAGACGTCACTTATACCCCTAGGATTTTCTCGGTAGACATCTGCACATAAGTACACCTCCAAGAATACTATCCCACATGGTCACGCAAAAAAATGGAACATGGATCCACCCAAAAAAAATCAACTGTCAATATGTGTTATTGATATAGTCATTCCAAAACAAAATAAGTACAACCACCAAAAGAAAGACACTAAGTCTCTATACAACAAAAACTAATCTGATCATCCACTAGCAACTACAATAACAAGGGTGACCTCCACATATTCCGCAAGTTCCTTCTGATGCAGTATCTCTCCTCGAAGTAACTTCCTCCTCTTCGTCATTCATAGAAGGATTGGTCTCCTTAGAAGTTAGATCCACACACGAGATATGTGACTTCGGTGGCATTGAATTCTCAAAACAGTCCACTACTTCAGTGACAATCGGTAGGGGATCACTCATCGGATGCTCTGGCTCAATCCGCCTAGACGATCATGTAATATCTCTTCCCACTAGCATCGGCTCCATATCCTTTTCTCTAGTCCCTGACCCAACCACTATAACCCAACTCCTACGGTGGTCTCCGCCTTAACTCTAACTGAGGCATCCTCTGCATCTTCCCATGCTCCATTCATCTGGAGCACCAATCTTGAGGGTACCGGATAGTCGATCCTTTCGTGAGTGTGTTCCACAAGATATACTACCCCAACTCTCCTACTTGTCCTCACTATCCTCCCCGTATAAGTAACCCTTCTTGAGATGGGGTCATAAACCCAAGCAGTCAGTCAATGTTAGTCAGAGAAGTTTTACGATGTTTCTGTCATCAAGGTAATAGTTGGTGGAACGAACTCAAGTATCATATGAGGGCAATGCCCAATTTCCACAATAATGTAAAGGGTCACCAACTGAAATTAACAAATAACATTTAGCAATTATGACATGATAATAACAATAACAGAGTATGTATATACAATTATCATATTATAACAAACATGACCCGCGTGCCAAGCACCTTAATGCAATGCTTATATACCAATGCACATGATTCCTAATTTTCCAAACCCTCATCGAGAGACGTAAATCACAAATATACCGCCTCTCACATACAAGTACTAATTATCGAGAGACCACCTATCATGGATAGCACGATTTACTATAATGCAATATATCACAGACCAACACGACAAACAAATCCTCGTAAGGATAAGATGGACCAATCAACTCATGGAACCATCCCGTGTCCCATCAAGGTCACCACTAACACTGTAGCCCATCACGGTCACCACTAATTATGAAATGCACGAGCATACTCTAATTCTTTCACAACAATCATTATGTAAATGTAGCGATTAAAAGACTCTCCTTTTAATACTCATTACAAACTAATAAATTTAAGAGCTCTTTGTAGCTTAGATTTATATTTTTAGCTTGTTTCTAAACTCTAAGTCGAATTTCAATTATAATTTTATTATTTGCATTTTAATTTTATTATATGTATTTTGACTCTTTCTTGTTCTGTAGGTCATAACTTGAGCTCTAGATATCGGATTGGCGCATATGAGCAAACGTTGGAAAGCAAAAAATTCGAGCTACAACTTTTGTGTTGTAAGAAAAGACCAATTCCGAACTTTACTGGGCCTAAATTCCAGATTTCGTAATCTGAACTTTTGTAACAATTTTAATTAGCGGGTCACTTGTTTTTAAACCCTAAAGCCTAAAGCCAAATATCAAGTACTATATATTGGCTGTTTTGTTTCTTTCCTACAAACGGAAAAATTAGAATTCAAATTGCTACAAGAAATAAACAGTTTTTATTTTAATTTCGTGGAAGGCTAATTTTATAAGATTAATCCACGAGTTTAGAATTTCATCAACACCTTGAGATTCAAGTTACACTGTCAATTTTGATTCATGATTCTATTCTTCTTTATTTGATTATACTGATATTTTGATTGCTTGAATTAAATTTCAATAAGATTGATTAAATTTATTTGACATAATTTGGTTTCGGTTTCTAATTTAATTGAATTATAACTTTGCGACGCTTGATCGTTAATTGTAAAATTTTGATGATTGTGATGCTTAATCCAATCAAAGAAACCAAATTCACATATGATTGATTACGCTTGTTTGATTAATTCTATAGTCAAATAAGAACAAAATCACAAGTTAGAAATTAAACTCATTGATAGAATCTGTGATAGGTCCGAAACTCGAATAAGTGGATTAATCGTTTTGCTCATCTATTAAATCAAAAATCTTAAAAAACCCTTTTTAATTTCAATTTTCAATTGGATTATTATTATTATATCAAAAGTCCTTGCAAAATAATTCGAGTTATTATCTCTATTTACATTTTATCAATTGTATTTGACCCGTGTGCGACAACGGATCAAATTGGCGTCGTTGCTGGGGACTCTCTAATAACAATATTAACCATGTTTCCAGACAACTGTCTCAGATTGCTTCGAAATTTAACCAGATTCCTTGTGTTGCCTTTATATGATTTTGAAATTTTTTTGGTGGTATTTGTATATTTTTTTGGATTTTATTTAATAGAGTTTTCGATTTTTCACTTCAATTTTAGCATTAGGGACATTGTTGGAATTTTCATAATTGTTATTTTGCATTGCATTGTTATGATGATGCATGACTAAGGCTAGCTCTGTGAATCTTCATTCTCTTGAACCTGAAATAGATAGGACATTTCATTTATATCGTAGACTTAATAGAGCTGCTAATGTTATGAGTTAGAGTCATATACTGAAATTGACAACTTGTTGCAAAATATGGCTGATGCAAATAATAGAACCTTAAGACAACTTGCTGCACCTAATGTCATTTATAATGCATTATGTATCACATATCCTGAAGTCACTGTACCATTTGAACTTAAATCTGAGTTAATACACTTGCTTCCAAAGTTTAATGGTCTTGGAGGTGAGGATCCCCATAAACACTTTAAGGAATTCCATGTTGTATGTTCTACCATGAAGCCTCAACGAGTCACAGAAGACCATATTAAGCTGAGAGCCTTCCCATTTTCACCCCAAGATGTTGCCAAGGACAAGTTATACTACCTTCAACCAGGTTCTGTTACAAGTTGGAATGATCTTAAGATATTGTTTCTAGAAAAATTCTTCCATGCCTTAAGAGTTGCTTCAATTAGAAAACAAATATGTGGTGGCATCAGGCAGATTGATAGGGAATCATTACATGAGTATTGGGAGAGATTCAAGAAATTAGTGTCAAGTTGTCCTCATCACCATATTTATGAACAATTGTTCATCCAATATTTTTATGAAGGCTTGCTACATATGGATAGAAGCATTTTGGCTGCTGCTAGTGGGGGAGCACTTGTCGATAAGACCCCAGAAGCTGCAAGGGCTTTGATTGAGAACATGTCCATTAATTATCAGCAGTTTACAACTAGAAGCAATTCAACAGTGTTAACAAAGGGTGTGAATGAAATTCAAGCTTCTTCCCACAAGAATTTAGAAGGAAAACTTGATGAGCTTACATCTTTAGTAAAAAAATTGGCAATAGGTAAAACCCAAGTAGTGGTCTGTGGTATTTGCACTTCTCAAGAGCATCCTTCAAATTCATGTCCTACATTGCAAGAAGATCCAATTGTTGATGCTCTTCAAGCATATGCAGCAAATATATAAAATCCTCATGCCAACTATGATCTATAATCTAACAGGTACAATCCTGGTTTGAGAAACCATCCCGACCTGAGATGGGGGAATTCATTTGCACAACAACAACCTAGGCAGCAACAACAAAATATTGCTCAACAGCAAAACAATTCACCTTCATTAGAGGTCCTCATTAAGCAGATGACTGTCAAGAAAATGGATGGGGAAGATAGGGACAACGAGGTCTTGGATACATTTAGGAAGGTGGAAGTGAACATTCCCCTTCTTGAAGCAGTTAAACAGATTATAAGATATGCAAAATTTCTAAAAGATTTGTGCACACACAAGAGAAGGTGAAAAGGTAATGAAAGAGTAAACATGGGGCAAAATGTTTCATCCCTCAATCAGCCCATGCCTTAAAAATGAAAAGATCCAGGAACTTTTTCCATTACATGTTAGATTTAGGAGCTTCCATTAATGTTATGTCTACATCTATTTTTAAATCTCTTGCTCTTGGACCTTTACAAAGTACATGTGTTACCATTCAATTGGCGAACAAGCACAATGCTCGTCCCTCTGGACTTGTTCGAGTTAATGAATTGATATTTCCTTCAGATTTTTACATTCTAGACATGGAGGGAGAGAATAAGTCCAATAGGGCGCCTATCATCTTAGGCAGACCATTCTTGAAAACTGCTAGAACAAAAATTGATGTGCATGCTGAAATGGTAAAATTTAACATCTTTAATGCTATGAAACACCCCATGGAAGAGCATTCTATTTTTTAAATTGAATTGCTTGCTAATTTGGTTGATGACACTTACACTGATATGTTTGCTACTGATTTTCCTTCATTGTCTGATTTTGATGATACTTATACTTGTGAATCCAGTGTGCAACGGTGGATCAATACGTTTCACAGAGCATACTCAAAACAAACTATCCTCAATAAAATTCATAATATGTATCAACACTTATTATCACTCTAGAATGCATCATCACATTAATTTTAAACATCACATAATCACACATCAATCATACATAAATCACACATGTAAGATCCCTATGTACAAACTAAAAATTTGGAAGGAGCCCTTACCTTAGTTATAGATTTTTCAACAGTTATCACTACTACAATCAAATAGAGCAAAAAATATCGTTCGTGTCGACTCCTTCAATCAAATAGTGTTTGACTTTGTCAAATTAAATCCCTGAAACTATAATTACCTTACAAACCTTTTCTTACTCTAACCCCTTTAGATTATATTTCAATAATAGAATTTACAACGAGTAAGGACTAAAAATATTACTATCCAAAACACACTTTCAATATATTAAACCTATTTTTAGAAATTAAAATGTTTTAATTTTTTAGTGCATTCACTAACAATTATTCAAAACGTTTTAAATTATTTTTCCCAAAATTTTTCAGACAACCACAAATATTTCTCAAATTTGCCATAACACTTTTTTTTTTTGTTTGAAATGGCAAAGGTTTCAAAATCAATAATTAAATCGCAAAATTTTAAAACCTCATAGCTCAAAAATCAATTTTAAGAACAACAAATTTACAAATTTGTTTCCAAAAATATTAACTTCAATTCGGCTACTACCATTGAAAAAATCAGCTTATCAACATTGATTTTGCATGCCTAATATAGTTCACTATAAAGAAAAATTGGTTTTACTACCTTCAATACTTGATTCCATTCAATGTCATAAAAATTAACTTTCACTTTAACTTGAAAATCTGTCACTAACTATATATCAAATTCACTTCCAGCATAAAACATTTTAACATAAATTCACATTACAGTAAACTTGATTTTATGAGATTAATAAAAAAAATGCACAGTGACCGAATCAGTCATCAAAAACACCATCCTTTGAATTGCTAGGGATAGAACAACGGATTAGAAATGACATACACTAAGAAAATTATTTTTCTTTATTTGCCAACAACAACGTTAATATTTCAGAGTTCTCAAGGAGCTAATTACATAAACATCATTATTCACAACAATTTGTTCACCACTGAACTTTATCCAACAACAATAAAATTCCAAAAATTAAACTTCTTTCATTTTTCAAGTTATATCACTCAACCATTAGTGCACCGAAAATTTGAGTTAATAAAATACTCTAAACTTCTCCCTTAAACTCAGTTGAAGAGCAATTAAATGAGTAATATTTTTAACTCTAAACATATTAATTTCACACTTTAACTTTTTGCACAAACTCTTTAACTTAAAATTTGAACTTTTTCACAACTTTAACAACTCTAAATTTTCTTTTGTAAAATTTCAACTTCAGTTCAAACTCATTTATTTTAAAATAACTCATTAAGTAACTCAAATACATCAAAATCACAACAACAACAACAACAAAGAATTTGTTAAGAACTCAAAAATTTCACTTATTCTCCCACCGTATAAAGTTTAAAAATTTAGGAGAAAAAAAAAAGAGGAAGTAAGTGTCTCACCTCAAATAAATTAGCTTATGAGAAACTTTCATTTCTAACACTTCTTGAATGGAGACTTTGATCTAGTATGAAGTAAGTGTTTGGCGTATGTAGGTTTCATACATACATACATACATACATACATGAAATAATTAGGTATATTACAAAATTATCATTATAGTATCTAAACACTCTTACACACATCATATCACTCATTTCTCAATCTAATTTAATATGAATATCTACTTTTATTGCAACTCAATTGACAGGTGAATTTATCAGTAACAAATGACATTTTAAAATTTTGATCGCTAGTAAATTTTTTGTAACTTAATTAAATTATACTCTAATAAAGAATTTTAATCGGTCCTCCAAAAATATATTACTAACTCTAACAAAATTATACTTTGGTACTTAATTCATACAAATAAAAATTGAACTAAAAGCTTAAGTAATTCAACACAAAAAACAATAAAATTGGAGAAATTAGAGTTTAGAAAATTCAATATCTTACAATTTTGTAAACTAATTTATTGGTTTTATACCTCTATGGCCAACAAGATCACAAGCATTGCTGTAAAAAAGAGAGTCTAGACAAGAGAAGGAACATAAAACAACAATTTTAGATATTGCAAGAACATGATGCAAGTTTTTCTATGTATATTTTATTTAGAAGACCTTGTGAAATGTTTCCTTTAGGTGTTATCCAGGTTATCTTTTTCTTGCTTCTTTAAGCACATACCAATAAAATGGTTTCTTAAATTATTGAATTTTTCTTTGATTATGATTTAGATTGAGAGTTTTTTCTTTATTTTTGATAGGACACCAAAATACTTTTCTATTTTTATAAAATTATCATATTAAAGTCACTTGTTATAGTTCATGATAAATAAATGGAGAGGTTGTTGCACTCAAAGATGTCAATTACTCAACTTTCACAAATACAAGAGGTAGTTTGTTGACTTTACATATTTTTGCCAAAATAATACACTGTATATTAGTTTATGTCTTAGGCTTCTGAATTGCATATATTTTGGGGTTTATCAAATGGTTATTGGGTTGTCATATTTCGGCAAAAACACTGCATTTTATATTAATTTCTTTTGCATCTTCTTCTTCTATTTTTTCTACATCTCTATGTTATGCGATGCATTTTGCTTTGTTTTCTCATATGGATTGTGGTTAGGTGAGTTATAAATGTATTGAGTGGATTCTAACTTGATTGATCATTTCGTTCACTTCAACTAGATTGTTGATCTTGGATATTTTTGTGCCTCTTTGTTTTAACAATTCAAAGTTCTTAGATTTCTCTTTCTAGTTAAGGCTAATGAGAAATTGGTGAAGTTAGCAAATCTTCATGATAACCAAAACGAAGAAACTTCCAGAAAGACACCTAAGGTAATTGTATACAGCCAATTACCTATTTAGAAAGACTTCTTGTAGTTAAATCATAGTTGCGATTTTTATATTGTGTTTGAGTTGTTCATTATTACTTCTATCAAATCAATGAATTAGTTTGATGCTTGCATCTTTTGATTTTGAGTGTTTGACCTTGTTTAAATTTAATTAGTATGAATTTAACAATAAAGTATTAAGTATGTGTGAAAAATTTGATTGAATTTGAGTTTAATATATATGATTATTTTTTTTTTCAGGAAGCAAACTTAAAATTGCTTAGAAATGGTAGACGTTCCAGAGTCTAGCCATCAATGTCATGATCATGAAGCAATATCACTTGGGAATACTTAGTTGTTTACATGAACTTTAAAGTTTGATGTAGTTATTTTGTATGATCAATCTTTACTAATGTTTAGTTTTTGATGTAATTTTAAAATTCTATGTATGGATGTTATGTTATTACTTTTCAATAGATTATATGAATGAGATTCAGTCATTTTTAATTAGTTTTGTGTGTTTTAATTGTATGCATAATATTTATGAATATTTTTTATTTAAATTTTAGATTACTGAAAAACAAGCCATCAAAATAAAATTAATGAAAAATACAACAAAAAATGTCACTGAAAAATAATACAAAATTATATCAGCTTGTGAAGGTTCAAACCATTGCAAAGAGTATTTAGATGTAGTTGCTAACTATCGCAATACTCAGTAGGAACAAAAACAACACATGTGTTTAACGAAGGTTTGAACTGTCGCAAATATTACTTGAAGGCAGTTGGAACGACAATTTTTATAATCGTCGCAAAATGGCCTCGGGACGCACAAATCTGCGATTGTTATAAAACGGTCGCAAATGTATAATTGTTACGGTTATAACCGTTGCAAATATCCTATTTAACTATCACAAACTCTTTTTATTTCTTGTAGTGTTTGGAATTCATTCTACAAAAGAGCCAATTTATGGTGAAGGTGAAAGAATTCCTGAATTAGGTAAAACTCTAATATTTTACAAATTTGTGAAGGAGAATGAGCAATGCCTTTCCTCAGTTGTAAGAAGTATAGCAATCTATCATTTATGGTAAAACTGTAGCATTTAAAGTGTCTTCAAGGGTGGAGTGAAAAGTATCTCTCCATGTTGCTTGATTTACTAAGAGATGTTTTACCATAAGAAAATGATTTTCCATAGTCATATTATGAAACTAAAAATATGGTGTCAGGGTTAGGTTTGGGGTATGAGAAGATTGACGCTTGTCCCAATGATTTCATATTATATTGGGATAGATATGTCAAATATAAAGTATGTCAAATGTGTGGTAGGTCAAGGTGGAAAACAACAAATGAAATGACAACTTCTAAGAGGCAAAAGAACATATTAGCAAAGATCTATGATGGTTTCCATTAACACCATGGTTGCAAAGGTTGTTCATGTCCTCCAAAGTTGCAGAATCAATGAGATGGCACCATGAGAGTAGACTGAATGATGATTCTCTTAGGCATCCAGTTGACTCCCTTGCTTGGAAGAAGTTTAATTTTCGGTATCAAACTTTTTCGATTAGGCGTGGTTTAGAATGGGTTTAGTCCTTTTAAGACTATGTGTAGGACCCATAATTTTAAATCCTAAAATATGCAATTTTAGGGTATTCTGTGTTGAATTTCTTAGGCTTTTAGCCCAATTTTTTGTATTTAGTGAGTTAAATGCCAAAAATATATTTTTGGAAATTGGATTAAAATTATTTGTCAGAGAAGAATTTATTTATGTTACAAAAAATTTAATACCGGGCAGTTTTGTTAAAAATTGTTGGAAAATTGTGACTTCTTTTGATTAACACAGAGAGAATTAAGATCAAATCCAACTAGTTCGACATAATTCGCTTATTAATCATACGATGTTCATACAAATCATACACAGCGGAAATTAAAAGACACATACAATTATGACAAGGAGCATACAACAATAAGCAGGTATATAATACTGGAAAATTAAAGAGAAGGGATAAGAAAGATTGCACCAACATTTATCCTGGTTCAGCCATTGATCCAACGACCTACATCCAGTCCTGTAATCATAATCATGATTCCAGCCTTTTTCACTATAGAATGAATTCGAGTACTTTTACAGATTTTCCAGTCTTCTACACGACCTATCAATCTAACTCCCTTCACTTCTATCTTGTCACCCCTTTGATCATTGTAGTTTATCCCCAAACTCACACAAGATCAAAGTAGACTTCCTCTTGATGATGACACAACAACAAGGATAGCCACCAGTTTCTAAACTGGATTTTGTTACAGCATCAATTACAAAGAATTGTCTTTTTCACGAACAAATAAAAATAGTATCAAGAGATATGTTCAATCACTCTAGCATCACACAAAGAAATTTGATTTGCCAATGAATATTTTTTGTGTGTTAGAAAAACTTTTCTTTCAAAGTGTTTTCAGAGATATGCAAGATTGAGAGCAAAAGGTTCTGAAAAAAATGTGAAAAGTTTTTGTGCAAGAGTTCTTTTTTTTTTTTGGTTGTATGTGTAAAAATATTTGAGGCACCATATATATATTCAAGGCAAACACCAGGACAATCGATTGCCCAATCGAGTTTGTAAGAAAACAATCGATTGCTGCATCGAATGTCGTATATTCTGTGTTTCTGGAATCTTGAATTATATAGGCTTTACTTGATTGGTCAATTGATTGATCAAGTTTCTCAATCAGACCTGATGCTATGAAAACCTTTCAATCGAGTGAGCAGTCGATTTGTTCAAAACTGGGTGCTCACTTTGATATGAAATATAGCATCAATCGAGTTGTCAGTCTATTGTGCAATCGACTGGACAATCGATTGTCGTGATCAAGTGATTCAGACCTGATTCCATAATTTCCTTTCAATCGAGTGAGCAGTCGATTTGTTTAAAACAGGATGCTCACTGTGATATGAAATATGGCATCAATCGATTGGTCAATCGAGTATCGTGGTCAGATTGACTCAGATACTACAGACAATCAAGTTGCCAATCGAGTTATCAATCGATTGGTCAATCGAGTGGGCACATACTGAGTGCTCTCTGTAACTTGAATTTCAGCATCAATCGATTATGTGCCATTCGATTGATGACCCATTCGATTGATGACAGTTTATGTTAAAGACAGTTTATGTGCCATTCGATTGATGACCCATTCAATCGATTGGTCAATCGAGTGTTTTCAGTTTTAAGTTTCATAACACATGAATGAATGACAAAAACTTATTGGCATGTCTTGTGTGAGAATTTAGTGATTGTTTACTTAACTTGATACCTAGACACCTAATACCACTAAACACAAATTGCATCTTCCTCAAGTGCATTCTCCAACTATGGTTGATTCCTTGAGTTGCAAACTATTGTTCCAAGTGTTGTGGTGTCTTCATGTATGCCTGAAATGTTTCTTGATTCAAAACATTAGATAAAGCAACTATTTAATGTGCACTTGTATGTTTGGGACATAAATCAAAAACTAGATCAGGGAAGCTTATGGCTTACAATCTCCCCCTTTTTGATTTAATGACAAACATACAATTAATATTGAGATTATAAAAAAAAACTCCCCCTGAGTTTTGGAATGCATGATACAAACATTTTAGTGCATGACCAGGGAGTGAGTCAAATTAGTGTAACATGTATTTGATTTAGATGAATATAAAGTACCAGAGCTTAATATGTATCAGACCATGAATATGCATTAATCAGGACATATGCAAATCAATATCAGATTATCAGAGTTATAACATCAGAATGTTAATCCAGCATATACAGTTTCATCAGATACAAAATAGAGAATTTCAAATACATAATCTCAATTTCAAATACATAATCTCATATATTAATCAAAATAATCTCCCCCTTTTTGTCATTAATACAAAAAGACATACGACAAACAAAAACAACAGGAGGAAATTAATAAGCAACATATGTAAGAACAGACAAGCAACCAGCAACAAACAAACAGCATCAAACTAAACCTAGACAACTAAAACCTTAGGCTTGATCCTCATTATCACCAGCAGGAGGAGGACAGACCGCTGTATTACCCTCAGCAGGTGTCTTCTCCCCATGAGAATCAGAACCAATTTCAATGTCCTGGTTTGGTTCTGCAGTTGATTGCCTCCCAATCTCTGCAATGTCTTCAAAAGACATTTTGAGACCCAAGTGCTCCTGGATGTCTGAAACATCCTTCTGAACTGATTCCAAGGCAGTTTGAAGCTTTAGAAGAGAAGATTCCACCCTCTCACTGTGTTCAGCCTGATGTTTCAAAATCTCCATCAGCTTTGCCATGATCTCGGAAGATCCTTCAGCTGGTGTAGGTGCTTGGGCACTTGACTGGGCTTGATCAGCACTTGGTTGTGCATGATCAGCAGTTGTTGGAGTTCTTGTCCAAACATTGTTGATCCGTCTTATCTGCATTTGGTTGACAATAGCTTCACCAAATGTATGAGTGGTTGTGAGTGATTCTTCATTGGCTAGAGACACCTTGAAATGCCTCGGAATTCTCATAACCAATTGGGGGTAGGGCAGGATGTGTTTTCCTTGTGCTGATTCATGCATGTTAAGCAGCACAATCCATGCCCAACTCATTTTCAGTTCTTTGTACAGTCCCCATAGCAAGATAACATCTAGCCGCTGTACAACTGCATGATTTCCGGCTCTAGGTACTAACATTCGTGTTAACACGTACATGAGCAGCCTGTGCTCAACCTTCATCTGTCCAGCTTGAATTGTTCCTTTCTCAACAAATCCTTCTATCATCAACTCCTGTAAAGCAGCATGCTTGTTGATGGAGTTTTCCCAACCTTCGTCTTCTGGAGCATCCTGTGCTCGTCCATCAATAGTGTATCCACAAAAAGGCAACCAAGTTAGCTTTGAAAAATCTTCAAAGGTCATTGTTATTCTTTTGCCTTTCACTTCATCTGCGAACCCGGTCTTGGTGAGGATGAAAGTGGAATAGAAGGCTCTCACCATCTTTGGATATACATCCAAAGAACAGGTAAGAAGGTTTTCCAAACCATGGAACCTTAAATGGTTTTGAAAAGAAAAACTATTTTGATCAAAATAAGGAAAATCCAAAGTTCTAGCATCTTGGATTTTTCTTTTGGCAAACGATTCTGGAATAGTCTTGCCTTCAGTAGCTTTCTCTTTTGAAGACTTATCCTTCTTAGGAGGAGATGAAGGCTTCTTCTTCTTCAACTCTTTCATTGCGTCTCCCAACAGCTTTTCAGATGGAGGAACTTTCCTCTTTTTGCTTGTTTCAGGAGTATTGGCAACTGCTTTGCCCTTGTCCTTCGCCTGTACCTTATGAGTAGGGATTGAAACCCTTTTAGCTGGAGGTGAAGGAGGTGGAGGAGGTGATGGTGAAGGGGTTCTACCACTAGAGGTAGACGAAAAAGAAGATGAGCTGGATTGTTGAACAACTTTGGAAGAAGGGCCAAAAGAGGTAACACTTGGTTTTCTACCAGTTTGTTTAACACGAGCCATTGAATAATGTGAATTTGAGGTTGATTGGATGAAGAAAAGATTGCAGTTGGATGAAGAATATGATAGCAGAATGCAGCAGTTGATTGAGAAATCGAGTTGTGAAGTCCAGGTTTATATAGTACTATTGAAATTCGATTGCCCAATCGGCTGACTACATTTCTGGGTTGAAAATATGACCGTTACACTCAACCAACGGCTATAATTTTTCTCAACGGATACCTGTCAATCGATTACCCAATCGATGCTCGGGTTTAGATTTCCAAAGGTCCTCAGACTTGTGGCTCACTTTTCCCAAACAGTCGCATGTCCAATCGAATTTTAACCAAATCCCAGTGCATCACTCGATTACCCAATCGAATATCGAAACAAAAAAAATCCAGAAATATGGTTCTAGAGACATGAACACTCGATTTGCCATTCGATTGACGTGATAAGAACTTCAACAGACAGGCTTCTGAGATACTAGCAATCGAATGCCCATTCGATTGAAACAAACAAAAACAAAACAAACATAAACAAAATAAAAAACTGAGACACATCCATTCGACGTTACAATCGATTATCGAGTTTCCAGTTTGACACAATGAGGCAATTTTCATCAATCAATCGATTTCACAATTGAATGTTGAGTGAATTAATGCCAATTTGGCCACAGGACACTCGATTGTGCAGTCGAATTGGGTATAAGGATCAGATTTCATTGGGATCAATGATGCCCAGTTTCATTCTTATAAAGAAGAAACTGTCCTTAGGCAAGGCCTTGGTGAAAATGTCAGCCAACTGCTCAGTTGTATTGACATATTCCATCTTAATCTTGCCCTGTTGATATTGATCTCGAATGAAGTGATGCCTTATTTCAATGTGCTTGGTCCTAGAATGCATGACAGGATTCTTAGTAATATTAATAGCACTAGTATTATCACACAAAATAGGCACGGTTCCTAGGTCCACCCCAAAGTCTGAGAGATGCTGTTGCATCCAAAGAATTTGAGCACAACAACTACCAGCAGCAACATACTCAGCTTCAGCAGTTGAGAGTGCTACACTATTTTGTTTCTTGCTATGCCAAGAGACAAGAGAGTTCCCTAAGAGTTGGCAAGTACTTGAAGTACTTTTTCTGTCCAATTTGCATCCAGCAAAGTCAGAATCAGAATAACCAACAAGAGTACAAGTAGATCCCTTAGGATACCACAAACCTAGATCTTTGGTTCCTAAAAGATATCTGAAGATTCTCTTAACAGCACTAAGGTGAGATTCATTGGGATTGGCCTGGTACCTAGCACACATGCACACACTGAACATGATATCTGGTCTGCTAGCGGTTAAGTAAAGTAAGGATCCTATTAAACTTCTGAACACAGTCACATCTACAGCTTTACCCTGTTCATCCTTATCTAAGTAGCAGGACTGACTCATAGGCGTGTCAATGGATTTAAATTTTTCAAAGTTAAATTTCTTTAAAAGATCACTGCAATATTTTGATTGACTAAGGAAAATGCCATTTTTGCTTTGTTTAATTTGAAATCCCAGGAAGTAAGTCAACTCTCCCATCATGGACATTTCAAATCTGCCTTTCATTGTATTTTCAAAATTTTTACAAAGCTTATCATTTGTTGATCCAAATATTATGTCATCAACATAAATTTGAACCAATAAAATGTCTTTTCCTTGTCTTTTGATAAACAGTGTTTTATCTACATTTCCCCTTGAAAAATTTTCTTGTAAAAGGAAATTACTCAGCTTATCATACCAAGCTCTTGGAGCTTGTTTTAAGCCGTAGAGAGCTTTTGTAAGTTTAAACACATGATTTGGAAGCTTAGGATCTTCAAAACCAGGAGTTTGACTTACAAAAACTTCCTCCTTAATATCTCCATTTAAAAAAGCACTTTTAACGTCCATTTGAAATAATTTGAAATCCATTATACAAGCATAGGCCAGCAGGATCCTAATAGCTTCTAGTCTGGCTACTGGGGCATACGTCTCATCATAGTCTATTCCCTCTTCCTTGTTGTAACCCTTGGCCACTAACCTAGCTTTATTCCTAGTGATCACACCATTCTCATCCATTTTGTTTCTGAAAACCCACCTAGTTCCTATAACATGTTTATTCTCTGGTCTTGGAACAAGAGTCCATACTTGGTTTCTCTCAAACTGATTGAGCTCTTCTTGCATGGCAACTATCCAGTCAGGGTCCAAAAGAGCTTCCTTAATGTTTTTGGGTTCTACTTGAGAAACAAAGGCTGTAAGGTTGCAAAACTCTCTAAGGGATTTTCTGGTTGAAACACCTTTTGAAATCTATCCAATAATATTGTCTATGGGATGGTTCTTGGCAAACTTCCATTCTTTGGGTAGATCATCTTCCCTAATTTGTTCTACGCAGTCAAGGTTGGTTGTAGGTTCAGGCTCACTGGTTTCTATAGGTTCAGAATCAACAATATCATCAAAGGAGTTACCAACTATAGTAAGAGTGATGTTCAAGTTTTCATCAAATTTGACATGGACAGACTCCTCTATAGTTTTGGTTCTTTTATTGTAGATTCTATAGGCCTTAATAACCTGGGAATACCCTAAAAAGATACCCTCATCTGCCTTAGGATCAAACTTACCTAGATGTCCCTTGCCATTGTTTAACACAATGCACTTACACCCAAAAATCCTAAAGTAGGAGATGTTAGGCTTTCTCCCTTTGTATAACTCATAGGGAGTCTTTTTAAGTATAGGTCTAATAAGAACCCTATTCACTACATGGGATGCAGTGTTAATGGCATCAGCCCAGAAGTACTTAGGAAGATTAGAATCCTTAAGCATGGTCCTAGCCAGCTCTTCTAAGGATCTGTTCTTTCTTTCTACTACTCCATTTTGCTGTGGAGTTCTAGGGGCTGAAAATATGTGTTTGATACCATGATGTTCACAGTAGGTTTGAAAAGCATCATTTTGGAATTCACCTCCATGATCACTTTTTATGGATATGATTTTCTGATTATTCTCATTTTGAACTAAAGCAGCAAATTTCTTAAAAGTTGAGAATGCCTCACTCTTGTGAGTCAGAAAATATGTCCATGTGAACCTGGTGAAATCATCTACCAACACATAGCTGTATAGGTTCCCTCCAAAACTTCTAACCTGAGATGGACCAAACAAGTCCATATGAACCAACTCTAAAACCTTCTTGGTTTGCACCAAGTCTATAGGGGGGAAAGAGGATTTAACCAGCTTACTCCTCTCACAGGAGTCGTATAGTCTATCCTTAGAGAACTTCCTATTAGGGAGACCTAAGACTAGTTGTTTGTTAACAAGTCTGTTCAGGTGGTTCATATTAATATGAGCCACTCGCTTGTGCCACAACCAGCTCTCATCAGCACTAGACAACAGGCAACAAATATCATTGGCAGGTAAAGACTCAAAATCTATCATGTAAATATTATTAACTCTTTTACCTGTAAGTTTCATACCTTCAACTTCCTTATGCTCAAGTGTGCAATATGTAGAAGTAAAATGTACCCTAAACCCTTTATCACATAGCTGACTGATGCTTAGTAAGTTGTGCTTGAGACCTTCAACAAATAAAATGTCCTTGATAACAGCAATTGAGTTGTTTCCTATATCTCCAATGCCTAGGATCTTTCCTTTGTTGTTATCTCCATATTTGACAAAGCCACCACTTTTTAAGTTCAGAGACAAGAACTTTGACTTGTCTCCGGTCATATGCTTAGAGCATCCACTGTCCAGATACCATGATTGATTCCTGGATGCCAAGCATATCTGCACAACAAAAGTCAGGTTTTGGATTTAGGTACCCAATTCAAATTGGGTCCTGGGGGGTTAGTTTCAAATGATGGTTCTTTAACTTTCCAAAACTGTCTCCATCCTCTGTTGGCACGTTTTTTCAGTTTACAATTAAACACCTTATGTCCCTTTTTGCAGCAAAAATTACATACAACAGCAGGGGATGGTTTCTGATTTGGTATAGTAAAGTTATCATACATTTGTTTAGATTTAACAAATTCCTGATGCCTTTTCGTATGCATGCTTTGTTTATAGCCAAGTCCAGTTTTAACATGTAAATTTCTTTGATCTCTAAGGAGTCTATCTAAGTTATTTTTACCACTGTTAAACTTAGCTACATCACATTTCCGTTCATGAGTTTCTTTTCTCAGTTTTTCATTTATGTCTTTAAGAGACTCATGCTTCAAGTTAACTTCATTAATCAACATGCATTTTTCTTCTAGCTGTTTCTTAGTACTAATCAGTTGTTTGAGTACACTAACATATTCATTATGCAATTCATTAAAGGCATCATGAAGTTCATCATAAGATGGATTAGATGTGGTACTTACCTCACTATCAGAATCTGAATCATTTTTAGCCATGAGACACAGGTTTGCTTCTTCATTTTCTGATTCTTCAGATGAATCTTCATCATTGTCGTTCCAGGCAATGTAAGCTTTCCTGTTTGAAGGTTGTTGATCCTTGCCCTTAGTTTTTGTAGGCTTGTTTCTGTTTTGAAGTTTGTAACACTCAGATCTAATGTGTCCTGTCTTCCCACATTCATAGCAAGTTATGACTTTGCTATCACCGGTGCCACCTTTGCTGGAGCCTTTAGTCTTTGAATTCTGTGGTTTTCTTGACTGGCTTCCCTTCTTTTTCAGAAATTTCTTGAATTTTCTGACCAACATTCCTATCACAGGTTCTTCACTAGATTCACTTTCTGAGCTTTCCGTATCTGGTTCGGATTTTTCTTTGTGAGATTGAGCCTTCAGTGCAAGTCCTTTACTTTTTCTGTTTGATTGCTCTGTCTCATTTAATCTATGTAGTTCCATCTCATGTTCACGAAGCTTTCCAAACAGCGTTGCTATGGTCATATTGGCAAGATCTTTAGACTTAGCAATAGCAGTTATCTTGGGCTGTCATTCCCTTGACAAACACCTCATAACTTTTCCTATCTGCTGTTCACTATCCACAACTTTTCCCAGGGCATGTAGATTGGTAATGATGTGAGTGAATCTCGTTTGTAGATCATTTATGGATTCATCTTTCTTCATGCAGAAAAGTTCATACTCGTGCATTAATGTATTTGTTCTTGCCCGTTTGACGTCTGTAGTACCTTCATGTGTTTCTTGCAGGGTGTCCCACATTTCCTTTGCAGTCTTGCAATTTGACACTCTGAAGAATTCTTCTGCACTTAAAGCTGATGTTATAATATTTTTTGCTTTGGCATTATATCCAACCTTCTTTTTGTCATCATCAGACCAATCAGATCTTGGTTTGATGATGCAGGATGATCCCTCAGTGCCTGTAATTTTGGGCACATAGGGACCATTCTCCACTGCATCTAAAATGTCCAGCCCACATGCTTCTAGAAAGATGAGCATCCTCTCTTTCCAGTACATGTATGCTGTACCATTAAATGCAGGGGGTCTGGTTAGAGATGCTCCTTCTCCTAGGAAATCTAAAGAAGTCATTTTCTTTTATGAGTTTTTCTCTAAAAAAGTCAGTCTCTTGATGCCACTTGTTGGAAAATTGTGACTTCTTTTGATTAACACAGAGAGAATTAAGATCAAATCCAACTAGTTCGACATAATTCCCTTATTAATCATACGATGTTCATACAAATCATACACAGCGGAAATTAAAAGACACATACAATTATGACAAGGAGCATACAACAATAAGCAGGTATATAATACTGGAAAATTAAAGAGAAGGGATAAGAAAGATTGCACCAAGATTTATCCTGGTTCAGCCGTTGATCCAACGACCTACATCCAGTCCTGTAATCATAATCATGATTCCAGCCTTTTTCACTATAGAATGAATTCGAGTACTTTTACAGATTTTCCAGTCTTCTACACGACCTATCAATCTAACTCCCTTCACTTCTATCTTGTCACCCCTTTGATCCTTGTAGTTTATCCCCAAACTCACACAAGATCAAAGTAGACTTCCTCTTGATGATGACACAACAACAAGGATAGCCACCAGTTTCTAAATTGGATTTTGTTACAGCATCAATTACAAAGAATTGTCTTTTTCACGAACAAAGAAAAATAGTATCAAGAGATATGTTCAATCACTCTAGCATCACACAAAGAAATTTGATTTGCCAATGAATATTTTTTGTGTGTTAGAAAAACTTTTCTTTCAAAGTGTTTTCAGAGATATGCAAGATTGAGAGCAAAAGGTTCTAAAAAAAATGTGAAAAGTTTTTGTGCAAGAGTTCTTTTTTGTTTTGGTTGTATGTGTAAAAATATTTGAGGCACCATATATATATTCAAGGCAAACACCAGGACAATCGATTGCCCAATCGAGTTTGTAAGAAAACAATCGATTGCTGCATCGAATGTCGTATATTCTGTGTTTCTGGAATCTTGAATTATATAGGCTTCACTTGATTGGTCAATCGATTGATCAAGTTTCTGAATCAGACTTGATGCTATGAAAACCTTTCAATCGAGTGAGCAGTCGATTTGTTCAAAACTGGGTGCTCACTTTGATATGAAATATAGCATCAATCGAGTTGTCAGTCTATTGTGCAATCGACTGGACAATCGATTGTCGTGATCAAGTGATTCAGACCTGATTCCATAATTTCCTTTCAATCGAGTGAGCATTCGATTTGTTTAAAACATGATGCTCACTGTGATATGAAATATGGCATCAATCGATTGGTCAATCGAGTATCGTGGTCAGATTGACTCAGATACTACAGACAATCAAGTTGCCAATCGAGTGATCAATCGATTGGTCAATCGAGTGGGCATATACTGAGTGCTCTCTATAACTTGAATTTCAGCATCAATCGAGTTGTCAGTCTATTGTGCAATCGACTGGACAATCGAGTGATCTTGTTACAGACCTCAGTTGTTAAAGACAGTTTATGTGCCATTCGATTGATGACCCATTCAATCGATTGGTCAATCGAGTGTTTTCAGTTTTAAGTTTCATAACACATGAATGAATGACAAAAACTTATTGGCATGTCTTGTGTGAGACTTTAGTGATTGTTTACTTAACTTGATACCTAGACACCTAATACCACTATACACAAATTGCATCTTCCTCAAGTGCATTCTCCAACTATGGTTGATTCCTTGAGTTGCAAACTATTGTTCCAAGTGTTGTGGTGTCTTCGTGTATGCCTGAAATGTTTCTTGATTCAAAACATTAGATAAAGCAACTATTTAATGTGCACTTGTATGTTTGGGACATAAATCAAAAACAAGATGAGGGAAGTTTATGGCTTACAAAAATATCTCTGCTTGCTGAAAACTTTTTCTGTCAATTGAGTTGCGACGAGAGTATATATTATTATAAAAATAGATTGAGATGTGAGTGAAGAGATGTGGTGTAAGAGTATTTAGATATTTGTTGGTTTAGTTGTAATTATAATATATATATTGTATAAGTAAGTTATGCATATATATATATATATATGAGAAGAAGAACAGAGAAAAAGGTAAAAGAGAAACACGTTTCCCTCTCGGCTCATGGATCCTTCTTCTTCTTCCTTCCATTTTCTTTTTCCTTCTTTTGCTTCGAGAAAAGAAATCCAACGCTTCGTAGGTGAGAAAGAAAAAATTTTCAGCTTCCTTCTTCTTCTTTGATTCAAAAACGAAGAAAAACGGTGTTAGGGGTTTTCAATACCGTCAAACACAATCCTCCACTTTTCTTCGACATTTGAGCTTCGTTTCGAGAAGTGATAGAAGGGAAAGTTGTTCACCTCCACGCTACGGTGCTAGTGAGCCAACCTTGAATGCGACGTCGCGAGCGGAAACTTTACCGGAATTAACCGCGGTGCCATAATCGTTTGTTAAAGCTACCGTTACGGTAAGGGATCCTTCCAAAATTTTTGTTTGCATTAAGGACATTATTTGTGAGTTTGAGGAAAAAAAATTTGATGTATTTGATGAGTGAATTTGTAGAAAATGAATTTAACGCGATTATGTGTAATGTAGTGGAGTTTAAATTTTAAGTGTGGTTTGTGGTGATTCATGTTTGGTGTGCTTGATGTGTTCATAAATTAAAATTATGAATTTTTGGAGAAGAAACTTATGTGAATTGGTGGAAAATGAATTTGATTCATTTATGTGTGCTTTGAGGAAATTAAATTGGAGATGTATGAAGTGTGGTTTGTGACACTTAATTTGGCGTGATTCATGTTTGAAAATGTGGAAATTTATGGGTGATTAATGACTGAACTTGTTGTCGATTTTGTGGAATTTGAATTTATCAAGTTTAAAGAAAATTGTGGATTAAATTTGATGTGTGGTGCTGAGAAAATATGCTTAGGAATGCTCTATGTGTAATTGAAAAATAAATAGTGTTAAATGATTAATAAAAATGGGAAATCTTTTAATATATGCATTTACTTAATGATTGTTGTGGAAAGAGTCAAAGTATGCTCATGCATTTCATAGTACAAGGTGATCACGATGGTGCCATGGTGATAGTGGTGATCATGATGGGCAACGAGATGATGCCATGTGATGTGTTGGTTAATCTTATCCTTGCAGGGATTATCGTATAGTGCTGATCTGTGAGAGATTGCACTCTAGAACGTGCTGAACTGTGAGCGATTGCACTCTAGAAAACAGTGTAAGGCCTGTGACAGGCAACACTTCAGTAAATCGTGCGGGCCTGTGATGGGTGGCACCTTGATAATTATTATAAGGCCTATGATAGACTATACAATTATGATATACGCCCTTTCGAGGAGGGTTTTGATTTGAATTCCAGAATTCATGCATTTTGGGCATATACACATTGCATTAGGGTGCTTGGCACGTGAGTCATATTTGATATACTGTGATTATTGTATATGTATGCTCAGTTGAGGTTGTGATTGTACCCTAATTGATAAGTGAGATCGTTTGGATTTGTGTGTAAGTGTTGATTGATTGTGAAACCTTTTAAAAGCTGATTTATGCTATTTTTTGTTGTTTTCTGTTGTTGTATTCGACTACAAAATGTTGTATTCGAATACAGATGTCCTGATTTTGCTACTGACTTCTAAAACAACACTGTATTCGACTACAAGAAGGTGTATTCGAATACAGATGTCCTGATTTTGATACTAACTTCTGAAACAACATTGTATTCGACTACAAGGATGCTGTATTCGAATGCGACAGTGCAGTTTTGTTAAAAAATTCATTTTTCAACTTTGATTATGCATGTTTGGCATATGAAAACCCTTTCAAAGATTAAGTTAAATTGACAGGTTATTTTGTGCATTTAAAATTTAAATGCTATGTGTTATTTGTTAATTTCGGTTGGTGACTTTTATAATTATTGTGGAAATCTGGGCTTTTTCCCTCATATGAGAATCAGGATCATCCAACTGGTTAGTACCTTGGAGATTGGAAGGTAGCTAGGCAAACCTGTTCGATGCTGTGTTAGAGGGAATCTTGCGGGGCACGTGGAGATCACTCGAGATGTATAGCTTTTTGTAGCATGATCAGATTAGAGGGTTGTATAGGGTTTAGTTGTCTTTCTTTTGGCGATATATTTATTTCAATTTGGAAGATTGTAAGACCCATAGTTTTTAAATCCTAAATTATACAATTTTAGGGTATTTTGTGTGGATTTTCTTAGGTTGTTAGCCCAGTTTTTGGTATTGAGTGAGTTAAATGCCAAAAATATACTTTTGGAAATTGGATTAAAATTATTTGTCGGAGAATAATTTATTTACATTACGAAGAATTTCATTCTGGGCAATTTTGTTAAAAATATTTTTGGGTTGCTGAAAATTCTATCAGTCAATTGAGTTGCGATAAGAGTAGATATTTTTATCAAAATAGTTTGAGATGTGAGTGAAGTGATGTGTGTAAGAGTTGTTAAATATTCGTTGGGGTTGGTTTTAAGTATAATATATATATATATATATATATATATATATATATATATATATATATATATATATATATTGGAAAGGAAAGGAAGAAAATAGCAAAACAGAGGAAACGAGAGAAATGCTGCCTCTCCCTTTGCACGAACCTTTTCCCTTCTCCTTCCTTTTCTTGCTTTGGCTTCATGAAAACCAAGTGTGAGTGAAAGGAAAACATTCGCCTGCTGCTCGACTTCTTCTCTCTGTCCTCTTTCTTCTTCTCAGATTCGAAAACGGTGTTAGGGATTTCAAAATCGTCAAACACAAACCTCCACGTTTCATCTAGATCTATGCTTCGTTTTGCAAAGAGATAGAAGGGAAATTTGCTCACCACCACGCTACGGTGCTAGTGAACTAACTTTGGAAGCGACGTCGCGAACAGGGATTTTATCGGAATTACTCGCGATACCGTAATCGCTCGTTAAAGCTAACGTTAAAGTAAGGGCTCCTTCCAAACTTTTAGTTTGCATTTAGGGACTTATCTGTGGTTGTGTGGAAAAGAGTTTTGTTAGGGTTGAAGTGTTGATTTGGGGAAAATGGAATTAATTCTTTTATGGGTGAAATTTTAGAGTTGGGTTTGGTGATATTGATGAGTGTTTCATGGAAAATGAATTTAACTCATTTATGTGTGGTTTTGAGGAAATGAAATTTGATGTGTTGGAGTGGTGGGTGCACATGATTTTGTGGTTGTCATGTTCAACGTGTTCATAATTAATATTTATAAATTTTGAGATGTGTTTGTGTGGTTTTTGTGGAAAAATGAATTGATGTGATTTGGTGTGAATTGTGGATTGAATTTGAGAATATGTCTGAGTATGTTTTGTGTGGAATTTGAAAATCATTAGAGTTAAACGAGTATTAAAAATGGGGAATCTTTTAATATCTCTGTTTTCTTAATGTTTGTAGTGAAAATTGTTAGAGTTAAATGAGTATTAAGAATGGGGAATCTCTTAATACATGCATTTACCTAATGATTGTCGTCAAAATTGTTAGAGTTAAACGAGTATTAAAAATGAGAATCTTTTAATATCTCTGTTTACTTAATGATTGTCGTGAAAATTGTTAGAGTTAAATGAGTATTAAAAATGAGGAATCTTTTAATATCTGCATTTACTTAACGATTTTCGTGGATAGAGTCAGAGTATGCTCATGCATTTCATAGTACATGGCGACCGGATGGTCCATGGTGATAGTGGTGATCGGATGTGCCACAAGACGATTCCATGTGATTTGTTGGTTCATCTTATCCTTGCGGGGATTGTCGCGTCGTGTAAGGTCTGCGATAGGCTGCACATTTTTTGTAAATCGTGTTGACCCGTGATAGGTGGCATCTCGGTAAATAGTACTTTGGCCTGTGATATACAGTACATTTACGATTTACGTTTTTAGTAAATCGTGCTGACCCGTGATAGGTGGCACCACGGTAATTTAGTACTTCGACATGTGATAGGCGGTACAATTATGATTTACGGCCATTCGAGGAAGGTTTCGATTGGAATTCTGAGTCCATGCATTTAGGCATATACGCATTGCATTAGGGTGCTAGGCACGCGAGACATGTTTGATTTAAGATTATGATTGAGTGTCTGAACTCAAGTCGTCATGGTGATTTTGTTATAATTGCCAAGTGTGGATGTTTTGGGATTGCGTGTAAGTGTGGTTGATTGCAAAACCTTTTCAAAACTTAAGTTGTCGTGGTGATTGTGTTATAATTGCCAAGTGTGAATGTTTTGGAATTGTTAGTAAGTGTGATTGATTGCAAAACCATTTCGAAACTTAAGTTGTCGTGGTGATTGTGTTATAATTGCCAAGTGTGGATGTTTTGGAATTGTTTGTAAGTGTGATTGATTGCAAAACCATTACGAAACTCAAGATGTCGTGGTGATTGCGCTATAATTGTTAAGTGTGATTGTTTGGATTTGTGTGTAAGTGTTGATTGGTTTCGAATCCCTTTAAAAAGCTGAATTTTGCTGAATTTTGGTGTTTTTTGTGACACCCTAAACCCAAATTCAAAAAAAAAGTAAAATGCATTAGTTTTTTTTTTTTTTTTTTTTTTTTTTCAGAGATTCAAAGCGGTAATAGAGTATAATTTTTTTTTAAACTATAAGGTCCAAGATGTCGCATTCACACTTACACAAAATGCTTGCATAAAAATTTTCAATAAAAAAAAATCCTTTAATATTGAATTTAGTTGAGGTTTATTAAATAAATATTTCTCTTATAGAAACAAGTTCTAAAGTCAGAGAAAATTAATTTCTACCTTCGAATAAAAGATAAAAATAACACAATTGATCGATTATATTTACAAAATTCGAAATTAGTTCAAAACTCAACAAAGTAGAAAAATTACTCCCACCTAGTATCACCTATTCAGAGCGTGGGTCACCAATCAATAACCTGAAATAACTGCGCTCTCGCAAGCGCCAAACACAAGCAACGAGGGGTGAGTTTCGAAATTATGTAATAGTATATGATAAACGAGGAGAACACGCAAGTAGTCAAAACAACACAAATAAAGAGAAACATTCAAGAACATAGTATCACAGGTTAATCTAATTCAATCACAATCAAACAGTCACAAGGATGAAATGCAATGCATGTCCTATACTCTATACTCCTTCATCATTTGGTACCATTCTACTCTGAAGTACTTGGTTAGGAGGCCTGATTCTATGCCACTACAAGAGTGGACGGACAATTCATGAATGGCCAAGTCCTCATAGATCCCCTCAACTCAACCCGAGACACATATACGCGACAGTCGGGGTACTCTTGTGTTGCACAGTAGTTCCCGGCCTTAGGGAATAACCCACTAATCCACTTAGGAATTCTCCACTAGATGTACCCCCAAGGTCTATCAGTCTTACCTTATAGTTCGACTGTAGCCCTCCACGATCAGGCTCATTCAGTTGTACTTCCCCGAATCACTAGGTTTGTCAAACCCTCCCTATATGATGACAAAATAATCCTAACTCCAAAATCTACAACACTTACCTCAGACTTACTCGATCATCACAATTCAATAAGTTTCAGTTTGACATAACAATATTCATCATTATATATATAGTTATATCAATCAATCACATAAAATCCCAATATTTGATTTACACTACTCACAATACACACTCCAGTCTCATCAATCACATAATAAGGAATCAATTAGGTGCATTTCCAAGTAATATCAGAATTTCAATCAAGTAGACTAGAACACTCAAATGTATATCATTCATACAATAACAATTACTATATGTTTCATAAAATCAAATACCACACAATCTTAATATAAATTAATTCACACAATTTTATAGGTCTCTAAATTATATTTTAGTCCTCACTATTACCATTCATATATTATTAATTAATTATTATTACTTAGTAAGGCTCAACTGTACGTAGTAAGCCCCGAATGAACATATGGGAATTTCAGTATTCCCGTTCAACTCGTGTTATTTTATACTCATAACACCGAACCTTATCTCACCCCTTACCTCGACTGAAGATTCCGTCCAATTAATCTGATATGCTAAAGAATCGTTTCTTTATCGGTCGTCGTCTCTAATAGTCCACGAGGGAATTATAACCACACAACCACAAAATAAAAATAAATTACTTACTACGAATAAATGAATAAAAAAATAAATAATGAATAATAAATAAGTAAGTCAGTGAATAAGTACATAAAAAATAAATAATAAATAATTAAATAAGTAAATGAATAAATAAATAATAAAATAATAAATAAATGATAAAATAAATAATAAATAAATAAGTAAATGGATAATAAAATAAAAAATAAATAAAAAAGTAAATGAATAAATAAATAATATAATAAAATAAACAATAAATAAATAAATGAATTAATAATTAATAAAATAAATAATAAATAACTTAATAAACGAATAAATAAATTATAAATAAATAAATAAGTAATGAATAAATAAATAATAAAATAATA
>JBBPBR010000007.1:31164099-31227730 GCA_037974775.1 Cicer pinnatifidum | reverse complement strand
TTTTTTTACAAAAATTCAAAAAAAATTCATCAAAGTTTTCAAACAAAACCCATAAAATTAATTATCATCTTCAATATAATGCAAATTTCATCAAATTCATAACTTAAATCTTTAAATAAACTCATATTTTTATTCTTTATTTGATGAATTTGTTTTTGTTGAAGATGAAAATATGAGTTTATTTTAATACTTGAGTTATAATTGTTGAGAAAAGCTATAATTGTTGAAATGTGATGTTTAATATTGATGTGATTATCCATTCATGAATGATAATATAGGTTATTACATGATATGAATTTAATTGATGAGAATATATCTTGAGTATTCTCTGTGAAAAATTATTAGTGTTTAATAAGTATTAAAAGGGGAGTCTTTTAATTGCTGGATTTACAAAATAATTATTGTGAAAAAGTTAGAGTATGCTCATGCATTTCATAGTTAGTGGCGATCGTGATGGGCCACGATGTTAGTGGTGACTGCATGGGCCATGGGGTGGTTCCATGAGTTAATTGATCCATCTTATCCTTAATTATGGGGACTTTTGAGTCGTTTATGTCGTGATAGACTACACTCTAGTAAATCATGTTGATCTATGATAGGTGGCACCTCGATAATTTGTATTGGTGTGTGAGAGGTGATACATTTATGATTTATGCCCCTCGGTGAGGGTTTGGATATTCTAGAATCATGTGCACTTGCATATAAGCATTGCATTAGGGTGCTTAGTACGCGAGTCATCTTTGTTATGATATGATATATGTATATATATGTTCTATTATTGTTTGTTATGATGCCATAATTGCTAAGTGTTTATTGTTTGTTATAATGCCATAAATGTCAAGTGTTTATTGTTTTTCATCATTACATAATAGAAAAATGTTAACTGTTAATTTTGATCCGTGACCCTTTACATTATTGTGGAAATTGGGATTTGCCTTCAGATGATACCACACTTTGTTCTTTCGAATGTTACCCTGACGATGGAAACGTCATAAGACTTCCCTGGTCGGCAATGGGGAGAGTAGTAATGAGTAGTAGAAGGACAAGGGAAATATTTCACGTGGGGCTCACACAAGAGATGATTGACTATCTAGTACCCTTAGGATTGTTGCTTGAGGCGAATGGAGCATGGAAAGATGCAGAGAATGCTTCAGTTAGATGTGAGATATGTAACACCCCGACCATTAGCTCAATTGGTAGTAGGATCTTTGAGGAGGCGATACTTATCCCCTAGGTACCGGGCTCGAATCCCACGGAAGGCAAAAACTCGCCAGATTTCCAATTGAGGAAGGGGGGGCGAGAAGATCATGAGGTAACATCGCTAGTGCTCAATTGGTAGTGGGATCTTTTAGGAAGCGGTACTTATCCCCTAGGTACTGGGCTCGAATCCCACAGAGGGAAAAAACTCGCCAGATTTCCAATTGAGGGAAAGGGGGGGCGAGAAGATCGTGAGGTAACACAGCCGGTAACGCTGCATGGCCGGGGTGTTACAAGATAGGCTAACGTAAGTGTGGTGATTCCCATGTAGGATTAGGGGATACGATATTTGAGAGGACTGGCGAGAAATGTAAGAAGCCCATGTCCGCAAGAGAGGATATTGTAGGACGTTATAGGCTGGTCGGGGACTAGGGCTACATTGGTGGATCACCAGTACCTTTGTTGGTGTCACCCCAGAACGAGTCAAAGCTTCCTCTTTTTGTGAATGATCCTATAGCGACAGTCTCTAAGGTAGAGAATTGTTTTGAGATTCCAGCACCGCTGCAACCACCTATTTCATGCGTGGATCTATCCTCTAAGGAGATTGGTTCTTCTATGGCTGATGAGTAGGAGGATGTTACTTCCAGGAGAGATACTGCATCTGAAGGAATTTGTGCGGTGAGTGAAGGTCACCCCTGTTACAGTAGTTGTTAGTGGATTATCATACTAGCTTTTTTTGTTGTATAAGGATTTGGTGCCTCTCTTTTGGTGGTTGTTGATTTTGGGATGATTGTATCTATGACATACCTTCAAAATTTGACATTTTTTGTGGGTCCATGTTCAATTTTTTTAACACGACTATGGGGGATAGCATTCTTGGAGCAACAATTTTGCGCAAGTGTCTGCCGAGAATACTCCATAGGTTTGAGCGATGTCTGATAGGTCTCATAGCTCTGGTGTATTTTCTAGTTGTATAATTTGGATTACTGTCCCAAAAAATATCTTAGTTTGTTTGTATGTATGATGTAATTAATTATGACTCTTCTCGCTTTGTGTCACGACTTATTATTTTATTAAGTAAAAAAAAATTTCACTCGCTTTGTTAAAACTTGGAGTGTTACATGTGGTATCAAAGCTTTGGTTAGATTTTAGGTTGGGAGTTGTGTATATGATCATGCATCGAGGTAAGTTGTTAGAGTTGTTAGGCATTATGTAGTTTTTGTGTGATGATGTAGTTGAAAGTTATCTTTTGGAATTCTTCTAAGTGGTGTCAAAGTTTCTACTTGATGTTGGTTTTGTAGAAAACAATGCCTCCAAGAAGGAACAACGCTGCAAGAGTCGATATTAACTGGGATGATCAAATGGTTGAAGAAATGAATAACATGGTTGCTTTTGTTGCTACACAAACAACTGTAAAGACTCTACGAGATCTGGAGAAGAGGAAAATAGAGATTTATGTTGTCGAGTCAAGTGGATTTGAAGAATTTTCGTCGTCACAGTCCTCCAAAGTTCAAGGGTGATGAGTGTTTGGAAAAAGTTGACCAGTGAATTCAAGAAGTGAAAAATATCTTCGAAATGATTAATTTCCAGGCAAAGGTGAAGGTCAACTATGCTACGTGTTTGGTACTAGAGGATGCTTGATATTGGTGGACAAGTACAAGGCTTTTAATGGGATCAACTCATGAGGAGGTGAACTGGGATTCGTTTATGAGGAAGTTTTTAGAGAAATGCTTCTCAATAAGTACTAGGACTAAGTTGGGTGATGATTTTCTTGAATTGTATCAAGGAAATACGACGGTGGGTGAGTATGCTGATAAGTTTGAATCATTGTCAAGACATTTTAGGATTTTTTGTGAAGAGGTTGGTGAAAAATTTATGTGTCACCGTTTCTAAAATGGACTGAAGTATGAGATTCAAGACTCTAATCTTCCTTTGGGAATTCGGTATTTTAAAGTCTTAGTGGACAAATGTAGAGAAGTTGAGGATATGAAGAACAAAAAGGTCAACTTATGAGGGAACTTTAGTTCAGAGGGGCCTAGTCGGGTGAACAACAACATGGGTCAGAATATCTTGGGGAACCAGAACTTTGGAAGACAGGTAGGACAATTAATTTGATCTTTCCGATTTGAGGAAAAGGGACATTACGCTAATACTTGTACCTCTAAGAGTCTCCCTTTCTACAACTTCCAGAAGCTATAGCATTTTGCAAGGGATTTCAAGGCTTCGAAGGTGGAACCAATAGTGAACGCAACTAGGATTGTTTGTCCTACTGCTAAGGGGTGTGTTTATTGCATGGGAGCAGAAGTTGGAAATCAATCTAGCAATTTGATCCAACAAGACTACGACATTGCAGGTAACACTCTAACTGCACTTTTTGATTCGAGAGCAACCCATTCCTTTAATTCTATGCACTTTGTGAGTTGTTTGAAGTTGATTGTGTCTTCTCTGCCTTTTGATTCGGTTGTTTCCATACCTGCTAAGATTTTTACCGTAAAAACTGCATGGTTACATTGTCAAGTAACTATTCAAAATAGATATTACTTGATTAATTTGATACCCCTACAATCACTCGAGATCATTCTCGATATGGATTGGATGTCGTATCATTATGTAATCTTAGATTATTCTTGCAAATTGATTCTTTTCCCCGAGCCAGGAGTCATTCAGTATATAGATGCTAACAAACTCAGAGTATCGCTGGAGAAAGGACTCAAGAGTTTATGACATTAGCTAATGTGGAGATAAATATAGATGTGAGCATGGAAGAAGTGGTTCATGTCAAGGAGTACACAGATGTATTTCCAATAGAAATTCCAAGATTACCCTAATAAGAGAGGTGGAGTTCTTCATTGATCTACACCCATGAATCAGGCCTATTTGGATTGCGCTGTATCGGATGTCGCCATTGGAATTAAATGAGCCCGAGGGCCAAATTGAAGATTTATTGGTTAAAGGATTTATTAGACCGAGTGTGTAACTATGGCGAGCTCTAGCATTGTTAGTTATGAAGAAGGATGGAAGCTCATGCTTATGTGTAGACTATAAGCAACTTAATAAGGCAACTATTAAGAATGGTTATCCTTTACCACATATCGATGATTTGATGAATCAGTTGAGAGGAGCTACAATGTTTTCAAAGATTGATTTGAAGTCAGGTTACCATCAGATTCGAGTAAGAGAGTGAGATATTTAGAAAACTACTTTCATAACCCATTGCGGACATTATGAATATCATATTCTGCCATTTGGAGTTACCAATGCACCAACAATTTTTAAGGATTACATGAATATGATCTTTAGCTCATTTCTAGATAGGTTCGTTGTAGCGTTCATTGATGATATCATGATTTATTCAAGAAATAAGAAAGAACATAAAGAGCATTTGTGTCAAGTTCTAGAAATTTTACGCGAGAAACAATTGTATGTCAATTCGTCGAAGTGAAAGTTTTGGCTAGATGAAGTGAACTTCTTAGGACATGTGATAACAAAGGAAGGAAATGTAGTGGATCTGGCAAAAATTGAGACAATGCTTGTTTGGAAACAGCCTCAGACTATCACAAAACATGTGAAGTTTTGCAGGACTGGCAGGATACAACGAGAGGTTTGTTGAAGGTTTCGCTAAGATTGTAGCTCAATTGACACAACTCACTAGAAAGGATCAGTTGTTCGCATGGACAAAAAAGTGTGAGGAAAATTTCCAATTACTAAAGGAAAAACTAACAACCTCACCAGTATTGGTCTTACTACAACCAGAAGAGCCTTACAACGTTTATAGTGGTGCATCTCACCAAGGTTTGGGATGAATTATGATGCAACACAAGAAGGTTGTAGCCTACGCCTCAAGAAAATTGAAGACTCGTGAAATAAAATATCCTACTCATGATTTAGAGCTTGTTGTTGTAGTTTTGGCATTAAAGATCTGGAGGCACTACTTATATGGATGAACGTTCATAATGTTTACTCACCATAAGAGTTTGAAATATTTGTTTGATCATAAGAAATTGAACATGCGTCAAAGAAGATGGATGGAGACTCTTAAAGATTTTGATTCCACATTGTAATACCACTGTGGGAAGGCCAATATGGCGGTTGATGCATTCAGTAGGAGGAAAGTGTCAATGTCTTCAACAGTAAAGGCTATACAACAAGAGTTGTGGGAAGCATTTAGAGACCAACACTTGGATGTAGAGTTTGCACCAGGAATTTTGAAATTCATAATGAGTAAAATTTTTGGTCTACTTGAAGACATTGTGCATGTTCAAGAAAACAATATTAATCCAAGAGAAGAGGAACCTGATACTGCAGGGAAGGAAACTATGTTTAACATCAGACCGGATAATATTATGAGATGCAATGGTAGGATTTGTGTACCGGAAGTTACAGGTATAAGGAAAACAATTTTAGAAGAGACTCATAAGAGAAAATTGAGTAACTATCTCGGAGAAACAAAGATGTATCAGGACTTGAGGAAAAATTATTGGTGGCCAGGAATGAAGAGGAATATAGAGTACTATGTATAAACTTGTTTAACTTGTTAGAAAGCTTATCATAGCATTTGGGCACATGTTTTTAGCTTTTTAGTTTGGTATTTTAAAAGCTCTTTATAGCTTAGATTAATATTTTTTGTGAGGCTTGATCGTTAATTATAATATTTTGATGATTGTGATGCTTAATCCAATCAAAGAAACCAAATTCATATAGGATTGATTACGCTTGTTTGATCAATTCTATAGTCAAATAAGAATAAAATCATAAAAATTAGAAATTAAACTCATTGATAAAATCTGTGATAGGTCTAAAACTCGAATAAGTGGATTAATCGTTTTACTCATCTGTTAAATAAAAAATCTAAAACAACCCCTTTTTAATTTCAATTTTCAACTCGGTTATTATTATTATATCAGAAGTCCTTGTGAAACGATTCAAGTTATTACCTCTATTTATATTTTATCAATTGTATTTGACCCGTGTGCGATAGTGGATCAAATTTGTGCCACTGCCAGGGAACTCTCTGAAAATAATATTAACCTGTTTTTAGTCGACTCTCTCGGATTGCTCCGAAATTTCACCAGAAAAATCAGAAGAAAAAAATCAAGGAATAGGATTCTGTACAAGTCCTTTATACGGAAACGACGGTCCAAATCCCAAATTCCTTCATTTAGACCCTTTCTGAATTTTTAGAATTTTTCATATTTTCCAAAAATTCCAAAAAAAATTGTGTTGCCTTTATTTGATTATTAGAAATTTTTTGTGGTATTTTTATATTTTTTGGATTTTATTTGATAGGGTTTTCGATTTTTCACTTCAATTTTAGCATTTGGGACATTGTTGGAATTTTCAAAATTGTTATTTTGTATAGCATTGTTATGATGATGCATGACTAGGGCTAGTTCTGTGAATCTACATTCTCTTGAACCTGAAATAGATAGGACATTTCATTTACATTGTAAACTTAATAGAGCTACGAGTGTTAACGAGTTAGATTCAGATACTGAAATTGACAACCTGTTGCAAAATATGGCTGATGTGAATAATAGAACCTTAAGACAATTTGATGCACCTAATGTCAATTATAATGCATTATGTATCACATATCCTAAAGTTAATGTACCATTTGAACTTAAATATGGTTCAATACACTTGCTTCCAAAGTTTAATGGTCTTGTAGGTGAGGATCCCCACAAACACTTGAAGGAATTCCATATTGTGTATTGTACCATGAAGCCTCAAGGAGTCACAGAAGACCACATTAAGCTGAGAGCCTTCCCATTTTCACTCCAAGATGCTGCCAAGGACTGGTTATACTACCTTCAACCAGGTTCTGTTACAAGTTGGAATGATCTCAATATATTGTTTCTAGAAAAATTCTTCCCCGCATCAAGAGTTGCGTCAATCAGAAAAGAAATATGCGGCATCAGGCAGAATGATAAGGAATGATTACATGAGTATTGGGAGAGATTCAAGAAATTAGTTTCAAGCTGTCCTCATCACCAGATTTCTGAACAATTGCTCGTCCAATATTTTTATGAAGGCTTGCTATCTATGGATAGAAGCATTTTGGATGCTGCTAGTGGGGGAGCACTAGTCGATAAGACCCCTAAAGCGGCAAGGGCTTTTATTGAGAACATGTCCATTAATTCTCAGTAGTTTACAACTAGAAGCAATTCAATAGTGTTGACAAAGGGTGTGAATGAAATTCAAGCTTCTTCCCAGAAGAATTTAGAAGGAAAACTTGATGACCTTACATCTTTAGTAAAAAATAGCAATAGGTAAAACCCAAGCAGTTGTCTGTGATATTCGCAGTTCTCTAGAGCATCCTTCAGATTCATGTCCTACATTACAAGAAGATCCAATTGTTGATGCTCCTCAAGCATATGCAACAAATATATACAACCCTCAAGCCAACTATGATCTATCATCTAACATCTACAATCCTGGTTGGAGAAACCATCCCAACTTGAGATGGGATAATTCATCTGCACAACAGCCACTAAAAGAAAAACTCTCATTACCTACGGCATATTTTGACTTTACTTACGGTATAGCCGTGGGTAACGAATAATTACTCACGAATTAGCTACGGACATGGGTCTGTAGGTAAATTGCTCGTAGGAATTATATTACCTACGGAAAATTCATAGGTTACATTTACTTGTAAGATTTCCGTGGGTAATTTATCTACGGGAATGTTACGGTTAATTTACCCACAAACATATCATGGGTAACGTCAAACAATAGAAAATTAATGTTACCTACGAATGTTTCGTCGGTAACGTTTCTATGGCATATCCGTGGGTAATATCAAACTAGAAAAAAAAAAATAAAAGTTCTAATTCGCGCTTTCATCACTTACATCAACTAAACAACAATATCACAATTTATATGTTGTATGACTAACATGGTTAAATCCAAAAATCTCAATAAATCCAAAAGTCTCAATAAAATATGAAAATAAGTAAACTGTGATATTACTCTAAAAACAAGCAAGTTTTATGTGTTTGACACTTGTTTCATTACTAATCAATTCAAGTGTATTCAGAACCAAAACATACACAATTTACACGAAAACTTATGTCACAGCCTAAACTACCTCTTTGAAACTAATATTCCCACTATTAATAATCCAATCATAATTACAAGCTTTTCGTGAAAATGTAAGGTGATATGGTCACACTATATAGAACAACTGCAAGCAGCAAAATAAATTCACAAAATTTACCAAAAATTTACCACTAAGCTGGGTACCTCAAATTCAAATGCCCTAGTGTTCTTCCACTTTTCCTAAACTCCAATTTGTATGTTGTAAACTGTCGTAATACTTTTATTACCAACCAAATGAACATGAGCATAAACAAAATCAATGGGTTCACTCAACAAAAAGGAAAAATATAGAGAAAAAAAAAACAAGAACTCAGCTTCAACACAAAAATACACATGCACAAGTTAGCAAACAATTTCTCAAAAAAAATCACAACTCCGGAAGTAAGAAACATATTAAATAGCAAAAAGAAAAAACAGCCAAGCTTCTAAGTTACTTGCAAATGCACGAGAGATTAAACCAAAAACACAAATAGAAGTGGCATAATGCTAGGAAATAGGAAATCATTGGTTTTGGGAAACTTATTAAATAAATGAGTTTTTTAAGTTAATAAATATGAAACATTGTCTTTCAGCAGTCTAATGATTAGACTTAAATTTAAAGTTAACTACATTACCCAAAGGAAAATAAGCAAACCGAAATGCAACTGGAGAAACTTGAGGTATATTATATCATGTTTATTCCAACTGCTTTGCCACACGCCTCATCTTCATTAGATATATTAATATTAATACAAACATATATCCTGAAAATGTTACTTGTTCTCATGTCACTTCAATATACTATATCTTGTTTATTCCTATTGCTTTGCCATGCGTTTTATCTTCACCAGGTATTGATACTGACATATATTACTAGCTTTTGTTTTCTCATGGCGCTTCAATATACAAGCCTTATCCCTAGAAAGAAGTGATAGTACGGGAGTAGTAGTTATCTGAAAATTTCAAAACTTCCCCACTCATTTTATGCTCTCAAACTAATGAAATAAATTTGGATTGACACAGACACACACATACAGACATGTATTTGTGATTCATTCATTTCTATGCATGGCTTAGCAATTAACATCATTTCCATGTTGAATGAATGAGTAGTGCCATGATGTTAAATGAATCAAAATGATTACCCTTATCACTATATTAGCTAACCAGGTAATGTCATCTTTTCATTTGACTTTCTTTGTTTAATCTATTTGGTGGCTACAAGACTTGTCTTTCAGTGTGAATCAGCAAACGTTATTACCTCTATTTACATTTTATCAATTGTATTTGACCCGTGTGCGACAGCGGATCAAATTTGCGCCACTGCTAGGGAACTCTCTGAAAATAATATTAACCTGTTTTTAGGTGACTCTCTCGGATTGCTCCAAAATTTCACCAGAAAATCAGAAGAAAAAAAATCAAGGAATAGGATTCTGTACAAGTCCCTTATACGGAAACGACAGTACAAATCCCAAATTCCTTCATTTAGACCCTTTCTGAATTTTTAGAATTTTTAGAATTTTTCATATTTTCCAAAAATTCCAAAAAAAATTGCGTTGCCTTTATTTTATTATTAGAAGTTTTTTGTGGTATTTTTATATTTTTTGGATTTTATTTGATAGGGTTTTTGATTTTTCACTTCAATTTTAGCATTTGGGACATTGTTGGAATTTTCAAAATTGTTATTTTGTATAGCATTGTTATGATGATGCATGACTAGGGCTAGTTCTGTGAATCTACATTCTCTTGAACCTGAAATAGATAGGACATTTCATTTACATCGTAAACTTAATAGAGCTACGACTATTAACGAATTAGATTCAGATACTGAAATTGACAACCTGTTGCAAAATATGGCTGATGTGAATAATAGAACCTTAAAACAATTTGATGCACCTAATGTCAATTATAATGCATTATGTATCACATATCCTAAAGTTACTGTACCATTTGAACTTAAATATGGTTCAATACACTTGCTTCCAAAGTTTAATGGTCTTGCAGGTGAGGATCCTCACAAACACTTGAAGGAATTCCATATTGTGTATTGTACCATGAAGCCTCAAGGAGTCACAGAAGACCATATTAAGTTGAGAGCCTTCCCATTTTCACTCCAAGATGCTGCCATGGACTGGTTATACTACCTTCAACCAGGTTCTGTTACAAGTTGGAATGATCTCAATATATTGTTTCTAGAAAAATTCTTCCCCGCATCAAGAGTTGCGTCAATCAGAAAAGAAATATGCGGCATCAGGCAGAATGATAAGGAATGATTACATGAGTATTGGGAGAGATTCAAGAAATTAGTTTCAAGCTGTCCTCATCACCAGATTTCTGAACAATTGCTCGTCCAATATTTTTATGAAGGCTTGCTATCTATGGATAGAAGCATTTTGGATGCTGCTAGTGGGGGAGCACTAGTCGATAAGACCCCTAAAGCGGCAAGGGCTTTGATTGAGAACATGTCCATTAATTCTCAGTAGTTTACAACTAGAAGCAATTCAATAGTGTTGACAAAGGGTGTGAATGAAATTCAAGCTTCTTCCCAGAAGAATTTAGAAGGAAAACTTGATGACCTTACATCTTTAGTAAAAAATAGCAATAGGTAAAACCCAAGCAGTTGTCTGTGATATTCGCAGTTCTCCAGAGCATCCTTCAGATTCATGTCCTACATTACAAGAAGATCCAATTGTTGATGCTCCTCAAGCATATGCAACAAATATATACAATCCTCAAGTCAACTATGATCTATCATCTAACATCTACAATCCTGGTTGGAGAAACCATCCCAACTTGAGATGGGGTAATTCATCTGCACAACAGACCTAGGCAGTAGCAGTAAATTATTCCTCAACAGCAAAACAATGCACCTACATTAGAGGACCTCATTAAACAGATGGCTGTCCAGAATTTCCAATGTCTACAAAGAACATATTCCACCATTCATAATTTGGAAACAAAGATTGGTCAGCTAGGCACTTCAATCAATCAATTATAGACTCATGGGTCAAACCAATTCCTTGCACAGTCAGTAGTAAATCCAAATGCTCCTAATGTCAGTTCAATTACTTTGAGGTCTGGCAAAGGTGTTGAAATACCAAAGGTACCTCATTCAGCCCATGCCTCGGAAAATGCAAAGATCCAAGATTTTTTTCCATTCCATGTACCGTTGGCAAATAGTTAATCTAAAAATGCTATGTTAGATTCAGGAGCTTCCATTAATGTTATGCCTACATATATTTTTAACTATTTTGTTCTTGGACCTTTACAGAGTACAGGTGTTACCATTCAATTGGCGAACAGGAGCAATGGTAGTTCTGCTGGACTTATGGAGGATGTACTTGTTCGAGTTAATGAATTGATATTTCCTACATATTCTTACATTATGGACTTGGAGGGAGAGAATAAGTCCAACATGTGACACCCTAAACCCCAAAATAATATATATATATATATATATATAATAATTAATATAACATTCTTATAAAATTTGCAGCAGATAAATAAAATTTATTTCCAATAAAATAAAAACTTTTATTTTTACTTTAGGATATCACGTTTCTCAAAAATAAAATAGAACACTTTAAACTTAATTTTTTTATTAAAATAGTGCAATCTAAATAAGCTTGATTTAAGTATAATTACTTGATTTAATTCTAAAAATTAACTAGTACTTCTAAGGTTTTCATACAAAAATTCGTTTCAAATTAAGTAAAAAAAATACAAATTACAACGCTTATTCTCGATATCACCTATTATAGCGCGATTCCTCCCAAACTTGAACTTCAAGACTCATTCACCTGTAACAACTGTGATTTCGCAAACGCAGGGTCAAGCCAATCAAACACAAACAACGAAAGAGGTGAGTTTTGAAATCATGCTAATAGTATAATATAAATAAGAAGAACACACAATTAATCGTAAATAAAATGTATCATTACACAAACATTCTTCAAGGAAAAACATGACATTATAAAGTCAAAACCACTCAAGGAAAATCAATAAATTTCACTATAACATCAAATCATCTAAGAAAATTATTATCGCTTTTGAAACACACCAATCACAAGGAAATGCAATGCTATGCATGAGCTTAGACTCTACTTCACAATGTGGTACCATTCTAACTCTGAAGTACTTGGCTAGGAGGCTTGATACTATTCCACCATCCCGGTGGACGGACAATTCAAATTGACCATGTCTTCATATATCCCCTCAACTCAACCCGAGACACATATACGTGATAGTCGAGGTAAACGTGTGTTGTGTGGTAGCTCCCGACATTTGGAGTGCTACCTCCAAGTCACCTAGGAATTCCCCACCCGAATACCTCCAAGGTCTAACAATCATGCCTTAAGGCTCAACAGCAGACCGCCACGATCAGGCTCATTCAGTTGTACTTCTCCGGAATCACTAGGCTTGTCAGGCCCTACCTATATGATGACAAAATAATCTCCAGTTCACAAATTCTCAATATATTTTCTCCCCTCGTTAGCTTAGACTACTCCATTAAGAGCATCATTTTTAGAAATCATCACTATCTCATCAACCACAGGGGTACTTTAATATTCTCATCACAATTTTATAACATCATTATCATCAATCATCATTATCATCACATACACATATGTCATACAATGTATCCATCTTTTATTATCACATCACATAAATTTGTCAAATCAAACATATGCACATAATTTCATTCAACATCCAACATCACAACAATATCAAATAGCAAATACCACACAATTATTCAAAATTAAATCAATCAACATCTTATAAACATTTCTATTTAACATTTTAATCTCACAATTCTAATATTTTCACATTAATTAATTTATCTCTCAAAGGGCTACTGCTGTACGTAGCGAGTCCCGGGTGAATTGTTGGGAAATACAGTTTTCCCGTTCATCTCACAATATATTATGCTCATCAATTCAAACACTCTCTGTAACACCCCGTTTTTCAAAGCGAGGGTGTATTTTTTTTTCAAAAAAAACTTAAATAAAACAAAGAAAGTACGTAAGGAAAAGCCTTTGGATAATTAATTTAGTCATTATAATTTACAAACAGCGGAAAATTTTTTCAAAATATAAATCCAAAGCATGTCCTGATGTCAACAATAGTACATGTACATCCTTCCAACTTAACATAAAAGTATCCCAAAAGAAAGACATATGTGTCCTGGGTGACAGCCTAGTCTGATCATTCTATACATAACAAAAACTATATGTCTTGAGTAATCTCCACGCGCCCCGTGAGATTCTCCTAACATAGCTCCAATCAAGCACTCCCATCCACATTCCCATCCGGAGGGTACGAACCGGTAGGATCATCCTGACTCTCATCTGAGGGCAAAGCCCAGATTTCCACAATAGTTGTAAAGGGTCACCAACCGAAAATTAACAGTTAACACATAACATTTAAGCTTTTAAATGCACAAATAACCTTTTCAACTTATCATGCATCTTAGAAGGATTTTCCATATGCTAAAAGTTCATATAATGCTTGCCAAATGTAAATGAAGTCAAATAAAGTTCTCAAAATATCAAGTAATATACAACTGACCAAAACATTGATAAATCAATTGAGAAATCAATTATCTAACTGAAAATAAGATTTTCCACTGAGCCAATCGATTGGGGAAATCAATTTCCTAAACGTTTTTAGTGAAAATTGAACTATGGGCTTAAATCAATCGATTGGGTAAATCAATTGAGTCAATCGATTGGGTAAATCGATTTCCTGAAAGTTTTTAGTGAAAATTGAACTCTGGTCTTAAATCAATCGATTGGGTAAATCGATTTCCTGGAAGACAGAGCCCCTGTAATGAATCCAATCGATTGGGCAAACCGATTTTTGGAAGACAAAGCCCCTGACTTGAATCCAATTGAATCCAATCGATTTACCAAATCGATTTCTTAAATGATTTTTAAATATAACTTACAAAATCGATTGGGTAAATCGATTTCGTGCAAAACAGAGCCCCTGTAACTCATCAAATCGATTGGGTAAATCGATTTCCCTGTATATTCTTTCAAAAATACATAAACCAACTCAATCATATTCAAACACCACTCCAAACCTTAACACTTAGCAATACCCATACAATCACCATGACATTACGAGTTTCGAAAATGTTTTACAATCTAACATACTATCACACAAATCCAAAACATAACTCTTAGTACAATCAACACAATCACAATTTGAATCAAACATACTTACACATAGTTTCAAACCATAACACTTAGCAAAAATCAACACAGTCATAATTTGAATCAAACACACTTACACATAAGTTCAAAACATAACACTTAGCAAAATCAACACAATCATAATTTGAATCAACCACGACTCGTTTGCCAAGCACCCTAATGCAATGCGTATATGCCAAAATGCATGGACTCGGAATTCCAAACCAAAACCCTCCTCGAAGGGTCGTAAATTATAATTGTACCGCCTATAGCAGGCCAAAGTACCAATTACCGAGGTGCCACCTATCACGGGTCAGCACAATTTACTAAAAAGCGTAAATCATAAACGTACCACCTATCACGGGTCAGTACTGTTTACCGAGGTGCCACCTATCACGGGTCAGCACGATTTACTAAAAGAAAAAGCGTAAGTCGTAAGGGTACCGCCTATCACAGGCCAAAGTACTACTTACCGAGGTGTCACCTATCACGGATCAACACAACTTACCAAAAAGTAAATCGTAAACGTACCACCTATCACGGGTCAGTACAGTTTACCGAGGTGCCACCTATCACGGGTCAGCACAATTTACCAAATGAAATGCATGAGCATACACTAACTCCATTCACAACAATCGTTAAGTAAATGCAGATATTAAAAGATTCCCCATTTTTAATACTCATTTAACTTAACGATTTGCACGCCAAACGTTAAGCAAACAGACATATTAAGAGATTCCCCATTCTTAATATACTTTTGACTTAAACGATTTCCACAACAAAACATTCAGTAAACAAAACATGAAGAGATTCCCCATTCTTAATGCTCATTTACTGAAACGATTTTCAAAAACAAACATTAAGCAAACAAGACATGAAGAGATTCCCCATTCTTAATTCTCATTTAACTTAAACAATTTTTCCAAAACAAACGTTAAGTAACCGAGACATTAAGAGATTCCCCATTCTTAACGCCCAGTTAACTTAAACTATTTTCACAAGTACACATTAGATAAACAAGACATTAAGAGATTCCCCATTCTTAATACTCATTTAACTTAATGGTTTTCAAAACAACATTAAGTAACCAAGACATTAAGAGATTCCCCATTCTTAACGCTCAGTTAACTTAAACGATTTTCAAAACAAACTTCAAGTAAATAAGACATTAAGAGATTCCCCATTCTTAATTCTCATTTAACTTGAACGATTTTCCAAAACACACATTAAGTAAACGAGACGTTAAGAGATTCCCCATTCTTAATACTCGTTTAACTCTATTGGTTTTCAAATTTCACACCAAACAAACTCGAACATAATATCCAAATCAATGAACGATTCACACCAAATCACATCAATCAACAATCATCAAGTAAGAACACGCCAAGTACGACGACACAAATTAACACAATCCATCACTCAAACACAACAAGTTTCATATACTCGAAATCATACATAATGGGTTTAAAATTCATTCTCCACAAAACATTACTTAAACCCTAACCAAATTCTTTTCCACACAACCACAAGTAAGTCCCTAAATGCAAACTAAAAGTTTGGAAGGATCCCTTACCTTCACTTTAGCTTTTTCGTCGGTTACGGCTCCGTGAGTAAATTCGGTAAATTTTCCGCTCGCAACGCCGCTTCCAAAGTTAGCTCACTAGCACCGTAGTGTAGTGGTGAGCAACTTTCCCTTCTATCACTTCTTGAAACGACGCTTTGATCTAGATGAAACGGAGAGGTTTGTGTTTGAATCCCTAATACCGTTTTTCTTCGTTTTCGAATGAAAGGTGAAGAGTGAAGTTGAGAAATCCTTGTCCTATCACCCACTATCAATTTTCGAACTCAAAGGAAGCAAAAACAACGAAAATGGAAGAAGATGGAGGAAGGAGGAAAATGTTTCACGCAAGGCAGAGGAAGAAGATGAAGTTTGTGTTTTCTTTCCTTTGCTTTTCCTTTCTTTCTTTTTCTTTCCTTTCTTTTTCTTTTCTTTCCAATTCCTTCCCTTCCTTTTCTTTATATACTCATTATTTATATAATATACTTAACAAATATCTAAAATATCTAGATATTTGTTAAATTACCATTTCGCCCATAACGCATTAAACTCTTTGCAAAAGATTCACCGCAGTTAATTTAATTTATTTATCGACGAGTAATTCTAATCAGGCATCAAAATATCTTCTTGGTCATATAAACTCCAAAATATTAATAACTTTGGCTAAAAAGCCTCTAAGTTCAATACCGAAAATACACCAAAATACATAAAATACACTTAAAAATTATGGGTCTTACACTCTCTCACCCCTTACCTTATTTAGACGCTTTCTCAAACACAGAAATCAATGGAAATTTTCAACAGCAACTGTAGATCGACAACGTACATTGAGCGAATTCAAATAAAAGACGAGTTCACAAAATCGTTGAGACTTGACTGATAAATTATGATGAGCTTGAAAATAAATTTTAAATAATTAATAATAATTTTAGGAACAAAAATTTAGTCAAAACGATGAGAAAAAACTACATAAAAAGTCTCACTGACTCGTTAGAGCGCCAGAAGGGTCCGACGTCAACTTCAACGAAAAATACAAATGAGTAGTGCTTCTTGATGGTTTCGACGAGAGGATTCCAAAAATGAGACCAATTTTTTGAGACGACAAATGGGGTGATCGGCATCGGCCAAAAACAACTCGCCCAAGGAAAGAAACACAGCTGTTTCTGATTAAACGGAGCCACGATCTTTAAAATTGATGCTAAAAATGGATTCAGTGGCCGATTTTGTGTGGGATAGAGGTTGAGATTGTTTCAAAACAGCAAGGAATTGGTGGGAGTGAATTTGAGAGAAAAAGAGTTTGAGCGATTTGGATGTCAGATTTTAGTTTTTTTTTTAGTTTTTATTTTAATTGCAGAAGGAGGGGTGCAGATTGCAGATGTACAAGTACAGTTACAAGGGTAAAACTGTAAGGTCCAACACAGGTTGTCAAATTTGAGGCAGAAATAAGGGTGTAATGAGTAACTCGTAGGTGTAGAAAGGAAAAGTTCAAACAATAATAGCCCAAATTAATATGCAGAAGTAAAACATAGGGGTGCAAACAGTGGTCTGGTCCAAGATTCATTTTCAAGTATTAATAAAAACCCTTAATAAATACTCATTTTAACATAATATTATTTATCCTTAACATAGATAAACTAAAACCCTCATATTCAAAATAATTAATATAATTATTACTATAACATTTTTCAAAATAATCACATAAAAATACATCATCTTTATAGAATAGTCGAAATGATAAAATAAATAAATATAATATCAACAATTATATTACTGATGAAATCAAAATAAATATGTATAAAATCCTCATACGTTAGCAACTATATAAAAATAAAGAAAATCAATATTAAAATTACTAATATATAAAGATAATTATTTGTGAAAAATAATTAAAATAACATATATTTATAAATAATTAAAATAGATTTTGTAGACTTAACTTCGGCCACTGATGTTGTACCTTCCATTGAACAACCACTGACTATAGAGCTTAAACCACTTCTTGAAAATTTGAAATATGCTTATTCAGAAGGAAGTGGCAAGTTACTTGTGATTATTTCAAACAAACTTGAAGATGAATAAGAAGAGAAGCTATTGCAGATTTTGAGAAAACACAAGAAGGCAATATGGTGGACCTTGGCTGATATTCCTAGTATTAGCCCATTCATGTGTATGCATAGGATACTACTAGAGGACAGGGTAAAATCAGTCAGGCAGCCCCAAAGGCGACTTAACCCATTAATTCTGGAAGTTGTAAAAAAAGAAGTGACCAAGCTCTTGCAAGCAGGCATTATATACCCCATCTTTGATACTCAACGGGTGATTCCGGTGCAGGTAGTCCCAAAGAAAACTAGACACACAATGGTTAAAAATAAAAATAATGAACGTATCCCCACACAAGTGCAGAACAGCTGGAAGGTATGCATCGATTACAAGAGACTAAATCAGGCAACTAGAAAAGATCATTTTCCTTTACCATTTATTGATCAGATGCTTGAACGGTTGGCTGGTAAGTCACATTATTGTTTTCTTGATGGTTTTTCTGGTTATTTTCATATCCATATTGCACTAGAGGACCAAGAAAAGACTACAGTCACTTGTCCTTTTGGCACATTTGCCTACAGGAGGATGCCCTTTGGCCTATGCAATGCTCCTAACACTTTCCAATGCTGCATGACTAGTATTTTCTCTGACTTGATAGAAAATTGTATTGATGTTTTCATGGATGATTTTACTGTGTATGGTTCCTCATTTGATGCATGCTTGAACAATTTAGATAGAGTTTTGCATAGATGTATGGAAACTAACCTTGTGCTGAATTACGAAAAATGTCATTTTATGGTTGAACAAGGAATAGTTTTGGGACATTTGATCTCTAAAAATGGGATTGAAGTGGATCCTGCCAAAATTGATGTGATTTCTAATTTGTCTTATATATCTTGCTTCTGCGAGATTCGTTCTTTTCTTGGCCATGCAGGTTTTTACATGTGATTTATCAAGGATTTCAGCAAGATGTCTCTTCCACTGTCGAATTTCTTGCAAAAAGATGTCAGTTTCACCTTCGATGATAAATGCAAGAAGGCGTTTGATTTCTTAAAGGCAGGACTAACCTCTACTCCCATAATTCAGCCACCCAATTGGTCACTACCTTTTGAAATTATGTGTGATGCATCTAACTATGTCGTGGGAGCAGTCCTTGCACAATGGGTTGGTAACGCTGCCCATTGTATTTAATATGCTTCTAGGACTTTAGATTCTGCACAGGCTAATTAAACTACCATTGAAAAGGAACTTTTAGCTATTGTTTTTGCATTTGATAAGTATAGATCATATATGTTAGGTTCTAAGGTAGTTTTTTTTTACCGACCATGCAGCTTTGATGTTCTAGTTGAAGAAACCAGAAGCAAAACCAAGATTGATCTGGTGGATGTTGTTACTCCAAGAATTTGATTTTGATATTCAAGATAAGAGTGGAGCTGAAAATTTGGTGGCAGATCATTTGACCAGAAAAGAAATGGATGAGGACCTTATCGCCATTCAAGATGACTTCTCTGATGAGAAACTACTACAATTGCGTGAGTTAAATCCTTGGTTTGCTGATTTAGCTAATTATCTAGTTGTCGAAGTCTTTCCTGCAGATGCATCCCGAACACAAGTACACAAACATAAAAGTCATTCCAAAAACTATGTGTGGGATGATCCATATCTGTGGAAATTTTGTAGTGACCAGGTGATTAGGCAATGTGTTTCCCACCAAGAGGCTCAATTCATTCTTCATTTATGTCATGCCTCTCAAACTAGAGGACATTTTGGTCCTCAACGGACAGCATGAAAAGTCTTAAACTCGGGTTTCTTTTGGCCCACTTTGTTTAAAGATGCTTTTGAGACTTACAAAACTTTTGATTCTAAATTTGTTGCAGGTTTTATCAGATCAAATACTTTTTGCAGGTTTGGAATACCCAGAGCCATCATAAGTGGTCAAGGCACTCATTTTCAACCGCACCATGGACGCTTTGCTTCGGAAGTATGAGGTTGTGCACATAGTTTGTACACCTTATCTCAAATAGGGAAATCAAACAGATCTTAGAAAAGATGGTGCAGCCAAACAGGAAAGATTGGAGACACCGACTTGAAGAAGCTCTTTGGGCTCATAGAACAACCTACAAAACACCAATAGGAATGTCTCCTTATCGACTTGTGCTTGGTTTGGAGAGAAAGCTTCAATTGCAACAACTTGAAGAGCTTAGACTTGAAGCTTACGAGAACTCTCGCATCTATAAGGAGAAAACTAAGTACTTTCATTATAAGATGATTTCTAGGAAGAAATTTTCCATTGGCCAAAATTTTTTATTGTTTAACTCCCATTTGAAAATAATGGCTGGGAAACTTCAATCGAAGTGGATTTGCCCTTTTGTTGTTACTAACATTTTTCCTCATGGTGCAGTGGAAATAAAAAGTGAAAACACCAAAAATATGTTCAAAGTAAATGGACAACGCCTCAAGCTATTCCATGAGAGCTCTGTGCTTGAATATGCTACCATAGAAGAATTTTGCTTAGAAAATCCCACCTACAATGTGTAATTTAAGTGTGGGGGTATTATTTAGGATTTTATTTATTATGAACTTATTTGTTATATTTCAAAAAATAATAAAAAAAATAACAAAAATAAAATGGATATTGCATTGCATGCCTTTACATCAGATTTTATGGTTGTAAATGTTGAGAGATTGTTTGGACTGGCATGATTGGATAGTATTTTTGCATTCTTGGTAAAATAAATTGGATTAAAATGCTAAATTATGTATCATTTGTGATAAGTCATTAACCTTTGTGAGATTTTTGAGCCTTATTATGAATGGAATACATTTTTTCCATCTTTCTTTTTTCTTGTGTGTTATCTCACTCATGATTGCTAGTTATGCCAGAACTTGACTTGACCCTTGTCCGCATGCATATATTGAAATGATCTAGGATTTGTTTCTAATTAAGCTACCAGCCAAATAAGCCTACCCTACAATTATCCATCTGTTTAAGCCCTTTGAACCTAATTACCCCTTTTTGTGATATAGCTCATTACAAGCCTTCAAGTGAAAAACAATTAATTGCCTAAATCTTGGGGGATAAAGGAGTCTTTCCTTACATAAGTGTAGGGGTGGTCAACTTGTTTGTTTAAATTTGAGGGTTATGAAAAAAAAAAGAAAAAAAAGAAAAAAAATATATATATATATATATATATGAGGAAAAATTGTTGTGTTATGAGCAAAGAGAGTATGAAAATAAAAGTCAATGATTTTTTGTTGAGTTACTTCTTAATGTTGTTTTTCTCTCTTAATGATTACTCCTTTATCCTCTTTGATTTTCAGCCCTAGTCTCCTTAGGATTATCTCACCCTTACCTTAGCCACGTTACAACCTAAATAAAGACCTATTGATCATTATCTGCATGTGTTTCAAATATAGATTATAGAGGCTTGTCAATCCTATGGTAGTGCTAGCTTTCATGATGTGTTTTGAGTGTAAAGAGTACCCCAAACACTTTGAGTGTAAACACTTTGAGAGAATTATATATCCTGGGGGGGACTCTATCACTTAAGCTCTTTGTGATAGAAAACTATTCCTGATTGCCTTAAGCTAGAAATATTTTTTTTCTCTCACCACTTTGTGAAATTACCCCATTTTTTGTTATATAGCTCATTACAAGCCTTAAAGTGAAAAACAATTAATTGCCTAAATCTTGGGGGATAAAGGAGTCTTTCCTTACATAAGTGTGTATGGGTGCTCAACTTGTTTGTTTAAATTTGAGGGTTATGAAATAAATAAATAAATAAAAGAAAAAATATTTATATATGAGGAAAAATTGTTGTGTTATGAGCAAAGAGAGTATGAAAATAAAAGTCAATGATGTTTTGTTGAGTTACTTCTTAATGATGTTTTTCTCTCTTAATCATTACTCCTTTATCCTCTTTGATTTTCAGCTCTAGTCTCCTTAGGATTATCTCACCCTTACCTTGGCCACGTTACAACCTAAATAAAGACCTATTGATCATTATGTGCATGTGTTTCAAATATAGATTATAGAGGCTTGTTAATCCTATGGTAGTTCTAGCTTTCATGATGTGATTTGAGTGTAAAGAGTACCCCAAACACTTTGAGTGTAAACACATTGAGAGAATTATATATCCTGGGAGGACTCTATCACTTATGATGTATTCTTTAGTTAACTTGTCCTCTTGTTTGCCTTGGTTGTGATAACAAAACTATTCGTGATTGCCTTAAGTTAGAAATATATTTTCTCTCACCACTTTGCATTCATAAGAATATTTGGAATCACATGCATTGTTTTGTTGAGAATGCAAAAGTTTAAGTGAGGGGGAAATTGATCATAGCATTTGGTCACATGTTTTTAGTTTTTTAGTTTGGTATTTTAAAAGCTCTTTATAGCTTAGATTAATATTTTTAGCTTGTTTCTAAACTTCGGGTCGAATTTGAATTAAAAATTTATTATTTGCATTTAAATTTTATTATTAGTATTTTGACTCTTTTTTGCTCTGTTGGTCATAACTTGAGCTCTTGATATCGGATTGGCGCATATGAGCAGGCGTTGGAAAGATAAAAATATGAGCTACAAAGTTTGTGTTGGAAGAAAAGACCAATTCCGAACTTTACCAGGCCTAAATTGAAAATTCCGTAATCTGGATTTTTGTAATAATTTTAATTAGCAGGTCACTTGTTTTTAAACCCTAAAGCCCAATATCAAGTACTATATATTGACAGTTTTTTTATTACTCTAACGAAAGAAAAATTAGGATTCAAATTGCTACAAGAAATAAACAGTTTTATTTTTAATTTCCTAGAAGGATAATTTTATAAGATTAATCCACGAGTTCAGAGTTTTATCAACACTTTGAGATTCAAGTTACATTGTCAATTTTGATTCATGATTATATTCTTGTTTATTTGATTATATTTATATTTTGATTGCTTAAATTGAATTTCAATAGCATTGATTAAAGTTATTGGACAGAATTTGGTTTTGGTTTCTAATTTAATTGAATTATAATTTTGCAATGCTTGATCGTTAATTGTAACATTTTGATGATTGTGATGTTTAATCCAATCAAAGAAACCAAATTCCCATAGGATTGATTACGCTTGTTTGATCAATTCTATAGTCAAATAAGAATAGAATCACAAATTAGAAATTAAACTCATTGATAGAATCTGTGATAGGTCCGAAACTCGAATAAGTGGATTAATCGTTTAGCTCATCTGTAAAATCAAAAATCTAAAAAAAACCCTTTTTAATTTCAATTTTCAATTCAGTTTTTATTATTATTATATCAGAAGTCTTTGCGACAGCTACTGAAATAATAATGCTAGTGTTAACGAGTTAGAGTCAGATACTTAAATTGACAACTTGTTGCAAAATATGGTCGATGTGAATATTAGAACCTTAAGACAACTTCTTGCACCTAATGTCAATTATAATGCATTATGTATCACATATCTTGAAGTTACTGTACCATTTGAACTTAAATTTGGTTTAACACACTTGCTTCCAAAGTTTAATGTTCTTGTAGGTGAGGAACCCCACAAAAACTTGAAGGAATTCCATGTTGTGTGTTCTACAATGAAGCCTCAGGGAGTCACAAAAGACCACATTAAGCTGATAGCCTTCCCATTTTCACTCCAAGATGCTGCCAAGGACTGGTTATACTATGTTCAACCAGGTTCTGTTACACGTTGGAATGATCTCAAGATATTTTTTCTGGAAACATTATTCCCTGCCTCAAGAACTTCTTCAATCAGAAAAGAAATATGTGAGATCAGGCAGATTGAGAGGGAATCATTACATGAGTATTGGGAGAGATTCAAGAAGTTAGTATCAAGCTTTCCTCATCACCAGATTTCTGAACAATTGCTCATCCAATATTTTTATGAAGGCTTTCTACCTATGGATAGAAGCATTTTGGATGCTACTAGTGGGGGAGCACTTGTCAATAAGACCCCAGAAGCGGCAACAACTTTGATTGAGAATGTGTCCATTAATTCTCAACAGTTTACAACTAGAAGCAATTCAACAATATTGACAAAGGGTATGAATGAAATTCACGCTTCTTCCCACAAGAATTTAGAAGGAAAACTTGATGAGTTAACATCTTTAGTAAAAAAATTGGCAATTGGAAAAACTCAAGCAGTAGTCTGTGGTATTTTCACTTCTCCAGAGCAGCCTTCAGATTCATGTCCTACATTGCAAGAAGGTCCAATTGTTGATGCTCCTGAAGCATATGCAACAAATATATACAATCCTCAAGCCAACTATGATCTATCAACTAATAGGTACAATCATGGTTGGAGAAACCATCCCAACCTGAGATAGGGGAATTCATCTGCACAACAGCAACCTAGGCAGCAGCAGCAAAATATTCCTCAACAGCCAAACAATGCACCTTCACTAAAGGACCTTGTTACGCAGATGGCTGTCTAGAATCTCCAATTTCAACAAAGAACTGATTCCACCAATCAAAATTTGGATACAAAGATTGGTCAACTGGCCACTTCAATCAATCAATTGCAGACTCATGGGTCAAACCAATTTCCTGCACAGTCAATAGTAAATCCAAATGCTCCCAATGTCAGTGCAATTACATTGAGGTCTGGGAAAGTTGTTGAAATACCAAAGGTACCTGAAACTGCAGTGAAAAATAACAAGGTTGATGAGGATACTTTGATATCTAAAACTATGGATGTTGAGCAAAATATACCATTTCCTTTTCTTTAAAGGAAAGTGAAGACTAAGAAAATGGAAGAGAGAGATAAAGACAACAAGATCCTGGATACATTTAGGAAGGTGGAAGTGAACATTCCCCTCCTTGAAGTAATTAAACAGATTCCAAGATATGCAAAATTTCTAAAAGATTTATGCACACACAAGAGAAGGTTAAAAGGTAATGAAAGAGTAAACATGAGGCAAAATGTTTCAGCCCATGCCTCATAAATGCAAAGATCCAGGAACTTTTTACATTCCATGTACCTATGCAATAGTCAATTTGAAAATGCTATGTTAGATTTAGGAGCTTCTATTAATGTTATGCCTACATCTATTTTTAAATATGTTGCTCTTGGAACTTTATAGAGTACAGGTGTCACCGTACAATGGGCGAACAAGAGCAATGCTCGTCCGGTTGGACTTGTGGACGATGTACTTGTTCTAGTTAATGAGTTGATATTTCCTGCAGATTTTTACATTCTGGACATGGAGGGAGAGAAAAACTCCAACATGGCGTCTATCATCTTAGGCAGAACATTCTTGAAAATTGCTAGAACAAAAATTGATGTGCATGATGGAACTCTATCAATGGAATTTGGTGATAGCATTAAAAATTTTAACATCTTTGATGCTATGAAACACCCCATGGAAGAACATTCTATTTTTCAAGTTGAATTACTTGCTGATTTGGTTGATCACACTTACCTCCAAAATGTTTGCTATAGATTTTCCTTCATTGTTCGGTTTTGATTATACTTATACTTGTGAATTCTGTACAGATACTCAATTGTGCTCTCTATGTGTTGAGATCGAAGTTGTCCTGCAGGTTGATCATTATGTTGATATTGATATTTCTACTAACATAATTGATTTTGCAGACTTAGCTTCGGTCACTGGTGGTGTAACTTCCATTGAACAACCATCGACTATAAAGCTTAAACCACTTCCTGAAAAATTGAAATATGCAAATTTAGAAGGAAGTGGCAAGTTACATGTGTTTATTTCAGCCAAACTTAAAGATGAACAAGAAGAGAAGTTGTTATAGATTTTGAGAAAACACGGGAATACAATCGGATGGACCTTGGCTGATATTCCTGGTATTAACTCATCCATGTGTATGCATAGGAAACTACTAGAGGATGGGGTAAAATTAGTCAAGCAGCCCCAAAGACGACTTAACACATTAATTTTGGATGTTGTAAAAAAAGAAGTGACCAAGCTCTTGCAAGCATATATTATAAACCCCATCTCTATTAGTCAATGAATGAGTTTGGCGCAGGTAGTCCCAAAGAAAACTGGACTCACAATGGTTAAAAATAAAAATGATGAACTTATACCCACACAAGTGCAGAACAGCTAGAGGGTATGCATCGATTACAGGAGACTAAACCAGGCAACTAGAAAGGATCATTTTGCTTTACCATTCATTGATCAGATGCTTGAACGATTGGCTGGTAAGTCGCATTATTGTTTTCTTGATGTTTTTTTTGGTTATTTTCATATCCATATTGCACCAGAGGACCAAGAAAAAACTACGTTCACTTGTCCTTTTGGGATATTTTCCTACAGGAGGATGCCCTTTGGCCTATGCAATGCTCTAGGCACTTTCCAACGCTACATGATTAGTATTTTCTCTGACTTGATAGAAAATTGTATTGAAGTTTTCATGGATGATTTTACTGTGTATAGTTCCTCATTTGAGCATGCTTGAACAATTTAGATAGAGTTTTTCGTAGATGTATTGAAACTAACCTTGTGCTGAATTATGAAAAATGTGATTTTATGGTTAAACAAGGCATAGTTTTGAGACATGTGATCTCTAAAAATGTAATTGAAGTGTATCCTACCAAAATTGATGTGATTTCTAATTTGTCTTACCCATCTTGCATCCACGAGATTCAGTCTTGTTTTGGCCATGCAGGTTTTTACAGGCGCTTTATCAAGGATTTCAGCAAGATAGCTCTTCCGCTGTCAAATTTGTTGCAAAAAGACTTCAATTTCACCTTCGATGACAAGCGCAAGAAGGCGTTTGATTTCTTAAAGGCAACACTGATCTCTACTCCCATAATTCAGCCACCCAATTGGACCATCCCTTTTGAAATTATGTGTGATGCATCTAACTATGTAGTGGGAGAAGTCCTTGCACAAATGGTTGGTAAAGTTGCCCATATTATTTATTATGCTTCTAGGACTTTAGAATCTGCACATTCAAATTATACTACCATTAAAAAGGATCTTTTAGCTATTGTTTTTGCACTTCATATGTTTAGATCATATTTATTAGGTTCAAAGGTAGTTGTTTTTACAGACCATACAGCTTTGAAGTTCTTGTTGAAGAAACCACAAGAAAAACTGAGATTGATATGGTGATGTTGTTACTCCAAGAATTTGATTTTGAGATTAAAGATAAGAGTGGAGCTAAAAATTTGGTGGTAGATCATTTGAGCAGAATAAAAATGAATGAGGACCTCAACCCCATTCAAGATGACTTCCTTGATGAGCAACTATTATAGTTGCGTGAGGTAACTCTTTTGTTTTCTAATTTAATAATTATCTAGTTGTGGGAGTCTTTCCTACGCATGCATATCGAACACAAATACACAAGCTTAAAAGTGATTCCAAATACTACGTGTGGGATTATCCATATGTGTGGAAATTTTGTAGTAACCAGGTGATTAGGCAATGTGTTTCCCACCATGAGGCTCAATCCATTCTTCATTTTGTCATGTCTCTCAAACTGGAGGACATTTTGGTCCTCAACGAACAGCAAAAAAAGTCTTAGACTCGGGTTTCTTTTGGACCAGTTTGTTTAAAGATGCTTTTGAGACTTACAAAACTTGTGAACAATGCCAAATTGTAGGAACAACAATCACTCGTAGGAGTGAGGTGCCTCAACAACCTATGCTTTTCTGTAAAGTATATTTAGACTTTATGGGCCCTTTTCCTGTATCTTTTGGTTATTCTATATTTTAGTAGTTGTTGATTATGTTTCAAAGTGGGTGGAAGCAACACCCACTAGGACTAATGAGTCTAAAGTTGTTATAGGTTTTATCAGATCAAATATTTTATGCACGTTTGAAATACCCCGAGCCATCATAAGTGATCAAGGCACTCATTTTTGCAACCGCACCATGGACGCTTTGCTTCGGAAGTATGAGGTTTTGCATAGAGTTTCTACACCTTATCTTCCCTAGACTAACGGGAAAGCTGAAGTCTCAAATAGGGAAATAAAACAGATCTTAGAAAAGATGGTGCAGCCAAACAGGAAATACTAGTGCCACCGACTTGAAAAAGCTCTTTACGCTCATTGAATAGCCTAAAAAACACCAATAGGGATGTCCCCTTGTCGACTTGTGTTTGGTAAGGCATGCCACCTTCCAGTGGAAATAGAGCATTGTGCTTATTGGGCAGTCAAGAGTTGTATCCTTGAGATGGAGAATTCAGTTTTGGAGAGAAAGCTTCCATTGCAACAACTTGAAGAGCTTATACTTGAAGCTTATGAGAACTCTCGCATCTATAAGGAGAAAACTATGTACTTTCATGATAAGATGATTTCTAGGAAGAAATTTTCCTTTGGCAAAAAAGTTTTATTGTTCAACTCCCGTTTGAAAATTATGGCTGGGAAACTTCGATTGAAGTCGATTGGCCTGTTGTTGTTATTAACATTTTTCCTCATGGTGCAGTGGAAATAAAAAGTGAAAACACCGAGTAAATGTTCAAAGTAAATGGAAAACGCCTCAAGCTATTCCATGAGAGCTCTGTGCTTGAAGATGCCACCATAGAAGAACTCTCATTAGAAAAGCCCTCCTACAATGAAGTTTGGATAGTATTTTTGTGACACCCTAAATCCCAAAATAACATTTATAATAATATATACTAAATTATTTAAAGAAAACTTGCAGCGGATAAAGAAATTTGTTAAAGAGAATAAAAATTTAATATCTAATTTAGGATATCACGTTTCTCAAAAATAAAAATAAAAACACTTTAAACTTATTTTGTCAATTAAAATAGTGCAATCTCGATAAGCTTGATTTAAGTATAATTACTTGATTTAATTCTAAAAACTTACTAGTACTTCTAAGGTTTTCATACAAAATTCAAATCAAATTAAATAAGTAAAATACAAGTTAAAAAACTTATTCCCGGTATCACCTATCAGAGCGGGGTTCCTCCCAAACTTGAACTTCAAGACTCATTAACCTGTAATAACTGCGATTTCGCAAACGCAGGGCCCAGCCAGTCAAACACAAACAACGAAGGAGGTGAGTTTTGAAATCATGTTAATAGTATAATATGAGTAAGAAGAACACACAAACAATCATAATAGAACCGTATCATAATCACTTTATGATATATCAAAATATTTAATTAAATAGTATCATACTATAACATCAACCACTCAAGTAAAATAATCATCTCATTATAATATGCATCAAATCATCTAATTATTATTACCATTGAAACACATCAATCACAACAAAACAATCACAAGAAAATGCAATGCTATGCATGAGCTTAGACTCTACTTCGCAATGTGGTACCATTCTAACTCTGAAGTACTTGGTTAGGAGGCCATGATACTATGCCACCATCCCGGTGGACGGACAATTCAATTTGGCCCTGTCCTCATAGATCCCCTCAACTCAACCCGAGACACATATACGTGACAGTCGAGGTAAACGTGTGTTGCATAGTAGCTCCCGACATTTGGAGTGCTACCTCCAAGTCACCTAGGAATTCCCCACCGGAATACCTCCAAGGTCTAACAATCTTGCCTTAAGGCTCGACAGCAGACCGCCGCGATCAGGCTCATTCAATTGTACTTCCCCATAGTCACTAGGCTTGTCACGCCCTACCTATATGATGACAAAATAATCTCCACTTCACAAATACACAATATTTATTTTCTCCCCCCGTTAGCTTAGACTACTCCATTAAGAGCACCATATTTAAGAATCATCACTATCTCATCAAGTATGGGGTACTTCAATATTTTCATCACAATTTTATAATATCATTAACCATAAATAATCATGATCATCGTATAAACTCATCACAATTTTATAACATCACTATCATCAATCAAAAATCATCATTATCATCACGTAAGCATATATCAAACCATGCATCCATATTTTATTATCACATCACATAATTTCATCTAATCAAACATGTACACATAATTTCATTCAACATCCAACATCACAATAATTACAAATATCAACTACCACACAAGTATCAAAAATTAAATCAATCAACACCTTATAAAAATTTCTATTTCACATTTTAATCTCACAATTCTCATATTTCAAATTAATCGATTTATCTCTCAAAGGGCTACTGCCGTACGTAGCAAACCCCGGATGAATCGTTGGGAAATACGGTTTTCCCGTTCATCTCACAATATATTATACTCATGAATTCAAACGCTCTCTCACCCCTTACCTTATTTTGACGCCTTCACACACAAATACGATTCCATGAGAAAACAACCTTTGTTCATTGACTCTTTGTCCTTCAATCGATCTAACTCGACAGTTTATGGGTGAAAGTCAAAATAAATTATGAGAAAATATTCTAAAAAACTAAATTCGAAAATCGGTCAAAGAAAATTACCATGAATCAGAAAACCAATCAGTGGATAATATAGCCACTTTTCACACGGCCGTTTTGGCGTTGGTTTCACTCAAATCGGACTTACGGTGAAGGAGAACGATGCAAAATAACGAACTCTACAAACGGAGAAGTTGGGTATTTTAGAGAGAAATTAAGGTTGTAAAAAAATCTGGAAAATTATGTTTAATTGACGAGTTAAATGAATGAAATAACATACTCAATATTGGACGAAAGTGGAGAAAGTTTTCTGGAACAATTATCGATCACCGGTGTCAAACGATAGAGTTATTGTTGTGTTTTCTCTTTGGTTTTACGGCTGCCCTTCCAACTCCCTTCCCTTTTTTGTTTGTTTTATTTTATTAACAATTAGGATTCATATATGAATCAAACCCATTGGTCTCCTTTTAGGTTTTACTAATTTTATTTTATTTCATTTATTTTTTTAAAACACAATTTCATTAATAAAATATTATTACTCTTTCAAAACTAATAATTTATAAATAACAATAATTAATCTTTTAAAATACATTTATAATAAAAATCTCATTTAAAATAATCCCTATAATAACATTTAGTTTTTTTTTTCAAATACTCAATTTAAAATATTACCATCATTAGAGAATAGTCAAAATTATTAAATAAATAAATATAACATCACACTTTATATTAATTACTAAATCTTACTATATATATATAAAATCACAATGTCATAGCAAGTATATAAAAATAAAGTAAATCAAACACAATATCACTACGATATCAAGATAATTATTTATAGAATAAATAACTAAAATAAGATATGTTTAGAAATAATTAAAATAAAAGATACTTAAAAATAATTAAAATATAAATATGTACACACTTAACATTAGTCAAACATTTAAGAAAATATCATATTAATTACCAACTCACATATACACTTAAAATCATATAAAATCTTGTTCTTTAAAATATTACACTAAAATACTATTATTTTTAGAAAAATATATAAAATAATAAAATAAAATATTTACTATTTATATTGCTCATTAAATATAATATCTATCAAACTAACACATCATAGAAAATATTCCTATAACAAAAATTACTCACAAAATTTATCAACATATATTCTAAAATAATTTTAACATCAAATTAATTATTTAAAATCCTATTTAATTAATAAAATAGTTTATTATCAAATTTAGGGTGTTACAATTTTTGCATTCTTGGTAAAATAAATTAGATTAAAATGCTAAATTGTATCTTTTCTGATATTTTTGAGTCTTATTACGAATGCAATACGTTTTTTCATTTTTTTTCTTGTGTGTTATCTCACTCGTGATTGCTAGTTACGCCAAAACTTGACTTTACTCTTGTTCGCATGCCTATATTTGAAATGATCTAGGATTTCTTTGGGGCTGTGGAGCCTTTGGATTTAAGATGTAGGTCAACCTGTAGGTTGGGAGTCGTTATCTGATCATGCGTCGGGGTAATTGGTCTGAGTTGTCAGATCAGGGATAGTTATTATGTGTTGATATAGTCGAAAATTAGTTTTGGAACTATTTGAAATGGTGTTAACACTTCTTCGTGATGTTTTTTGGGAAACACTACCTCCAAGAAGGAACGACGTTGCAAGAATGAACGTCATTTGGAATAATCAAACGGTTGAAGTAATGAATAATGCTTCTGTTGATCCACAGACAACTGTCACGACTCTGCGAGATCTGGAGAAGAGGGAAAGAGAGATTTGTGCTGCTGTGTCAAGGGATTAGAAGATTTTCGTTGTTACCATCCTCCAAAGTTCAAGGGTAACGAGAACTCAGAAAAAAGCTGATCAATGGATTCACGAAGTGGAAAAGATCTTCGAGATGACGGATTGTCAAGCAGAGTTGAAGCAAATCACAAAGACATGAAAATTATGAAGTGGTTCCAAGGACAAAGAAGCTATGTGTTGGTGTTAACTCAAAGATGATGAGTATGGATGGATTGACATTAGACTAATAAGAGATTTCAAATAAAGATCTAAGTGGAGGATTTTTGTTAAGAAAAGTATTAGATGTTTTCCTAGTAGATTTCAGGACGAGACTAGATGAAGTTTGATAACTATCAAAGAGATGTGAACATCATGAAATGGTTGAGAAGACGAGGCTTCCTTTTGAAATAGCATTTGGTTCTTAGGTGTCCAGGAAGAGGCTTGTATTAAAGTCAAGGGGCACCACACATTAGGGGTGAATACTACCTTGGGTAGGAAAATGACGCTTTGAGGAATAGTCAATAACTTGAGGGGTAAGGTCGAGCATTCGAGTTAAACTAGATTCACAACTTAGATTATTATGTATGAATCTCATGACAATTATAGGAGTGAGAATATATATTTGTTCGATAAGTTACAAATCTCTGTGTGGATTATAAGATGGTAAGTACGGATAGTGATATTGGATGAAACTATAGACACGTAAGTGTGAATTTTGAGTGATGTTTGGAAAAACATAAGGAGTTAAGACTTGATGTATTGAACCGCATGTTACTAAGAAATGGAATTGAAAGTACAAAGTACAAGAATACTTAGAGATTGTAACGATGTAAGTTTTGAGAGTCTATTCAAGGATGGTAATTACTAGAAGAATGTTAATATTTTGATAGGTCTGAGGAATTATTTGAGATTTGATTTGGGACCCTAAGATGGTTGATCTGTAAGTCAATGACTTAAAATCCACAAGGTTGGATGGAGGACCAAGTAATACCTAAAACTGGTATAATTGAGGTAGTTAAGGTAGGCAAGTGTTAAATAATTTATGTTATGGATGAAAGTGTTTGAAGATTTACTAAAAAGGTCGTGTTATGATTTGAAGAGTTTTTATTTGTGAGATTACTAATACAGTTAGAGTCAATGATGAAAAAGACCCGGTGTGATGAGTATTTGGAGATTTTGAGGATCAAATTTTATAATCTTATTTAATGGTAGAAAGTGAAAAAAGAAGAAATGTAACAAATGATTTATGGTTTAGATGTTGATCTTGGAAAGTCAAGCATTAAAATTTAAAATGAGTGTTTCAGTGACTAGAAGACGATGAAAGGTATGTGGGTCTTTGAGATATTTTACTGCAAATTTATGAGGATGGGGTTTATAGATCATTATTCCTTAGGAGATGCTTATTGGGAATGAATAAGAATCCAACAAGTGGACCGAATTTTGGAATATGTGCCAAGAAAATTTGTCGGAACAACACATGGAGATGTAGCTTATGACAATTAAAGATTCATGATAGGAATTATCCCACTTATAATTCAGACATTATTATTATAAAGGGAAAAATTGAGCATGAAATGAAAAAGTTTTATAGGTACTAGTAAGGCTTGATTTATTGAAATCACAATAATGAAGATGTATCAAGGTTCGAGGAAGAAATTTAAGGTTTGTATAAATGGAAAAGTGATGGAGTGAATACAATATGTTTGACCTGTCATAATGAAAAGATAATCATCAAGCTGCAAATAAAGGACGTGACGAAAATGAGGAGTATTTGAATGAATGTTGGAAGTAGATGTAGGAAATTATTTTCAAGTTTGTCCAGAATTGCGACGTATGTATGAAATGGATTAGTGAAGCGTGAATTTGAGGTGTTATGGCATGAGACAAATATAGGTCTTAATCAAGAATGAAATTCAAGTTAGATTTTGTTGGAGATCTGACTCTTGAAACAAAGCACTAAACCTGAAGGAAGTTTGTGTGTTGTAGGTGGTATAGTTCTGGCGTGTTGTCGAAAATAATTGAGGAAACTTTGATCACCAACCGGATGTTGGGATGTAATTATTAAAGATAAAATTAGACAAACATTTTGATAAGGACATTGTGGTTTGATGTAGTTGTGCGCCTAATGAAATCAAGGATTTGTGGACCATGGAGACATTTAGGAGTTCTCCGCGGTAATGATTGTTTTGTTCTCAGTGTGTTGATGTCATACTCTGTGTTTTAGTTTGGTACCAAATGGATGATTCGTACCAAGTGGACGTATATGAGGCTATGTGACATTGTTTTGGGCGATTGTAATTCGTTGATAAGAGCAAAGTTATAGGAAAATACGGGAAACTCAGTGGGACCTTGAGAAGTTTGTTTGATCGCTTGTGCATTAGGATAACCTTAAGTTCAAGTCGCGGGGAGTGCTATTACAGTTCGGTTAAGAGAGCCCAAACCACCCTCATGGTTGTTGGCTATTTATTGAAAAATTGAGGGACTGATCATCCTTAATCTCTTGTTGATTGTAGACAAAAACATGTTGAATGGAACAGACGAGTCTTACCGACTTTGGTAGTGTGTAGAGTTATTAAGCACTCTATGAAAAGGGGTAGACAACACTTTCTTCGATTAGGCCGGTGAAACAAGTTGTGACTTTATGTTGAATTTGAGTACAAACTTAGTGTGGATTGTTACTCATACTTTAAGTTTCGAGGACGAAACTTCTTTTTGGAGGGTAGTAATGTAAGACCCTTAATTTTAAATTCTAATTTATGTATTTTGAGGAATTTTGTGTTGAATTTCTAAGGCTTTTTAGCCAATTTTATGGTATTTTGTGAGTTTAATGCCAAAAATATCTTTTTAGAGACCCGATTAAATTATTCGTCGAGCAATAGTTTTATTTATTTACGTTACGAAGAATTTAATACCAGACAATTTTGTTAAAATACCTCGGGTTGCTGAAAATTGTATTTGTCAACTGAGTTGCGACGAGAGTTGATATTTTTAACAAAAAAATGGTTTGAAAAGTGATGGGTGAAATGGTAATTTTCTAAAATATCTAGATATTTTTAGATATTTGTGGTTTAGTTTTAATAATATATATATATATATATATATATATATATATATATATATAGAGAGAGAGAGTAGAAAGCAAGGAAACAGGGAGAAATAGAAAAGCCTCTTTCTTCCTTCTTCCTCCGTCTCTGTTTCTAGATTTAAGTTATTTTCAAAACCCACAAACACAAAAACCTTCACTTTTCTCCTAGATCTAAGCTTCGTTTCGAGAAGTGACAGAAGAGAAAGTTGCTCATTGCCACGTTGCGGTGCTAGTGAGCTAGTTTTCGACGCGACATCACGAACTTAAATTTTACCGGAATTAATTACGGTACCGTAATCGCGTGTTAGAGCTATCGTTAAGGTAAGGGTTGTAGTGATTTGAGGTGTGGGTTGTAGTGATTCAAGTTTGGTGTGATTTGAGGTGTGGGTTGTAGTGATTCAAGTTTGGTGTGATTTATATGTTCATAATTATTATTATGAATTTTTGAGATGTGATTTATTTGTGGATTTTGTAGAAAATGAATTGATGAAATTTGGTGGTGTATGTGTAAAAATGTGGAATTTTGAAATTGGGTGAGTTAGATTTAAATTGTGGAAATTTAATTGAGATGCTATATGTGTGTTGTGAAATTGAATTGATTGAATTTGGTGTGAATTGGAGGTAATTAAATTTGAGGTGTTTGAGTTACGTAATGAGTTATTTTCAAATAAATGAGTTTGAACTGAAGTTGAAATTTTACGAAAAATTTAGAGTTGTTAAAGTTGTGAAAGGTTCAAATTTTAACAAAGTTAAAGAGTTTGAGCAAAAAGACAGATTGAAATTTAAAATGGTTAGAGTTTAAAATGTTACTCTTTTAACTACTCTTTGATTGAGTTTAAAAAGAAAAAAGTTTATAGTATTTTATTAACCCAATTATTTCAGTGCTTTAATAGTCGAGTATGTGAATGTGAAATTTGGACAATATATGCTTTAAGTAAATAATATAGATTATTTGATTTTAAAAGTTTGGTGTGTGAACCAATGGTTATAAATATTCATGTTTATGTAGTTAGCTCCTTGAGTCTCGAAAAGGAATCGAGACCGTTGGCACCGAGATAGCGGTGGGGAGAATTCTGATATATTAATGTTCTTGTGGTGATTTATGGATGAAAATTTTAGAGATTGAGTATGGTGATTAATGTTTGGAAATTTTGGTGATTTATGTTAGGTGAAATTGATGTGTTCATAATTAATATTATGAATTTTTTAGATGAAATTTATGAGTGACTTGGTGGAAAATGAATTTAATTCAATTTAGGTGTGAATGGAATTTGGAGATGTGATTTATGTTTGGTTGTGGAAATTTTAATTGGTGTGAATAAATATGTTTTAGTATGCTATGTGTTGTGTCTGAAAAATCATTAGTGTTAAATGAGTATTAAAAATGGGGAATCTTTTAATAGCTGCATTTACTTAATGATTATGGTGAAAAGAGTTAGAGTATGCTCATGCATTTAATTGTACATGGTGACCGCGATGGGGCCATGGTGATAGTGGTGACCGTGATGGGCCACGAGATGATGCCATGTGAATTGTTGGTTCATCTTATCCTTGCGGGGATTGTCGCGTCGTGTTGATCTATGAGAGATTGCACTCTAGAATGTACTGATCTGTGAGCGATTGCACTCTAGAAAATTGTGCTGGTCTGTGAGCGACTGTACTCTTGTATGTCGTGCTGGTCTGTGAGAGACTGCACGCTAGTAAATCATATTGATCTGTGAGAGATTGCACTCTAGAATATGTTGATCTGTGAGCGATTGCACTCTAGAAAATTGTGTTGGTCTGTGAGCGACTGCACTCTTGTATGTCGTGCTGGTCTGTGAGAGATTGCACGCTAGTAAATCGTGTTGATCTGTGAGAGATTGCACTCTAGAATGTGCTGATCTGTGAGCAATTGCACTCTAGAAAATTGTGCTGGTCTGTGAGCGACTACACTCTTGTATGTCGTGCTGGTCTGTAAGAGACTGCACGCTAGTAAATTGTGCTGATCTGTGAGAGATTGCACTCTAGAATGTGCTGATCTGTGAGCGATTGCACTCTAGAAAATTGTGTTGGTCTGTGAGCAACTGCACTCTTGTATGTCGTGCTGGTCTGTGAGCAACTGCACGCTAGTAAATCATGCTGATCTGTGCGAGATTGCACCTTGGTAATTAGTACTGGTCTGTGAGAGGCTGTACAATTATGATTTACGCCCTTCGAGAAGAGTTTTGGTTTGGAATTTCGGAATCATGCATTTTGGCATATACGCATTGCTTTAGAGTGTTTTGCTTGCGAGTCATGTTTGTTATACTATGATGATTGTATATACATATTCGGTTGTTGTGGTGATTTATTGTAATTGCTTTGAGGTGTGAAGTTGAGTTGAATAAGTTTTGATGTAATTATGTGTTCATAATTGATTTAATGAATATTCGATGTATGATTGAGGTGTGAATTTATGGAGATTAATTTGGTGTTAATTATGTGTTCATAATTGATAACATTAATGTTTGAAGTGTTAATTGATTTAGAGCCATTTTAGAATTGAAAATCTGCATTTTCTCAGTTGTATTCGACTATGATAATGCAGTTGGTCAAAACTTCATTTTTCAACATTGTTTATGCATTTTTGGACATACGAAAACCCTTTCAAGGAGTATGCTAAGACGAAAGGTTCATTTGAGCATTTGAAAATATAAGCATTTTGCTATGTGATATTTGTTAATTTCGGTTGGTGACCTTTACGATTATTATGGAAATCTGGGCTTTGCCCTCATATGAGAATCAGGATCATCCTACTGGTTAGTATCCTGGAGAAGGGAAAGTAGTTACTCATACCTAACCGAAGCTGTGTCAGGAGGATCTTGCGGGGCGCGTGGAGAGATCATCCGGGTTGTGTAGTTTTTGTAGCATGATCAAATTAGAGGGTTGTATAGGGTTTAGTTGTCTTTTTCTTGTGGATGTATTTATTTCAACTTTAAAGACTGTACATATACCACATATTGTCAGCTTGACTTTTATTTTGATGGGTCCTTGTACCATTTTTTTGATGTGACGTGGGGAAGTTAAAATTCTTGGGACAGTGCTTTTGTACAGGTGTCTGCTGAGAATACTCTAGGGGTATGAGCTATGTCTGATAGGTCTCATAGCCCCGATGTATTTTGTCGTGTAAATACATTGAGTTTGTATTTCAAAAACTATTTCCGCAACTTGTAAATATTGTTGGCTTTTGTTGTTGGAAAATTATGACTTCTTTTGATTAACACAGAGAGAATTAAGATCAAATCCAACTAGTTCGACATAATTCCTTTATTAATCATACAATGTTCATACAAATCATACACAGCGGAAATTAAAATACACATACAATTATGACAAGGAGCATACAACAATAAGCAGGTATATAATACTGGAAAATTAAAGAGAAGGGATAAGGAAGATTTCACCAAGATTTATCCTGGTTCAGCCGTTGATCCAACGACCTACATCCAGTCCTGTAATCATAATCATGATTCCAGCCTTTTTCACTATAGAATGAATTCGAGTACTTTTACAGATTTTCCAGTCTTCTACACGACCTATCAATCTAACTCCCTTCACTTCTATCTTGTCACCCCTTTGATCCTTGTAGTTTATCCCCAAACTCACACAAGATCAAAGTAGACTTCCTCTTGATGATGACACAACAACAAGGATAGCCACCAGTTTCTAAACTGGATTTTGTTACAGCATCAATTACAAAGAATTGTCTTTTTCACGAACAAAGAAAAATAGTATCAAGAGATGTGTTCAATCACTCTAGCATCACACAAAGAAATTTGATTTGCCAATGAATATTTTTGTGTGTTAGAAAACTTTTCTTTCAAAGTGTTTTCAGAGATATGCAAGATTGAGAGCAAAAGGTTCTGAAAAATGTGAAAAGTTTTTGTGCAAGAGTTCTTTCTTGTTTTGGTTGTGTGTGTAAAAAATATTTGAGGCACCATATATATATTCAAGGCAAACACCAGGACAATCGATTGCCCAATCGAATTTGTAAGAATACAATCGATTGATGCATCGAATGTCGTATATTCTGTGTTTCTGGAATCTTGAATTATATAGGCTTCACTTGATTGGTCAATCGATTGATCAAGTTTCTGAATCAGACCTGATGCTATGAAAACCTTTCAATCGAGTGAGCAATCGATTTGTTTAAAACTGGGTGCTCACTGTGATATGAAATATAGCATCAATCGAGTTGTCAGTCTATTGTGCAATCGACTAGACAATCGATTGTCGTGGTCAAGTGATTCAAACCTGATTCCATATTTTCTTTTCAATCGAGTGAGCAATCGATTTGTTTAAAACTGGATGCTCACTGTGATATGAAATATGGCATCAATCGATTGGTCAATCGAGTATCGTGGTCACATTGACTCAGATACTACAGACAATCAAGTTGCCAATCGAGTGATCAATCGATTGGTCAATCGAGTGGGCACTGACTGAGTGCTCTCTGTAACTTGAATTTCAGCATCAATCGATTTGTCAGTCTATTGTGCAATCGACTAGACAATCGATTGATCTTGTTACAGACCTCAGTTGTTTAAAACAGTTTATGTGCCATTCGATTTATGACTCATTCAATCGATTGGTCAATCGAGTGTTTTCAAATTTAAGTTTCATAACACATGAATGAATGACAAAACTTATTGGCATATCTTGTGTGAGACTTTAGTGATTGTTTACTTAACTTGATACCTAGACACCTAATACACCTATACACAAATTGCATCTTCCTCAAGTGCATCCTCCAACTGTGGTTGATTCCTTGAGTTGCAAACTATTGTTCCAAGTGTTGTGGTGTCTCCATGTATGCCTGAAATGTTTCTTGATTCAAAACATTAGATAAGGCAACTATTTAATATACACTTGTATGTTTGGGACATAAATCAAAAACTAGATCAGGGAAGCTTATGGCTTACATTTGTCGTTATGTTACGACTAAAATATTCATCCAAAAGTATTTGATTTGTTTTATTTCTTTGTTTAAAAAAAAGAAAAAAAAATACACTCGCGCTGTTAAAAATCGGGGTATTATAGTATCCCCAACACTTTGAGTGTAAACACTTTGAGAAAATTTTATATCATGAGAGCACTCTATCACTTGTGATACATTCTTTAGTTAACTTGTCCTCTTGTTTGCCTTGGTTGTGATAGAAAACTATTCCTGATTGCCTTAAGCTAGAAACATTTTTTTTCTCTCACCACTTTGCATTCATTAGAATATTTGGAATCGCATGCATTGTTTTGCTCGGAATGCAGAAGTTCAAGTGTGGGGGAATTTGATCGTAGCATTTGGGCACATGTATCTAGCTTTTTAGTTTGGTATTTTAAATGCTCTTTATAGCTAAGATTAATATGTTTAGCTTGTTTCTAAACTTTGGGTCGAATTTGAATTATAATTTTATTATTTGCATTTTAATTTTATTATTTATATTTTGACTCTTTCTCACTTGGTAGGTCATAACTTGAACTTTGGATATCTGATTGGCACATATGAGCAGGCGTTAGAAAGCTAAAAATCCGAGCTACAACTTTTTTGTTGGAAGAAAAGACCAATTCTGAACTTTACTAGGCCTAAATTGGAGATTTTGTAATATGGAGTTTTCTAATAATTGTAATTAGTGGGTCACTTGTTTTTAAACCTTAAATCCTAAAGTCCAATATCCAGTACTCTATATTGGATGTTTTGTTTCTTTTCTGAAGGTGGAAAAATTAGGATTCAAATTGCAACAAGAAATAAACAGTTTTTATTTTAATTTCATGGAAGGCTAATTTTTTAAGATTAATCCACGAGTTCAGAGTTTCATCAACACCTTGAGATTCAGGTTACGCTGTCAATTTTGATTCATGATTCTATTCTTGTTTATTTGATTATATTGATATTTTGATTGCTTAAATTAAATTTCAATAGGATTGATTAAATTTATTTGACAGTATTTGGTTTCGGTTTCTAATTTAATTGAATTATAATTTTGCAACGCTTGATCGTTAATTGTAATATTTTGATTATTGTGATGCTTAATCCAATCAAAGAAACCAAATTCACATAGGATTGATTACGCTTGTTTGATCAATTCTATAGTCAAATAAGAATAGAATCACAAATTAGAAATTAAACTCATTGATAGAATTTGTGATAGGTCTGAAACTCGAATAAGTGGATTAATCATTTTGCTCATCTGTTAAATCAAAAAACTAAGTAAAACCCTTTTTAATTCAATTTTCAATTCTGTTATTATTATTATATCAGAAATCCTTGTGAAACAATTCGAGTTATTACATCTATTTACATTTTATCAATTGTATTTGACCCTGTGCGAAAGCAGATCAATCTGTTAAAAAAAAAATATAAAAAAAAAATATCCCTTTCTAATTTTAACGTTCAAATTTGTTAATATTAGTATATATGAAGTACTTGCAAAACGACTCGAGTTATTACCTCTATTTACATTTTATCAATTGTATTTGACCTATGTGTGACAGTGGATAAAGTTGCTAACGTTGTCGGGGACTCTCTGATAACACTATTAACCAAATTTAGAGTATTACTAACCATCCTAACAATTGTTTGTGTGTGTTTTGTTACTCTACAGGTCAGATAGGTTTGTTGCTAGCTCAGGCACACTGCTTGTCAAAAACCCGATTTTCAAACAACTACCTTGGATTTCCCCGAAATTTTGCCAGAAAATAAAAAAAAATAAAAAAAATAAAAGAGTCACGGAACACGACACCTATAGAAGGAACTCTATTGGGAATTGATCTCAAAATCCCAAATTCTTTTGTTTAGACCCTTTTTTATTTTTTTGAATTTTTCATATACTCCAGAAATTCCAGAAAAAATTGTGTTTCCTTTATTTGAATTTTAGAAATTTTTGGTGGTATAATAATAACACGACTCATTTCGCAAGAAATTCTGATATAATAATAATAATAATAATAATAATAATAATAATAATAATAATAATAATAATAATAATAATAATAATAATAATAATAATAATAATAATAATAATAATAATAATCGAATTGAAATTTAAAATTAAAAAGGGGTTTTTTAATATTTTTGATTTAACTGATGAGCAACAACATTAATCCACTTATTCGAGGTTCTATCCTATCACATATTCTATTTATGAGTTTAATTTCTAATTTGTGATTCTATTCTTATTTGACTATAGAATTGATCAAACAAGCGTAATCAATCATATGTGAATTTGGTTTCTTTGATTGGATTAAGTATCATAATCATCAAAATATTACAATTAACGATCAAACGTGGTAAAATTACAATTCAATTCAATTAGAAACCTAAACCAAATTCTGTCAAATAAATTAAATCAATCATATAGAAATTCAATTTAACCAATCAAAATATCAATATAATCCAATAAACAAGAATAGAATTATGAATCGAAATTAACAGTTTAACCTAAATCTCAAGGTGTTGATGAAACTTTGAGCTCGTGGATTAATCTTATAAAATTAGCCTTCCATGAAATTAAAATAAAAACTGTTTATTTCTTGTAGCAATTTGAATCTTAATTTTTCAGTCTGTAGAAAAGAAACAAAATTGCCAATATATAGTACTTGATATTGGGCTTTAGGGTTTAGGGTTTAAAAACAGGTGACCTGCTAATTAAAATTATTACAAAAGTCCAGATTACGAAATCTACAATTTAGGCCTAGTAAAGTTTGAAATTGGTCTTTTCATCGAACACAAAGGTTGTAGCTCGGATTTTTAGCTTTCCAACGCCTGCTCATATGCGCTAATCCGATATCCATAACTCAAGTTATGACCAACAGAACGAGAAAAAGTCAAACTACAAATAATAAAATTAAAATACAAATAATAATATCAAAATACAAATAATAAAATTATAATTCAAATTCGACCCAAAGTTTAGAAACAAACTAAAAATATTAATATAAGCTATAAAGAGCTTTTAAAATACCAAACTAAAATGCTAGAAACATGTCCCAAATGTTATGATCAATGACACAAACACACTTATTGAATGCACAAGATTAGTTAAAAACCCTAAATGAACTAGAATAACCCTAGGGTGGACTAAAATGACCTAAATGTTAACCACAATGGTTAAAAAAGAAAACAATGAATGTATCCCCACATGAGTGCAGAACAGTTGGAGGGTATGCATCGATTACAGGAGACTAAATCAGGCGACTAGAAAGGATCATATTCCTTTACCATTTATTGTTGAGATGCTTGAACGGATGGCTGGTATGTAACATTATTGTTTTCTTGATGGTTTTCTGGTTATTTTCACATCCATCTTTCACTAGAGGAGGATCCCCTTTGGCCTATGCAATGCTCATATCACTTTCCAATGCTACATGATTAGTATTTTCGCTGATTAGATAGAAAATTGTAAAGAAGTATTCATGGATGATTTTACTGTGTCTGGTTCCTCATTTGATGCATGCTTGAACAATTTAGATAGAGCTTTGCATAGATGTATTGAAACTAACCTTGTGTTGAATTATGAAAAATGACATTTTATGGTTGAACAAGGCATAGTTTTGGGACATGCAATCTCCAAAAGTGGGATAAAAGGGGATCCTGCCAAGATTGATGTGATTTCTAATTTGCCTTACCAAGGATTTCAGCAAGATAGCTCTTTCGATGTCAAAATTTTTGCAAAATGATGTCAGTTTCACCTTTGATGACAAATGCAAAAAGGCGTTTGATTTCTTAAAGGCAACATTGACCTCTACTCCCATAATTTAGTCACCCAATTGGACCCTCCCTTTTGAAATTATGTGTGATGCATCTAACTATGCAGTGGGAGCAGTCCTTGCATAATAGGTTACTTCGAAGTTCTTGCTAAAGAAACCAGAAGCAAAATCGAAACTGATTTGGTGGATGTTGTTACTCCAAAAATTTGATTTAGAGAATCAAGTTAAGAGTGGCGCTGAAAAATTGGTGGCAAATCATTTGAGTAGAATAGAAATGGATGAGGACCCCATCCCAATTCAAGATAACTTCCCTGATTAGCAACTGCTACAGTTGCGTGAGGTAACTCCTTGGTTTGATAATTTAGTTAATTATCTAGTTGTTGGAGTCATTCCTGCAGATAATACACAAACTTAAAAGTGATGTCAAATATTATGTGTGGGATGATCCATATTTGTGGAAATTTTGTAGTGACCAGGTGATTATGTGATGTGTTTCCCACAACGAGGCTCAATCCATTCTTCACTTTTGTCATTCCTCACAAGTTGGGGTATATTTTGGTCATCAACGGACAACAAGAAAAGTCTTAGACTCGGGTTTATTTTGGCCTACTTTGTTTAAAGACGCTCTTGAGACTCACAAAACTTGTAAGTAGTGCCAAATAGCAGGAACAACAATCACTCGTAGGAGTGAGATGCCTCAACAACCTATGATTTTTTGTGAAGTATTTGATGTGTGGGGCATTAACTTTATGGGCCCTTTTCTTGTATCTTTTGGTTTTTTCTATATTTTACTAGCAATTGATTATGTTTCGTAGTGGGTGGAAGCAATACCCACTAGGACTAATGATTCTAAAGTTGTTACAAGTTTTATCAGATCAAATATTTTTTACTTGTTTGGAATACCCCGAGTCATCATAAGTGATCAAGGCCCTCATTTTTGCAACCACACCGTGGATGCTTTGCTTCGGAAGTTTGGGGTGGTGCATAGAGTTTCTACACCTTATCATCCCTAGACTAATGGGCAAGTTGAAATCTCAAACAGGGAAATCAAACAGATCTTAGAAAAGATGGTGCAGGAAAACAGGAAAGACTGGAGCCACCGACTTGAAGAATCTTTTTCGGCTCATAGAACATCCTACAAAACACCAATAGGGATGTCGCTTTATTGACTTGTGTTTGGTAAGGCATGCCACCTCCCAATGGAAATAGAACACCATGCTTATTGGGCGGTCATGAGTTATAACGCTGAGATGGAGAAAGCAAGAATTAGAGAGAAAACTTCAATTGCAACAACTTTCGAGCTTAGACTTGAAGCTTATGAGAAGTCTCGGATCTATAAAGAGAAAACTAAGTACTTTCGTGATAAGATGATTTTTAGGAAGGAATTTTCCACTGACCAAAAAAAAATTTGTTCAACTTCCGTCGAAAAAAATTATGGTTGGGAAATTTCGATCCAAGTGGATTGGTCCTTTTGTTGTTACTAACATTTTTTCTCATTGTGTAGTGGAAATAAAAAGTGAAAACACTGAGAAAGTGTTCAAAGTAAATGGACAATACCTCAAGCTATTCCACGAGAGCTATGTGCTTCAAGATGCTACCATAAAAGAACTCTCCTTGGAAAAGTCCACCTACACTGAAGTTTGAACAGGGAGCTCCCTTTCCTTACTCTTATTTTATACTTGTTACTTTCATTGAGGACAATGTGTAATTTAAGTGTGGGGGTATTATTAAGGATTTTATTTGTCACATTTCAAAAAATAAAAATAAAAAAATTAAAATAAAAAAATAAAAAATAAAAAATAAAAAATAAAAGTAAAAATAGAAAGAAAAAATAAATAAATATGGACATTGCACTCTATGCTTTTTCATCATATTTTTTGAACAGTACCAAATAGCAGGAACAACAATCACTCATATTAGTGAGATACCTCAACAGCATATGCTTTTCTATGAAGTATTTGATGTGTGGGGCATTGACTTTATGGGTTCTTTTCCTATATCTTTTGGTTTTGTCTTTATTTTACTAGATGTTGATTATGTTTCGAAGTGGGTTGAAGCAATACCTACTAGGACTAATGATTTTAAAGTTGTTGCAGGTTTTATCATATCAAATATTTTTTTGTAGGTTTGGAATACACCGAGCCATCAGAAGAAATCAAGGCATTCATATTTGCAGTCGCACCATGGAAGATTTGCTTCGGAAGTATGTAGTGGTGCATAAAGTTTCTACACCTTATCATCCCCCAGACTAATGGGTAAGCTGAAATCTCAAACAAGGAAATCAGAAATATCTTAGAAAATATAATGCAGCCAAACAGGAAAGACTGGAGCCACCGACTTGAAGAAGTTCTTTGGGCTCATAGAACATCCTTCAAAACGCCAATAGGATGTCCCCTTATCGACTTGTGTTTGGTAAGGCAAGCCACCTTCAAGTGGAAATAGAGCACCATGCTTATTGGGTGGTCAAGAATTATAACCTTGAGATGGAGAAAGTAGGTTTGGAGAGAAAGCTTTAATTGCAACAACTTGAAGAGCTTAGACTTAAGACTTATGAGAACTCTCAGATCTATAAGGAGAAAAATAAGTACTTTCATGATAAGATGATTTCTCTGAAGGAATATTCCATTGGCCAAAAAGTTTTATTGTTCAACTCTCATTTGAAAATTATGGTTGGGAAACTTCGATCCAAGTGAATTGGCTCTTTTGTTGTTACTAACATTTTTCCTCATGGTGTAGTGGAAATAACAAGTGAAAACACCGAAAAAGTGTTCAAAGTAAATGGACAACGCCTCAAGCTATTCCATGAGAGCTATATGCTTGAAGATGCTATCATAGAAGAACTCTCCTTGGAAAAGCCCACCTATACTGAAGTTTGAACAGGGAGCTCCCTTTTCTTACTCTTATTTTATACTTGATACTTTCATTGAGGACAATGTGTAATTTAAGTGTGGGATATTATTTCGGATTTTATTTGTTATATTTCAAAAAAAAAAAAAAAAAAAAAAAATGGACATTGCACTTCATGCTTTTTTATTAGATTGTGTGGTTGTAAATGTTGTGAGTTTGTTTGGACTGACATGATTGGATAGTATATTTGCATTCTTGGTAAATAAATAGGATTAAAATGCTAAATTGTGTATCATTTGTGATTGTGAAATTTTGTAGCCTTATTATGAATGGAATACATTTTTTTTTCTTGTGTGTTATATCACTCATGATTGCTAGCTATGCAAGAACTTGACATGAGTCTTGTCTGCATGGATATATTGAAATGATCTAGGCATTTGTTTCTTGATTAAGCTACAAACTAAATAAGTTTACCCTACAATTATCCATTTGTTTAAGCCCTTTTGAGTATAATTATCCCATTCTTTGTTATATAGCTCATTACAAGCCTAAAAGTGAAAAACAATTAATTGACCCAATCTTGGGGGATAAATGAGTCTTTCCTTAAATAAGTGTAGGGGTGCTCAATTTGAGGGTTATAAAAAAACAAAAAAGAAAAAAAAAGAGAAAAAGAAAATAAAAAGAAAATAAAAAGAAAGAAAACAAAATATGAGGAATAAAATGAGGAAAGCGGTATTGTTGTGAGCAAAGAGAGTGTGAGAATAAAAGTCAATGATATTTTGTTGAGTTACTTCTTAATGTTGTTTTTCTCTCTTAATCATTACTCATTTATCCTCTTTGACTTTTTAGTCCTAGTCTCCTTAGGATTATCTCACCCTTACCTTGGCCATGTTACAACCTGAATAAATACCTTTTGATCATTATGTACATGTGTTTAAAATATAGATGTTAAAGGCTTGTCAAGCCTATGGTAACGCTAGCTTTCATGATGTGCTTTGAGTGTAACCAGTAGTCCAAACACTTTGAATGGTTGATAGAATTTTATGTCTTGGGAGGACTCTATCACTTATGATGCATTCTTTAGTTAACTTGTCCTCTTGTTTGTCTTGGTTGTGATGAAAAAACTATTCGTGATTTCCTTAAGCTAGAAAAATTATTTTTTTCTCACCACTTTGCATTCATGAGAATATTTGGAATCGCATGCATCGCTTTGCTCGGAGTTCAAAAGCTTAAGTGTGCGGGAATTTGATCATAGCATTTGGGCACATGTTTCTAGCTCTTTAGTTTTGTATTTTAAAAGCTCTTTATAGCTTAGAATTATTTTTTAAGCTTGTTTCTAAACTTTGGGTCGAAATTGACTTATTATTTTATTATTTTCTTTTTTTTAACCCTTGCTCGCTTTGTAGGCCATAACTTTATAAGGTAGTTAAGCTAGCGGAGATCTACATTGTTGAGATTGTGAGATTACAAGGAGTACCCTTGAGTATCGTATCACACTATGATCCGAAATTCATGTCACAATTTTGGGGGAGCGTTGCATGTAGCGTTGGGAATGAAACTAAGATTGAATTTAGCATACCATCTGCAAACGAACAAACATACTTAGTGAATGAATTAGTCCTTGCAAAATTTATTGAGAGCTTGCGTATTAGATGATAGAGGAAGTTGGGATGTTATATTGTCATTGATTGAGTTTACCTACAACAATAGTTTTCATGCAAGTATTGGAATAACACCATATGTGGCTCTATATGGACGCAAGTTTCAGACGCCTATGTGCTGGTATAAGAATGGCGAAAGTATGATTGTAGGACTCGGGATGGTGCAAAAAACTATAAAGAAGGTCAAGAAGGTAAAAGATAAAATAAAGATCTCACAAGACCGTTAAAGGAGTTATGCAGACAAGCATTGCAAACCTTTAGAATTTGAGCAAGGTGACCATGTGTGTGTTTTTGAGTCACACCTACGACTGGAGTCGGAAGAGCCATAAAATCAAGGATATTAACCCCGAAATTTATTGGACCATACTAGCTTACTGCACGAAGCGGACTTGTGGCTTATCTGATTGCGTTACCTCTTATATTGTCCAATATTCACGACATATTTCACGTGTCGCAATTAAGGAAATACATTTTGGATTTGTCTCATGTGATCGAACTAGACACAATTTAAATAAAGGATAACTTGTCATCCGAAGTACCACATGTAAGAGTTAAGGACAAGAAGATTAAGAAGTTAGGGAACAAAGAAGTTTTGATGGTCAAAGTGATTTGGAACTCAACTACTGGAAATGCAACTTGCGAATTAGAGAGTAAGATGAGGGTACAACACCATAATTTGTTTATCGACGCGTATTTTCGAGGACGAAACTAATTTTTTATGGGGTAGTAATGTAAGATCATAGTGTCACTACAAGAAAACACTCATTTTGTGGCCAACTTTACAAATATTTTGTGGCCGAAAAAAACCTTCAGAAATTAATGACCGAAAAAACCCTCGCAAATACAAAAATTCAAATTGGTCTTTATTTGTGGCTGAAAAAGCCCTCACAAAAGACTACAATTTTAGATGGATTTTGTGGTTGCCTAAGCCCTCACAAAATCACAATGTCGTCATTTTGTGAGGGCTTAGGCCGCTACAAAATCCAGTTGAAATTGGAGTACTTTGTGAGGGCTTTTTTAGCCACAAAATCAACCCTTTGTGAGGGTAAAGGCCGTCACAAAGGCAAGCCATTTGTGGTCGCCTAGGCCGCCACAAAATCATTGGTCTGTTGCACTTTGTGGCTGCAAAGGTCGCCTCAAGTGCCCATTGTTCCATTGCAATTCGTGGCCCCCAGGCCTCCACAAATTCCTTATTTTCTGACCGTTAAAGTCGCCACAAATGCCCATTGTACCGTTAGATTTTGTGGCTGCTTTGGCCGCCACAAAGGATCAATAATTTTCTATAAATATCACTCCACTTCTCTTATCGTTTTTCACTTCTACCTTCTCTCTAAACTTTCTTTCTAAATTTTCTCTCCACCTTCTCTCTACAAAAATTATTTCTCCCAGCTTTTTCTTTACTATCTTGAATTTTGGTATGTTTAGTTTTTTAATTTTATTTTTGATTTGGAGTTATTTATTTAATGAATATTTTTGAATTTTTATCTTGACAGCGGTGATATTGTGTTTACTTCGAAGAGTTCTCAGCTTTGTGAAAGCTTCAAGTCAGACACTACTCAGCATCAATTTAGTATTTTATACATTTGAAATATAGATTAGTAATATATGTGATATTATAAATATATTTATATTATTTTTAAAATATATAAAAAGCTCGTCATTCGAAATGTTATTATAGATTTGTTTAAAAAAAATAGAAATTATGTTGTTTACATAATATATGATAAATAAAAATTTGAAACACATGTAAAACTTATTGATTTTAGTATAACTATTTTTTTAAAAAAAAAACATTATTAAAATTTATGATATTAATATTTGTTGTTAGTTATTAAAAAGAGTTGGAGTTTTGAGTTCGTACAAAAAATTTATATACTTTAACAGTCTCTATTTTTATTTATATATAAGGAGTTATTTTATGAAAAAATTCATTAAACATCATTTAAAACTTTATTTAGGTTTATATAATTATAATCTTGATAATAATTTATTATATTGTTTGCAAATTCTCCCCTAGTTGACATATAAAGTATGTCAAGATTTGTATATAATCCTTTTGAAAAATAAAGCAATTAATATATAAAAACTCGATATATATATATATATATGGATATAGACCGTAGTTGGATGTACGATTAGAATTTTTCTGGAAGGAAGGATCTTAAACAACGTTTTGCTAACAAGGTTGAAGACTTTCTTAATTTTGCGAGAGTGCAGAAAATTGTCGAAGATGAATGGTGGATGAGATGTCCATGTTGTTTATGTCGATGTAGACGGTTTAAGAGTGCATTTATATGCAGATGGATTTATGCCTAACTACTGGATTTGGACTACTCATGTGGAAGATTCTCTGACGGTTCCTAATACTAGTACACGTGTGGAGAATAACATAGGTCATTCAAGTAGTACTAACATGTTAGGTGTACATTATTATAACTATTAACACTTTGAGGTGATGAATGATATGATTTCGGATGTTGTTGGGGTTAATTTGTCATGCAATGAAGATCAATATGACGATACTGATGGTCTTCTGAATGAAAAAGCTCAGAGATTTTATGGTCTTTTGAAAGAGACAAATAAATTGTTGTTTGAAGGGTCTCCAAACTCAAAGTTATCAATGTGTATTAGATTGTTAGGTCGAAAGTCTCAATTTCAAGTTCCTGATTTAGCTTTAGATTTGGTTAGTAAAATGATGCTAGACGCAACACTTGTTATAGATGGCTTGCCGCAAAGTTATTACGATGCTAAACGGTTAGTGTCAAAGTTAGGATTAGGTGTCAAGAGGATTGATTGTTGTGTTAAAGGTTGCATGTTGTATTATGACAATGAATTTGGTATAAATGATGCCAAATTGTATCAAGATTGCAGAGAATGTTTGCATCAATACAAACTGCAGGAAAGATGACATGGCATTATGAGAATAAAAGAAATTCAAGTGACTTGCGACCTCCGTCTGATGGTCAGGCATGGAAACACTTTGATCAAATGCATCCTGATTTTTCGTCTGATCCATGCAATGTAAGACTTGGATTATCCTCAGATGGATTTATGCCTTACTCCTTATTCTTGTTGGTCAGTTATTGTTACTCCTTACAATCTTCCTCCTAATATGTGTATGTCTAAACCTTATATGCTCTTAGCTGTTGTGATACCAGGTCCTTCTAATCCTACAACTGGTATTGATATTTTTTTACAACCTTTGATTGACGATTTGAAGAGGTTGTGGAGTGGTTGGTGTCTTGACATATGATATTGCTCAGAGACAAAATTTTATGATGAGAGTTGCTTTGATGTGGACCATTAATGATTTCCCCGCTTATGGGATGTTATCACGATGGGGCACCCATGGTAAATTAGCTTGTCCTATTTGTATGGAAGATACAAAAGCATTTACTTTAAAATTTGGCGGGAAGGCATCATGGTTTGACTCGCACCGTAGGTTATTACCTGTTGATCATGCATTTAGAAGGAACAAAGCTGCATTTATGAAGGGCTATGCAGAAAGTCTAGGACCCCCGCTTACCGCTTAAATTGACATCATAACAAGTTTGGAATAAAGTAAAAGATATGCCAAAGGTACATGTTTTTAATGGTGTGGCTTGTAAACCACAAGGTTACGGACAATGGCACAATTGACCAAAAGATGTATTTTTGGGGATCTACCGTATTGGAAAGATAATCTTTTGAGACATAATCTCGATATTATGCATATCGAGAAAAATTTCTTTGACAACATATTTAATACTGTGATGAATGTGAAAGGGAAAATAAAAGATAATGACAAAGCTAGAAAAGACATAGGTATATATTGCATACCACCAGATTTGTTGTTGGTGGAGCACAACGGCAAGACTCTAAAACCTCGTGCAAATTACACTTTATCTACTATTGAAGCCAAATCTGTTTATCGTTGGATCAAAGAGTTGAAGACGCCTGACGGTTATTGTTCTAATTTGGCAAGAGGTGCTAATGTAGAAAATGGGAGGATGCATGGGATGAAAAGTCATGATTGTCCAAAACATCACATTGTAAGATTAAAGTTGTTAAACCACGTGTTGTTAATGACCCATCTCTCATGTCGATTTTACGATTGGTACTAGTGGTGGAGCTATTTCTCTATATCCTGAGGTCCCTATAGAGCCTTATACCATAGACGAAATAATGGAATCTGGATGAGTTGATTGCTACAACTGCATTGTCATTATTCTAGAAGGAAATGGGTATGTAAACTATTTTAAATTATGGCCGTTAAATATTTCATTATTGTCGATTATTGCATTTTACATTATTTTATATTTATATTTCATTAATTAATTTTTATAATTAATTTGCATGTAAACTTTGAAGATATCTTCCTTTTAAATCATTTGCAAAGGAAATTGCTGAAGTCATACAAGAGAAATATAAAAAACAACGGTTGTCTTGGGGTAAGATAAAAGAGGATAAGACACCTCAATTTAGTGAAGTTGATCAATTTTTACATTGTTACAAAGTAAGTGATTAGATTAATTTATTTAATTACTAATTATACATTTGATTACTTAATTGAATTATATTTTTAATATTTTTTAAATTTAAATAAACAACAGACAAAATGTACTTGGAAAAGAGAGCATAATGATGCAGTTTTGGCTTCTTTAGACCATCGTTTCTCTAAGCGTCTGTCATCTATGTTGGCGTACACGCATAATAAGGGCGAGGAAAAACGGCTGAATTGGATTGGTGAAAATGTTTGGAGTGCTTTATGGAGGAAATGGAACACAGATGCTTACAAACAGAAAAGAGAAAAAGCAAAGATTAATAGAGCATCTGAGAGGGGTACCAGTACTCATAAGGGATAGTCCATGTATGTTGGAGAAATTAAATATTATATGGTAATTACTATTTATAATAAATATTTATTAATTTATATTCAATTAATCATCACATTTCACCAATTAAACTTGACATTAATTTAATATTTTAGGAAAAGCAACCTGAAAGGGAGGTGACTCAGGCAGAGATACATCGCTATCTTCATGTTAATCCTAAAAAAAATGAGTATATTGATGGATTATCACAAATGTTTTCGGAAAATATATATTTAATTAGTATTTAATTAGCCCTCTAACTATATATGTACATTATAATTATAATTAATTAGCCTTCTAAATTATTATATATTAATTAACTTGTTTAATTTTTTATATAGGAACAACTTCAACAAGTCATGAAAGAATCGGATGATCATCAAACTACTCTTCCTCCTGCTCAGCGAGCTGGTCCAGTGCAACGGAAACAATATGAGACCGCAAGTTTTATGAATATTAGTGGTGGCAAGTACAAAGGGCGTGTGTTGGGTGCCGGTAGTTTATAGTCAACATTTGTGAAAGGTCTAACAGGCTATATTCAGATTGAGACGTCTTCTTCTTATGCTAGTACGGATCGATCTCATCGTCCGTCAGTAGATAATCTTGACCAGTTAAAGGAACAATGGGCAAGTGAGCAAGAAGAAAAGGCACAACAGTTGATACAACCAGCAATTGATAAACTAAATGAGGAATGAAAACAAAAGTTTCAAGAGCAGCAGCAATAGCAGTTTCAACAGCAACAATTTTCATTTCCTCCTGTGTTTCATCAGTAATTCACGCCTCGGCCTTAGTACTTGCATCAACAACCATTATTCCAGCATCAACCAAATTACTCTCAATACTCCCAACAGCAGCAACCGCCTCCAAATTTTCAACAGCAACACCAGGATCCTTCGAACTCTGCCTTCCAACAACAACAATAGCCAATGTTTCAACAACAACAATATTTTAATAATTATCAATATGTTTCATCATCTTCACATCAACGTCCTCAACCTCAACCAGATCAAACTCCATACCGACCAATTATGCCAACAGTTGGCTTGATCAGACCAGATTTAAATCAACATCAACCAGCTATGGCTCCTCCTTCGACTAGTGGTGGTGTAGTTGAAGATGAAATCCAATTTCAAACCATGATGTCACCTCCAACACAAATTAATAATACTTTTGAGGGACTTATGTCTTCGGGTAATATTCCAGCAAATAATGACGGACGGAGTGGAGCGATTGATCAGAGGAATTATTACGATGATTGATGTACTTGAATAATTTCATAATTTTATTTTTGGTTTGTATGAACACATTATATCTTGTCCTATTTAATTATGGTGTGTTTCATTTTTGGTTTGTAACACATAATTTATTAATTTTGGAATATTTTATTTGGTTTGGTAGTAATTACTTTAATTAATATTAATATTATATTTTTATATATAATAAGTATTTTAATTTTTAAATTTAAATTTAATTTAATTTTAATTTAAATATTATATTTTAAATTTAATTTAAATTTTAATTAAATTGTAATATTATATTTTAAATTTAAATTTTTAATTTATATTGATATTAGTTTATTATGTATAATATATTTAATTTAAATTTAAATTTAATTTAAATTTAAATATTATATTTTAAATTTTATTTAAATTTTATTTAAATTTTATGTAAATTGTAATATTATAATTTAAATTTAAATTTTAAATTTATATTGATATTGATATTAATTTATTATATATAATATCATTTTTTAATATTAATTTCGAATTTAATAAAATTATTTTTTAATTAAGTGAAAATTTTGTGGCGGCCTAAACCCTCACAAAATATTTATTTTTAATTCGTTTCATCCTTTGTGGCGGCCTAAGCCCTCACAAAGGGAGACATTTGTGGCGGCCTAGGCCCCTACAAAAGCTTAATTTTAAATATCAATTTTAACATTTGTGGCGGCCTAAGCCCTCAGAAAAGGAGGCATTTGTGGCGGCCTAAGCCCTCACAAAAGGAGGACTTTGTGGCAGCCTTTGCCCTCACAAATGGCAACGAAAATTTTAAATTTTGTGGCCATTTTGGCCGCCACAAAGGTTTGTAACCACCTTATTTGTGGCTGCCTAAGGCCGCCACAAATGTCTCCTTTGTGGTTGCTTTACCTTCTTTGTGAGGGCCTTTGGGACTCACAAATTCAATGAATTCTTGTTCTGTGTACACTACCATATTCAGCGAAAAAAGTGCAATATATGTTGATGTTATGTATGTTCAATACCTCAAAGACTTGATGTTGCCCGATAGTATGAATGGGATGCTTTTGCTTTTACTTTCTTGTACAATCAGCTAGGGGGTGCTAGAAGGCCCAAGACCATAAAGTTAGTTGGTTACTTGTCCCTCCTACAAGTAATTAAGAATTTATAAATGATAGATTTTTTATAATTTATTTTTTTGCTTCAGATCTGAATCGTGCAACATTTTTCTACCATATGTCTACATACTTTAAAGCTTGATATGACAGTCCCTTCCATGTGCATGTATATTTATTCCACATCTAGGTCATCCACTGCTAGAACCATATAGGAATACACTTGATTGGTTGGAGGTCCAAGATTATTGTTTTTCCTCCCTGTATCGACCACCATCTAATTCGTCAGTTACAAGATATAGGTTGGCACTCTAACTAGATTAGATGCAAAGCTAGCATAATGTGCCCTCACTTTGTTGAGCGCATGCTTAGGAAATTTGGATATATTCAGACCATATCCAAACATCCAGACATATTTGTTCCTCCTACCATGACATGCAAGAGGTCAATCAGGGATATTTGGAGTTTAGATGCACCTAGTTACTCCAGATACGTGAGGGATATTCGTGGACAAGAGTTGTGACATCGTAGTTGGATAAGTAACATGGCTTTATAAAGTTTCACATTATGTCATGCAAATTTTCCATAGGGAAATTCTATGAGACTTGAAGATCATCATACAACAAGAGTCTGCATTTGATATAGCTGACACGCTGCAAAATTGCAAGATGATTAGAGACCTTGCAATTGAAGCACATACGACGATGAAAAAGGGAACTCATGCATATGAATATGTACAGCATATCAATGATCACACATAGATTATATTTTTATATTGTAGGAGGAGACGGAGCAACATTAGGGATAAAGTTACATAATAGTATAACTTAGCATTTATGTACTATGGAGTATTACTTTTGATTTAAATGTAAATGATTTTAATAATTTTGATTAATTCTAATACTTTGGTAGAATGGAATTTAATATTTTGTTTATGGTATTATAATATTATGTTTATGTAATTTTAGTTGAATTGGAACTATGTATCTTGTATTCTTGTCAAATGTTGAGATTTATGTTTTTCGGAATAAAGGTTGTTTGAGGGTTTGAGTAACTAGTAAAAATAATTTAAATTAAAAATCATATAAAGGTTTAAATACGTATTTGGTCTATGCAAATATCCAACTTTTTTATTTTAGTCTCTGTAAATTTTTTGGTTTGAATTTAGTCCCTGTAAAATCAGAGACGATGGCTTTGGTCCCAAACATCAAATCAACATTAAGAGAATGACGAGTTTTTCAAAAACCCTTAAACCCCTCTTTTAATTTCGATTCATGTTTTTTTTATAAAATAACATTAATTACTAAATGATCAATAAATAAATTTATTAATTAATAATATAAAATATTTTAAATTTTAATATATCATTAAAGATGATTTATTGATGTGTATTTATAGACTCACGTGTCATGACGGTTTATCAGCTATTTTTATAGAGATCAAAATTGATTGTCTCTAATTTTATGGGGAACTAATTCAAACAAAAAACTTACACGGACTAAAATTAAAAAATGATATATTTGCAGGGACCAAAGGCATATTTAAACATAACATAAATAATATAATTTAAGAATTTTGTGGAAAAAAACATAACATAATTTTGTCACTATATAATTTAAATTAAGAATAACAACTTATATTAACTAAATCACGGATCTCTTAAATTGGTGACAACATCATTTGAAGAGTTGGTCCTTACTTGGAGAACATTTACTTGGGGAACACTTAGCATACAGCTTGATTAATCATTTGTCTCTAAAAACATTGTTAACTGTGAACAAGGATCTTACATCTATATTATTTGTAAGATGCATCCAATCAAAATGAATAGTACCTTCAAGGTTGCTATCTTTGAGTGTGATGTAAAGACATCGATATGATATACTAACCACCTCTGTAGTAGTGTCGCCTTATAATCTAAATATGCAATTAAGACGACTCTTTAGTTCTCATGGAGTATTGTTGTAACACCCCGATTTTTAACAGTGTGAGTGTTTTCTTTTTAAAACAAAAAAATAAAGAAAGAAATACTTTTGGATAAAATATTTAAGTCGTAACACAACGACAAAAGTCAACAATATTTACAAATAGCGGAAATAGTTTTTGAAACAAAATCCAAAGTATTTTAAATAGAAAAATACAATGGGTCTATGAGACCTATCAGACATAGCTCATACCCTTGGAGTATTCTCGGCAGACACCTGCATAAAAGCACTGCCCCAAGAATCTCTACTTTCCCCACGTCACAACAAAAATTGGAACATGGACCAATCAAAAGAAAAGTCATCAGATAGTTTAAGCATAGATACAATCTTCCAAAATGAAATAAATACAATAACAAGATAAATACATCTAGTCCTTATACAACCACTTAATCTGATTGTAGGATGATCCTGGTTCTTATCTGAGGGCAAATCCCTAATTTCCACAATAATTGTAAATTGTCACCAATCGAAATTAACAAATATCACTTAGCAAAATTCTTATATTTTCAAATGCTCAAAAGAACCTTTCATCTTAGCATACTCCTCGAAAGGGTTTTCATATGTCCAAAAATGCATAAACAATGTTGAAAAATGAAGTTTTGACAAACTGCATTGTCATAGCCGAATACAACTGAGAAAATGCAGATTTTCAATTCTAAAATGGCTCTGAATCAATCAACATTTCAAACATTTATGTTATCAATTATGAACACATAACTAAACACCAAATTAATCTCCACAAATTCACACCTCAATCACACATCGAATATTCACTAAATCAATTATGAACACATAATTACATCAAAACTTAATCAACCCAACTTCACACCTCAAAGCAATTACGGCAACTCACAACAACAACCGAATATGTATATACAATCATCATAGTATAACAACCATGACTCGCGTGCCAAGCACTCTAAAGCAATGCGTATATGCCAAAATGCATGATTTCGTAATTCCCAACCAAAACCCTTCTCGAAGGGCGTAAACCGTTATTGTACAGCCTCTCACAGACCAGTACTAATTACCGAGGTGCAATCTCTCACAGATCAGCACGATTTACTAGCGTGCAGACGCTCACAGACTAGCACAACATACAAGAGTACAGTCGCTCACAGACCAGCAGAATTTTCTAGAGTGCAATCGCTCACAGATCAGCACATTCTAGAGTGCAATCTCTTACAGATCAGCACAATGCGACAATCCCTGCAAGGATAAGATGAACAACAATTCACATGGCACTATCCCGTGGCCCATCACGGTCAAGACTATTACCATGGCCCCATCGCGGTCACCATATACTATGAAATGCATAAGCATACTCTGACTCTTTTCACCACAATCATTGAATAAATGCAGCTATTAAAATATTCCCCGTTTTTAATACTCATTTATCACTAATGATTTTTCAAATTCACCACAGAGCATACTCAAACACATCAAATTCAATCTCCAAAATTTTCAATCATAAATCACCACAACAACATTAATATATCAGAATTCTACCCACTGCTAACTCGGTGTCAACGGTCTCGATTCCTTTTCGAGACTCAAGGAGCTAACTACATAAACATAAATATTTATAACAATTTGTTCACAATAAAATTAATCCAAACACAACAAAATTCCCAAAATTAAATCTTTCTCACACACCAAACTTTTAGAATCAAATAATCTTTATTATTTACTTAAAACTAAATAAAACAAATATTGTCCAAATTTCACATACACACGCTCAACTATTAAAGCACTGAAATTTTTGAATTAATAAAATACTCTAAACTTTTTTTCTTTTTAAACTTAATCAAAGAGTAATTAAAAGAGTAACATTTTAAACTCTAACCATTTTTAATTTCAATCTATCTTTTTGCTCAAACTCTTTAACTTAGTTAAAATTTGAACTTTTTCACAACTTAACAGCGATAATTTTTTGTAAAATTTCAATTTCAGTTCAAACTCATTTATTTGAAATAACTCATTACGTAACTGAAACTAATGAAATTTAATTACCGTCGATTCACACCAACAACAATTTATTCAATTCCACAACACACATATAACACCTCAATTAAATTTCAACAATTCAAACCTAACTCACCCAATTTCAAAACTCCACATTTTTACACATAATCCACCAAATTTCATCAATTCATTTTCCACAAAATCTGCAAATAAATCACATCTCAAAAATTCCTAATAATAATTATGAACATATAAATCACATCAAATATGGATCATCACAAACCACACCTCAAATTTAAATTCTACTAAATCACACATAATCACATTAAATTCATTTTCTACAAATTCACACATCAAATACATCAAATTTCTTGTCCACAAAATCACAAATAATATCCTAAATACAAACTAAAAATTTGGAAGGAGCCCTTACTTCTGTTGTAGTTTTAACAACCGATTACAGCGCCGCGATTAATTCTGGTAAAATTTCTGCACGAGTCGTCACTTTGAAAACTAACTCACTAGCACCGCAGCGTGGTAAGGAGCAATTTTCCCTTCTGTCACTTCTCGAATGGAAGCTTAGATCTAGTAAATAAATTGAGGTTTATGTTTGTGTTTTTTTCAAAACCAACAACACTTTGGTTTTTTTGTTTCTTCAAAGAGAGAGAGAGTGTAAGAAAGATGGAGGAAGAGCGTGAAACAGGGAAATGTTTACTTTCCCTTTTTGCCTTTCATATGCATATATATGTACGAATATCATCATTATAAAAATATCATATCTAAAACAAATATCTAGATATTTTTATAAAAATCATCATTATGCCTGTCACCTCACATCCCATTACGAACCACCTTTTTCAGAAAAATATCCTTTATCGCTGCAATTCAATCGACGGATGAATTTTTTCGAAAAACACTGCATCTCAGAAAAAAATTTCTTCGACAAAAGATTCACCGTAATTAAATAAAATTATTCATCGACGAATAATTTTAATCGACTCTCTAAAAAGATATTTTTGGCATTTAACTCACAAAATGCCATAAAATTGGCTAAAAAGCCTAAAAAATTCAACACAAAATTCCCCAAAATACATAAATTAGAATTTAAAATTAAGGGTCTTACAATTGTCGTCATAAATTCTAAATTTTATTGAAGATTTTAAATGTTAGAAATAAACTTGAACCATGTCTAACATTATAATAAGAGAAAGGAAATTTAATATTTGTGGCGACCAAAAAGACCCACATTTATATAAGTCTCTATGTAATATTGACCGCACAAATTAAGGTTAAACATGAATCACACAAATTATATACAAATGTGCATAGAACACAAATTGTATACAAATATGCATAGAACACTACCAAATGTGCATTGAAAACTCCATCTTAAAATATCATTAAATCAATTACAACTCTATTGTATTGAGTTGCAACAAGATGTCCAATGGCGGATCTTCTTGGGAGCGGGCAGGTGCCACGGCATCCCCTATATTTTTTAAAATTATTTTTTTATATAGATTATCAAAAATAATAGTGATAAATTATTAAAATATTTTGTAATTTTTTTGCTTTGAGAAACACGGCATCCCCTATATTTTTTAAAATTATAATTTTTTATATAGGTTATCAAAATAATAGTGAACAATTGATATATAATATAATTACATACTATTTTTTAATTGTGAATTTATTTATGTATTTTTTAGAAGTAAAACGATGTTTAAACATAAGAAAATTGATGTATTTTCTAAGAAGAAAATTTTCGACAAAGACGAAAATCATAAAATAGATATATTTTATTTGATTAAATTGTGTGAAATTCTAAAAACTTGTGTAAATTGTATGACAAAAAATTGTAAAACTTATTGTGTGAAACTCTAAAAGATATATATAACATTTAAGAATTTCAATTATAATATTTTAATTAATACTTATCGCTCACCGGCTCCCCTCAATATTTTGTGCAAGATCCGCCACTGAAGATGTCCCATTTCTAGAAACAACATCCACTTTTCTATAGGTAGTTTATAAAACTATCTAAGATTCAGAGCATATTTGATAATATTTCATCTTTTCTCTAACGAATACCATTTGATATAATCTAACTTGTGCTTATTTATTATCTAATGAGTTAATGTCGGACACTTGCATGATTATCATCGTCCTTACCAAAATTTGCAGCAACATCCCAAAATCCACAATTCCCATCATCACGAACATCCACAATTTTGTCGATATATGAATGCATAAAAAGAGTCATATGATCAATAAAGGAAATTTTTTTGTTTTGGGGATTGTTTAGGCGAGAGATTCCCAATACGTGCACTATTCTTTCTTGGGCGCATGATAACTTTGATTTAAAAACTAGATTATCTGAATGTAGTGAATCAACATGTTGTCACAAAGACGACATACATTTAGTTGACTCATTTGTTGGTGTACACCTTGTTGAGGCAAAATCCATATTTATTATTTTGAAGATAATCAAACATTTAATTAACTTATTAATTATGATTTGGATCATATTATTTATTAACATGTATTTTTGAGTATTTTATTTAAAAGATAGGAAATCAAACATCAGCTTGCATGTTCATGCAAAAATCATGTGGCCCTTTTTAAAGCAATCAAAAAATATATGATCATACTTTGTGGTCTTATGTCATATCTTATCAAGTCAAAAATCAACTTTGAAAAATCCAAGAGTTTTAGAAGAACCATGAAAATGATTGGAGAATGTTCTGAAGAACATTTTGGTTGTACTTTATTGAACACAAAATCAAAACATGTTAGTTTGGGAAGTCTAACTATAAGTTAAGAATGTCAGATTCGTACATCAGGCTACTGAGATTAAATGAATACTTAAACGACTAAAATTAAAGACCCAAATGGTTAAAATAGTTTTTGATTGATGAGTCGTGAACAAAGGACAAAAGTACATTATACTAGCAATATTATTGCAGAAAGATATTGTGGTGATGGGCACATTAGTCGAAAATCTCATAGATTGTGAGGACTGAACGTAGCCCATCTTGGGGAATCAGAATACATCTTTGTGTGATATTCTTATCCATTCTATATATTTATCTTGCACTCACTAATCATATGCCACTTGCTTATAAATTGAACTGTTTTATTTAAAGTAACACATCCAGAATGTTCAGGAGATTAACTTATTTCAACCAAAATTGTTCTTTAATTAACTGAAATTAAGTGTAGAAATAAAATTTTAAAAGGGATCACAATTCAAACTCCTATTTCTTGTGATTCATATTGCTACTTCACACCTAACCTTTTTTAGTGCGTCTTTTGTTTTCAGTTTCTCACTAGGTGGATTGAACGACCTCATTTCTAGAAAAGTTGTTTCACAAGTTTGCTCCTTGATAAGTAGTTTCATATCGCAATATGCTTTATTAAACAATTCCTAAAATACAAACATGTAACTGAGATTTATATATTATCAAATGGATTCACTAAATTACCATTTATTTAATTTAACTAATTAAAACGTACCTAAATCTCTTTCTGTAACACCCTAAATTTTAGGATAAACTATTTTATTAATTAAATAGGATTTTAAATAATTAATTTGATGTTGAAATTATTATAAAATATAGGTTAATAAACTTTGTGATTAATTTTCGTTATATGAATGTTTTCTATGATGTGCTAGTTTGATACACATTATATCAAATGAGCGATATAAATAATAAATATTTTAATTTATTATATTATATATTTCTTTTTGAAAAGTAATAGTATTTTAGTGTAATATTTTGAATAATAAGATTTTACGCGATATTACGAGTATATACGCGCACCCAATTAATATAACATTCTTTTATGTGTTTGACTAATATTAAATGTGCACTTAATTATATTTATTTAATTCTAAATATATTTTATTTTAATTATTTATTTTATAAATAATTATCTTGAGATAGTGGTAATATTGTGTTAGATTTTCTTTATTTTTATATACTTATTATGATATTGTTATTATATATA
>JBBPBR010000007.1:31110973-31148921 GCA_037974775.1 Cicer pinnatifidum | reverse complement strand
ACTATATAATTTAATCAATAATGAATGTATGTAAATTACAATTTATAAACTGTATTACATTACAATCAGCTGCACTCTCCAAATTTAACATTGATTCTCAGATAAAATGATAGACAAAAAGACGAGAAATCAATAAATTATTTACAATAGAGTGAAATATAAATAAAATATAATATATAACATTTATATAAATATTAAAGCAAAATATTGGTTAAACTTATATGAGATATCAACAAAAAAACAGAAAGGAAAAGCCTAAGATGAAAAAAAAAAACTAATTTGTACAAAATAAAATAATTAAAAATAGTTCATGTTTTTATACATTATTTTAAAACTAAAACTTTAGGTTATAAAAGAAGGCACATATATTTTTTAGGAAATAAGTTTTTTGTTGTGAAAAAATAAGAGTTTGTTAAGGTCGTGAAAATGGTGAAAATTCTACTGAAAACTCGTGTTACGAGAGAAATGATCGATACAAAGGTTAATACCTGAAGAAATGGAGAATAAACAAAGTATTATTTAGTTATGAAAGAATTGAAATGTAGAGATGGAAGAGATAAATGAAAGAATGGAGTTGAGGTTCAATAATGACTACCTCGTTGTTGTCATTAAAATTGGCGAAAAAGCAACAAATTTTTTGTTGCTGTATTAATGAGAGAAATATACCATCTTACTAATTCCATTTAAATTGTATGTAAATTACAATTTAAATAAAAGAATTAGGATTCCAATAAAGGATTTAGGGTTCAAATCAAAAAATAAAATATGAGTGCATAATAATCGGATAAAATCTAAATCTAAAAATAAAACATGAGCGATTATCCAAATCTAAATGTTAATACATGTAGAAATGGAGAAAAAACAAAGTACTATTAAGTTATGAAAGGATTGAAATGTAGAGAAGGAAAAGATAAATGGAAGAATGGAGTTGGGGTTCAAGAATAGCTACCTTGTTGTTATGGTCAAAATCAGAGTAAAAACAACAAATTTTCTTGTTGTTGTATTAATGAGAGAAAGAGAGCATCTCACTAATTCCATTTAAATTGTATGTAAATTACAATTGAAGTAAATGAATTAGAATTTCAAGAAAGGATTTAGAATTCAAATCAAAACATAAAATATGAGTAGATAATAACCAGATAAAATTCAAATCCAAAAATAAAAGATGAATAAATATTCAACCGATTATAAATGAGTTGAATTATAACCATATTATTTTAATCAGATATTTAAAATGAATTTATATCTTATTATGAATTTGAGTATCATAACCCGATTTTTTGTACAATCCTACCTCATATGATATTAAAATGTTCACCAATAAATATTGCAACTTCACGACCTATCGTAATGATTCATCCTACCCATCTCTAAATAATCTTCACAATAAATTTTGTTGTCTCTTTATATATAACTTTTATCAAATTTCTTTTCTAAAACATCTATATTTTTTGCATTTTTTTCATTATTTTTTTATGAAAAAAGAGGGCAAAAATTAAAGAGAAAAAAAAAAAACTAAGTTTCACAAATATTTCTTGGACAAATATTTCTTGGTATGCAAACTCTGAACCTATTATAAAAAAGAAATATTTGGAGCTCACTAGGAGAGGCTCCAAAACATGGAAATTAAAATAACTCTACGAAATACTATATATAGCTAGCCAATCATCACTTTAGTTGCCTTCACACCAAATGTGTTTATTATGAACTTTCCAATCTAATCTAAAAATATCTTGGATGCGATGAACCAACATTGAATCATCGTTATTGTTATCAATTTTTCCAATTACCATGTCAACAAAAGTCCTCGAGTTACTCTCCACCTGAAGTTGGGAAATCCCATGTATCTGTACCATGTCCATTTCAAAATACATACTCCACATCTTTGTGTAAAGACCATCACCCCCTAACTTTTGATTTTCCATTTACACGTCGAAGTAAACCGACACACCCTACCACTTTCTATGTAGATCAGTGAACTCTATCACAATTTGGTTTGAATCATCTCTCCCTATGTATTTTCCCACCAATTTACACAGTATCGCTACGATGCACGCCTCAAATGTATTGTTTACACTTTGCAATATCAATTGTCATCTTAATATTCACATCAATGAGATTCGTGGGTCTTTGAAAATCTTCTTCAAAAATAGAATTTTTTCTCCAATTCTCCAATTTTCATGTTGATCTCCTAAACTTTTGTTGGTAATGTTCGTGAAGATTCATTCCCGTCAATTTAAAAAGATTAAACTATAAATTAGAATAGAGAGGACTAATGTGAATCAACTTGAGTAGCTCCCAGCCAATCCCTCAACAAATTGAGGTTTTCTCGTCATTAATTGCACACCCATTGTACAACGAGCCAATTACCAAAATTTTAGAAATATAAAATATAATAATATAAAATTTGGTGAGTCAAAATATTTTTATCACACCAAAAACTCTTTAAAATGATAATATAAAAAATAAAAAATAAAAGAAAAAAATCTTAACTCATTCAAGATACTTTAAAAGTAATAATAGAGGAAAAACATATAGTGAAAAAATGGAGAATATGAAAAGTCTGCAGTAAAATGAGGCTTGAAAGCGTTGCAAGTCATCCGAAGTGTCTCTCTCACATCAACCCAGCTGTTAAAACACTTTCCAAAAATTGACTCACTAAACCATACAACAAGTCCAGTTCCCTATTTTTGAGGTCACACTTGTCTTTGCTTCAACTCTCCGCTAATTTCCGAGGTGACATAATAATTTGCATGTGAACTTGTTCTATCTCACCACCCACCAATTTAATATTATGATTTTCATTTCTATAGTTGCCTTCTTTTTAATGCCGTGCCTCTCTTCATCATCAATTTTTACTTCTCAACTCTCTTCTCCCAATTCTCTGCCTTGTTTTCAGTCCAATGACCTTCAAAACGTAAAAAAACTCCAACTACTAAAGATTGAGCTTATCCCCATCTTCATTCGTTTGGTAATAGTACTATTAACGCTATTCTCTCCATCTTAAACTTTTTTTCTTAGCGGTTAGAAAATTTCCTTCATTTTCTTCTTAGCGAAGTTTACATGTGAAAACATTTCAATGTTTCACATTGTAAAATTTGTTTAAGGTTGAACTGTATTTTTTGTTACTTTATTTTATTAGATTTACGAAAATAGTTTACTTTAAAATTATATTTTTTGGTCTATGTTTCTTATATTTGTTGCGATTTTGATATCAAACTAAAATTTAAATCTATAAAATGGTGTTTTTAGTCTAAAAATAATGATTCATAGTCCCAATTATAAATTTAGAGAGAAAATAAAAATTTTAGAGAAAAAATCACCATTTTTTAGATTAAAGTCACAATTTAAGAGAAAAATTATGCTTTATAATTAAATTTGCAATAAATGTAAAAAATATAGATATGAAAAGTTTCGTTTTAAAATAAAAGAATTATTTTTGTGAATATATTAAAATAAAAGGACTAAAAGTATCTACAGTTAAATCTTATTTTAATTTTATTTCTTAAAAAGAAAAAGAAAATAATAGGCTTTAAAAAAAAACAATTATTTATAATTTAAAGAAAAATGAAAATGTCAAAAAAATATAATTTGGACAATTTGTCAAAATTGAATTCACTTTTTGTTTATGATATTGCACTTGTATTGTAATGCTAGTTGTTTGTGAAATTAGTAGCGATAAGTGGATTAGTATTGAGTATGTTTGGGAATTTGATTTAACTAAAATAGTTATTGAGTAAAGTTGTGTTTTAATATAGTTGATAGAAGGAGAAAGCATATATGCCAGGGAATACATACAATGGTGATTCAAATCATATACCGGGGCGTGTAGAAAGGCTATTAAGAGAGAGAGAATTGAGGAAAAGTGGAAGAGAAAACAATGGAAGTGAAGTTATATATTTGGAGAAGGAGGAGAAAAATAATGTATCATCATTATTAAGAAGTGGTGAGAGGCAAGAAGATGTTGTTGTGAAAGGGGAAGGTTGTTATAATAACAATAATAATAGACAGAGGCTTTTGGTTGTTGCAAATAGGTTGCCCGTGTCGGCAATTAGGAAAGGTGAAGATTCGTGGTCTTTGGAGATTAGTGCAGGTGGCCTCGTTAGTGCTCTTTTAGGTATGCATATCTTGCTTTCATTTTATTTTATTTTATTTGGATACATGCTTTCATTTACAATTATACCGTTAAAATTATTCATATACGCTTAATTTCCGTAATACACGAATTTAATTAAGAACATATGTGACGTGTGAGAGATATTTTAAGAATGTAACTAGAAAAAAATCCACTTCATTCATTTGTACTTCATATATTTCGTATCCTCATCAAAAGGTTTTTGGATTTAATCTAAATACGTCACCTAAATATTTTTTGCAATGGCTCCACTTTAATCAATTTCGGAGGAAATAAGTACAATAATTAATGTAGTTCTTAAAATGGGAGGTTTGTTACGAGTGTATGATAACTTGATGTTTTAAATTAGGAGTATTTCATAGTGAAAAAATAATTACCCCTTTTTTTCTCTCAAAATATAAGAGTTTTTATCTACCTCTTGTTAAGACTTTAGTTACTTTGTGGTTGAACTCTCACTTGCTAAGAAATTTTCTTCTATGAATCAAACTAGACGGTTAAATTACTATATATATCTTTTTAAGTTTTGGTTTTTAGACATCTCAAAATAAAAATAAAAAATTCTTAAAATCATTGTAATTGATTTTATGGTCTTGAAAATTTTGCATTGAAAATAACAAATTTTAAGCTTTTAAAAGTTTGAAAACATAAGTTCCAATGCATTTTTAATATAAAATTTCTAATTTTAGTTTTTTAAGAAGTTTGAAAACATAAGTTCCAAGCATTTTTAATATACAATTTCTAATTTTAGTTTTTTAAGAAGTCCTCCAAAGATATTTGTTAGTATTTCTCTTGATTTTATTTAATATTTCTTTATCATTTGATAATAAGATCGATATATTTATTTTTTATTGATACAATATTTATTTTAGATAAAATTTTATCTATTTTAGTGTTGAAATTAGTAGAATATATAAACTCATATTCTAATATCCTATATCTACCATTTTCAAAACTATAAGTTATAAAATCTTATCTAAATTAAATATTTGATTCATACCTGTAAAAAATATTTATAGAATCATAGCGTGCTAAATTTTTATTAAGTAAAAGTTATATATTTTTTTTGTGGGTTAAAACAAGACTTTATTCTTGGGTCGGCCTCAGTGAGAAGGAGAGAATGCAAGAATTAATTTTAACAGTGAGTTGGAGTCGCTTTTATTGGATGCTAGACACTTGAATTTTTTTTCAAAGACTAAGACTTCCTTTGTTACAGTTATTTAAAACGTAATACTTTTAAACAAAATCATCACTTTTAAATAAAATTATCACTTTTAAAAGTTTTGATTAACTTGTTACAACTTTTAAAATTAATCAGAATTTTTAAAAAATCTTAAAATAAATAGTTATTTTTTTAGTAGCTTTTGATAAAAATTATTTTTATAACTGATATTTTTAAAAAGTGAATTTGTAATTACGTTGGATAAACACAAAACAACTTTTGATATTTTGTAAAATCTCTGACAAATAATCTCTAAATTGTTAAATAAATAAAATATCTGATATCATAACATTACTGTGTTTTTTTTTTCTTAAACAAAGGTGTGAAGGAGTTTGAGGCAAGGTGGATAGGTTGGGCAGGTGTGAATGTTCCAGATGAGGTTGGACAGAAGGCACTCACTGTAGCATTAGCTGAAAAGGTACTCGAATTCTTAGGGGTTTTCAATAAAACAAAAAATTGATCGAAATTGCATAACTGAACCGAATTGATTTATAAAAATTGAGAACTAAACTTTGTTTGTCTTTTCGAACCGTTTATTAACCAAACTGCTTTTTAAAAACTAAAACTGAACTGATTTTTAATTTGAAAAAACTAAACCAAACTGATATTTCGTTCGAATAAATTAGCCTCAAATTTGTTTTTTAGAAATAATTATAGATAATTATGTAAAATTTAGTCTATAGGAATAAAAAAACTAAGTTAAAATCAACTCAGAATAATAAACCGATTCACCGATTTATAAAACAGTTCAATTCGATATTTTTATCAGAAAATTGGTTCGATTTAATTTTTCAAATTAAAAACCGGTTCGATTCAGATTTAAAATGATTCTAATTCAGAAGTGAACTTTGGCCAACCCCTATGAATTATATTGAATCAACATTTTGATCTTCTAAATTATATAGATTGAAAAATTGAGGTCCTTAAATTTTGTGCAAGTAAACACATCACTGCTTCCCAGAGTGAGATGAACGGAGGGACTAATTTGATCAACTTTGTGATAAGTAAAGGAATTTTCTGAAATTTTGATAAAATGGGGGATCAAGTTGATATGAGTACCAAATTTTAGGAACCAAATAGGGTATTTAGTCTTTTCAATTGAAAAGAAGATTTTGTAATTTCAAAAATTTGGGGACCAAATTATCTAATTCTTACAATTTCCATGATCAAAGTAGTGATGTAAATGATTTATGAAATTTTGTAGTCCTCATCTTGCTTGCATTGCAGAGGTGTATACCAGTATTTCTAGATGAAGAAATTGTTCATCAATATTACAATGGCTATTGCAACAACATCTTGTGGCCCCTTTTCCATTACCTTGGACTTCCACAAGAAGACCGTCTTGCAACGACACGTAGTTTTCAGTCACAGTTTTTGGCCTATGAGAAAGCAAATCAAATGTTTGCCGATGTAGTAAACCAACACTATGAAGAGGGTGATGTTGTTTGGTGCCATGATTACCATCTTATGTTTCTTCCAAAATGCTTAAAGAAATATAACACCAAAATGAAAGTTGGCTGGTTTCTCCACACCCCATTTCCTTCTTCTGAAATTCATAGGACTCTGCCATCTCGTTCCGAGCTCTTGCATTCCGTTCTTGCAGCTGATTTAGTTGGGTAAGTTATAACTTGCTGTCTGGTTTAGGAATCAGAATTTCCCCACTCTTGGTTTGAATGTTTAATACTATTGTATAGGAATTTGGTATGACTTTGTATGAAGCTGATCATTTAGTTTCTGGGAGATGTATTTATCTACTAGTTTATGTTGATGATATAGTTTATGTGGACGATACAATGATTATGAGAAAATATCTTAGTTGATGAAACAGTTCAGTAATTTTCAAACTAAAGACTTGTAGAGGCTCAGATAATTCCTAGATCTCGAGTTGGCTTAGTAGAAGAATGGAACTGTGCTTTTGTAAAGAATAGATGCCTTAAATATATTGGAAGAAATAAACATGATTAAATGTAAACTTAACACTCTTATTTTTGTTTGACAGTGTATTTCTTCTTCCAGATTTTAAATCTTGCAATGTTCTCCCTTGTGATGTATCCATCTTCCATTTAATCATTTTCATTTTACTATCAATCAATGTTCTGATTTGGATATAAGCGCATTTTTTCTTGCACAGTTTTCACACCTATGATTATGCAAGACATTTTGTTAGTGCCTGTACTCGCATCCTTGGACTTGAAGGTACACCTTATGGGGTTGAGTATCAAGGGAAGCTAACTCGAGTTGCCGCAGTAAGTGCCTACACAATATGTTCATAAACTCACTCTTGCTCTCTGACTTTAGCATTTATTATTTAAAGTTAATTAAAATTTCACCAATTTGAAGAGAAGGCTGGGGGGAGACAGAAAACAATTCTTTGAATAAAACTTCGTTTTGAGCAACCAATAACCGCAGTGAACTTAAACAAATTTATTCTATTGCCCTTGAATGTCAGTTTCCAATTGGTATAGACTCGGAACGATTTATACGGGCACTGGACCTTCCTCCAGTGCAGGATCATATCAAAGAATTGCAAGAAAGATTCAAAGGCAGAAAGGTATATATGTTTTACTTTGTAGTGAAATGTTTAAATCATATAACTTATTGGACTTGTTAATCCTATTAATTTTGAAATTTATCCTGATTTTGAATCTTACTTAATACTCTTTATAGTTAAGGGATTCATTCTTATTTTGACAAAGCTGAAAACATCTAATAATCTTCGAGATAAAATATGTGATGCTTAAGGAACATGTTGGATGGCACCGGAAGATAAAATGGTGTTAAAAGACATTGAATCCTAAACACGATATTACTTTATATTGCATTCTTGTAGTGAAGATGCTGCTTTCCTCCTTTTTAAGATGTATTTGTTTGATATTAAGAGCCATGATTCACATTTCATTTCTTATCAAAGCTAACTCTAATTTGATTTGGTTCTATGAATTGAATTATTCTGTCTTGAAAGGTGATGTTAGGTGTTGATCGCCTTGATATGATTAAAGGAATTCCTCAGAAAATTCTAGCATTTGAAAAGTTTTTGGAAGAAAATGCTTATTGGCGCGACAAAGTAGTATTGCTTCAAATCGCCGTCCCAACAAGAACCGATGTTCCTGAATGTATGCTACTTATTTTATTTGTTGTTGTGTCATCAAGTGTACTTTCTTCTTCAATATCGGCTGCTCTTTTTAATTTTCCTATTGTTTCTATTTCTACAAGTAGAAGATCAATTATTTATGACTAGTGGTAGCAACACATTCTATAATACCATCTTTTCAACACTCACACTTTTACTGGGTGAAATTCAGGTGGTTTCCGCCACTTTCGAAATGGGTCCCTTGTATTGTAGGACTCATGAATTTTATTCAATAAGAGAGTGACTATTGGAAAGAGAGTGCAAAAATTCAATGGAATAATTTCTTAGATCTATTCATATGACTTATTTGGTTGTGTGTTGAACCTTATGTTTAAATTTTTCGTTAGTGAAAAATACTCTCTCTAGTAACTATTATAAGCAAAAAAGTGACATCAAATCTTGGTCACTATTATAAACAAAAGTTAACTACTTTCAATCATTTAATGCTAATATTCCAAATATACCTTTACTTTAATAAAAAGCATTTAATGTCTGTAGTTGAGTCTTTGACATTCAAAGAGACAATTTAAAAAATCTGAATTATGTTTTACGTAACATCTGGAAAATTAATTGTACTTAACTAATTTTCTTAAATAATCATGGAAGTAGTTATTTGCTTATAATAGTGACCCAAAAAAGTATTATTGAATAGAGTGCACAAGCACTTTAAATAGTGTAGCACTATTATTACGCCACATTGCCAATTTCACTTGACTTCTTTCATAAATTATATCTCGAATCTTGAGACTTCCTGTCGTCTTTTGAATTTGTTTGAGAAGTTTTTTATGTGGGAGCATATATACTAGCATGAAATTGGTGTGTTTACTCTATTCTGTTGATTTTGGTGTATGGTTCTACTTTTGGTTTCTGAATCATCACTGGACTTTATTTCTTGTATGACATAGATCAAAAGCTTACAAGTCAGGTTCATGAAATTGTTGGTCGCATCAATGGTAGATTTGGATCATTGACTACTGTTCCTATACATCACCTGGTGCGTTCTTGATATAACCTGATCGAAATTATATTAATGCTGACTTACCATCACATATACATTTTTTTTTCAGTGGACAATCTAATTTAGCAGTGCTGTTTGTGTTTCATTTTGTTAGTTTCTGTCATGATATTTGTTTCTCTGAACTCCTTTCGAAAATAAATTTATTTTTTGAAGAATGAAAATGGGAAGTATATATTACCTTTTGAAACAAAATGATATAATCAGTCCAATGAGAGTGAGGAAAATATTTGAATTCATAGTGTCAAAATCAATCCATCGCTAGATAGAAAGAAAAGGAAGAGCAATCTGGATTACAGTTTTGCAAAGGTTTGAGGGTGTGTCCCTTCTAAGTCCAAAAGGCCCTAACTCTCAAAATGACAAGATACCTCTCTTTCAAACCGCTCCTCTTATTTATAGGAGACATGCCCTCACTCACTTAGTTGTATTTTTTCTTAATGGACCTCTAATGTAAGGTGAAAAATGATTTCTACTTATAAACACATTTTAAGACTATATCTCCTCCAATGTGGGACTCTCAGCTCTCAACGCAACATCTCAGGCTTCGAGATTAGGCCTAACTCAATGTCTCAACCCAAAAGCTAGTTCAAGAGATGAGTATTGCCCAAACCTTATAATGACTATTGTGGCCAGTTCTTTGGTCGATATGGAATCTCAACAAAAATCAACAAAAACCAAATATGTATTTTCAGTTTCATTATGTTTTAACTCCATTCTTTCTAATTCACATCAAACATAAAACACCCTCTTATTTTGACTTTATCACACATTTCTATGAAACCAAGTTGTTCTTTTTCCCACATGTTAATAAAGGTAACACCATTCACCAATTAGCAGTAACTACGACTCATTTTGTCAAATATTATATTGCCTGATTTTCCTGATTTATTTTAGGAATGTTGATGTATACAATCAAAGAGATACACTAATTCCTAATTCACCCCCCTCAAATTGATGTGGTTGGTCAAGAAGCATCAATTTCCTAACAAGGAACTGATGGCGTGGGCGTGGAACAACCTTGGTAAGAATGGCGACAACTTAAAACTGAGTATTGATGTGAGGAAGTGATATAACACAATTATCATAGGTCCCACAAATAGAATGACTTCAATATGTTTGGTGTGCTTATGAAAAATAGGATTTGCATCAATCTGAAAAGTACTTGTATTGTCAACATAAAGAAACGTGGGCTTCGTTTAAGGAAATTCAAGTTCAGCCAAGAGACCACAAAGCTAAATTATCTCAGAACAAGCAATATACATGGCACGATACTCTTTCAGTAGAAAATTTAGAGGCTCCTGCTTGCTTCTTACGTTTCCATGAAATCAACGAAGAATCAATAAACATCCATCAACCGGCGAGAGATCGCCGAGTGTCAAGACACCGGCCCAATCAACATCACTATAAGCAATCAATTTGGGAGTTGTCCTAGTAGGAAAGGATAGAATGAACCTCAAGGCCAAGAAAATAATGCAAATTACCCAAGTCTTTCATATGAAATGAGACTTGTAATTGCTGTTTAAGTTCTTCGATTGATGCTTGATTAGAACCAATGATAACCTTATCATCAACATAAAGAAGAAGAAGAACAATGCTCGTAGAAGTGCGATGAATGAATAGTTTTTGAAGAACAATGCCTTGTAATGGTTGAGAGAACCATCAGAATTTTGTTTTTGCATAATACACCCATTTACTTCCTATGGGTTTGGTATTAGGAGGACAAAAGACAATATCTCATGTGAAATTTTCTTGAAGAGCTTGGCGTTCATCTTGCATTGCTTTTATCCAACAAACATCCTTTACTGCCTGTGAGTAAGATGTAGGAATAAATATACCGGATAGAGTTGCAGTAAGAGAAGTATGTGAAGAACTATATATATATCTCTGGTGAATATCTATCAAGTGGGTGGATTACTCTTGTAGAGAGGCGTCGTGCCACTGGAATAGGTTTATGTGGTGAATCAACGTCGAGAAAAGAAGTGGGAGCCTGTTGTCTGGGTTTTCTGACATAAACAAGACTTGGTATAAAACTTTGTGTAGAATGAGGGAAAAAAAAAAAGTCTAGAAGAGTAACCATATCACTAGAATTAGAAGAAAAACAAGGAAACATAAATTTATTAGAATTTTTTTTCACATTCCTTGATATTCGGAAGCGATGGTTAGTAATATCATAACACAAAAAACCTTTGTGAAAGTTACTATAACCCATAAATGCACATTGGACAGATTGAGCTCCATGTTTATGTCTTTCAGCAGGAGGTAAGTGAACAAAGCGCGCACACCAAGAAAGGAGAATCAAAATCTAGAACTGTAGATGGAAGATGATTGGTTAAGAAAACGCCGCCATGGACAACGCTGCAACCCAAAATCTAGATGGAATAGATGATTGAAAAAAGTAATGTCGTTGTTATATCAAACAAGTGACAATTTTTTCTCTCTGCAATACCATTTTCTTGGGGGGTATTGGGACATGAACGTTGAGATACAATGCCTTTTTGCTACAAATAATCCTAAAACTCATGCGACATGTATTAACCACCAAAATCAGAGTGAAATATTTTAATGCTAGTTTAAAACTAATATTCAACATAGGCTAAAATTTTCTTAAACATTGAAAAGACTTCAACCTTAGAAGAAATAGGAGACAAACCGCAAACATCACTATGAATTATCTCAAAACATTTGGAAACATGATGAGCAAAGTGTTTTACTTTTAGCAAGTTTGCAAACCGAACAAGGAGCAGAAGAATTAGAAATGACATTTATTTCCCAACAAACAATTTTTAACTAAATCAAGCAAAACACTAGAATTTGGATGACCCAATTTTCTATGCCAATCCTCATACATATTCAAAACACCAACTGAAGCGGAAATAGTATGCCTATTTTAGCCCTTTTCACAATCACCTTCGCTGATACCTGATACTGCACAAGACAATAAGTTCACAATTGTTGTCCACTAATTGACCAATAGACAATAATTTTGAAGTAACCCTAGGAGATAAACACATTCCGAAAATTAGTTTATGCACCGACATTAGTGATACGAAGAGTATTGTCATTAACAATTTGTTTTTTCTAAGTACCGTGATAAGAATATATATTGTGCTTGTGCAAGTATTCAGAAGAGTCCGTCATATGATTGGATGCACCAGAATCAAGAAATCATGGATGAGAAACAATAGAGGACTTGCCCTGAATGCCCAAGGCTTAAAGTACCATTTGTTACATCATTTATGTAGAACACCACCATTAGTTGCACCATTGATGGAAGGACCAATTGTGGAGTTGGTAGAAGCATGAAATGCTTGCACCGGACACTGTTTGGGTCACTGTTTGGGTCGTGGGGGACGCGTGGGACAATCAAAGATGATATGACCATGCTACTTGCAATAATTGGAAACATTCTTACTGCAACTTCGAGTTACATGTCCAAATTGTTTGCAAGAAAAACATTGAACCTATCGCATATCACTACTTTTACCTCTACTTAGGGCAACATAGAAAACCGTCACAAGGAAAGAGCTGCATCGACGGGTATGGTTCCTTGAGTAAGTAGACGTTGCTCCTTCCTGAGAAGTCCACTAACACATGCATCCAATGAAGGAACCGGGTTCCTATTCAGCAAAGCACCTCAGACAACCTGAGAAGTTCACTAACACATGCATCCAATGAAGGAACCGGGTTCCTATTCAGCAAAGCACCTCAGACAACCTCAAACTTTGAGCGACGTTTGAGGAGAAATTGATCATGCTTACTAGTGTTATAAAATTCTTGAACATCCAAAACTAATTAATAAAAACTTCTTGAATAACCAACTAATAATGATAAAATCATAAAATTAAATACAACGTGCTCTATATATAAAACTTAATGAATAACTAACTAATAGAAACTATAACACACTACCAGAATTATTACTCGTAACATATTGGACACCGACACTTTTTCATATTTGAAGTATCTGCCCTTCATAGATTATGAGTCTTTAATTGACAGAAGACTTTGTTATGTCTGCCAATCTCATGATTTTGTTTGATTGTGCAGGATCGTTCTCTTGACTTTCATGAACTATGTGCTTTGTATGCAGTTACTGGTAAAACTTGTGTACTTTTACATTTTATTTTTTAGCTTTACAACAACCATTTCAATGAATAACTTCTTGCAATATTGTCAATCATCGGCATTATGAAGTTATAAAGCTTAATTTTATGTCTTCAATTTAAAGCTCTTGTTTAGAAAAATGATTCTTAAGGCTCTTTGTATACCATGGAATTTTAGAGGTAAATCACAGGGATCAGATATTAAATTTTGCAGTAAATTGGTTCATTTTTCTGGTTTGTATTTTCATTTAATGTAATGCACACAGAAAGTTACAAGAGTTTGGAACTGATTTTAGAGGTTATGACCTGAGAGTCTGAGATTGTAAGTTTTCTTCTAATCGTATTCATACCCACTATGTTTTACACAGATGTAGCGCTAGTCACATCTTTAAGGGATGGAATGAATCTTGTCAGCTATGAATTTGTGGCCTGCCAGGAGAAAAAGAAAGGGGTTCTCATTCTTAGTGAAGTAATTACAGAAACTTATTATTATTCTTATTATTTACATTTTACTTCATTTTGTCAATTCAAGCTATGCTAAGTTAGAGTTATTTTATAATAGACATATAATTTCAAAAGGTGTTAGAATTGGTCCTGGTAAAACTGTATTGAATTATCCAGTTTAGAGATATAAAACCAATGCTGAGTTTTTTTATTTGACAGCTTAAGCTTTTAGGATAGTGTGTTTTTGACATGGTATGTATGCTATGACCAAATTGTCGAGATTTAAGTCCTTGCTGCCTACATTCTTCCAAATTACAGTTCAATTTAATTGCAAGATAGATATAGTGGCTTGTGTATGAGATGTAAGCTTTCAGGAGAATTGCTCCTCTCCTTGAGACCTCGTAGAGAAAATATAAATTTAAAAATTGATTCTTGCCAATTATCTTCTAGGGAGAAGAGTGAAACACAAAGGAAAATGTTGAGTTTGTAGTCCATTTGGTATGCTATGATAATAACCACCATAATTAATTATTCAAATAAAGTTATGTTTTCTATTGCTAAATCAATCTTTTTACTGATTTTTGATTAAACTTTCACCTTTTACGTGTTTTAAATAAATGAAAGGTATTATGTTTCACCTTTTTGTAGTTCCAATGATACATAGAAATCTTTCATCTGTGGTATAGATAAATTAATATTCGCCTGATATTTGGTATGCTTCTTGTAGTTTGCTGGTGCAGCCCAGTCTCTTGGTGCTGGGGCGATTCTTGTCAACCCCTGGAATGTTACAGAGGTTGCTACTGCAATTGCCAGGGCTTTGAATATGCTACCTGCGGAAAGAGAAAAGAGACATAAGCATAATTTTCTTCATGTCAAATCCCACACTGCACAAGAATGGGCAGGAACTTTTGTAAGGTATGCATATTACTTTTTGGATTCACGTGTTCTATGTTTTTTTACCTGAGCGCTTAATCTCTTTCCTGTTTTTCTCCACTTCCATCGCCCCCTACATCTACACATAAATCATCATCTCGTAACACCAATTTATAGAATGCACAATTGCTTTATCTCTGTTAATCGAATTTGAATTTGTTTTCTTCTGTAAAAACAAATTGTTTCCTTTACATATGAATTCACCTAAAATTACTAATCTTCGTTTTGTGCATTTCCAGTTGGTTATCACTTTGTTCCTTTCTTGTTCCAATTCCTTATTTAGTTTTTAAACAATTACTCTACAAATTCATATGGGGTGATGGTGACATGTTTATCGTGATTAATCAACCTAACCGTCTTAATCCAACAATCAGGGGATAGAGTTGAAGAGAGGCAGTTTACGAAAGAAAACATAGCACGTGAATCCTAATAAAATTGGTATAATCAATTTTAATTTCAAGATAGCATCTGTACTTTCTCGACGGTAAGGATTGAGCGATAGTAAAAGGTTGATATTTTTATTTTTGTCAAAGTGTGAACCATGAGAGAGAGGATGAGAACAAATGCAGATAGCAAGTATACATCAAAGACAAGGTGCCGAATGTGCAGCTTAAGAGAAAATAATTCTCAACCGTTCATTTTAATCGAATGGTGGATACGTACTCCTCTTATCTCTCACAATAATATCTTCTCTCATTTGATACATGCCTCTGAAGGCTTCTATTGCCCGTGATTAATCTGCAAATATGTGCAGCGAGAATCATGCTTAAAAACGATGCTTAAATATATTAGAAAGACATGATGATGTGTGATTGTAATTTAATAACCAAAATATGTAAGTAAAGAAATACATCTCTTGCTTTGATTTTCAGGAAGATCCACATTACCTTATGAATCTTTGAATATTTGCAGCGAACTAAATGATACTGTTATTGAGGCACAACTAAGAACAAGACAAGTTCCACCTCCGCTTCCAAAGGAGATTGCGGTTAATCGTTATTTGCAGTCAACTAATCGATTGCTCATTTTGGTATGCTGTCTCACATTGAAGTTCATGACTTCTCTGAAAGTCTTCTTTGAATTTGAATTGCATACATACAGATTTTTTTATTATATTTGCAATAAAATAACCATATAACATTTCCAAAATATGAAATAAGTAGAGGGAAATTGTAATTTATGGAAGGTTAGATATTTTAGATCTTTTATTATGAGAATATGTATTTTGTGAGAATAAAATATTTTTCTATCATCAAGTAGTTTTTTTTGTCATTGACTATTTTCTTGCCCCATCACATGAAACTTGGTGTGCCACTAATTACACCTACTAAAGTGAAACAGTTATTATTGAAAAACAATTTTTTTTGTTCTTTTAGAATGTTTCACTAATAATAAGTGATAACTAGAGCTGTCAATTTCACAAACTCTTTAATTATTGGCTCCAGCCCACAAGTTGGAAGGTAAAAAATATCTATAATTTAAAAGCTCAAAAAAATAAAGTCCCTAAAATTTTGTGGGTTTAGGGAGCTTAAAGGTCCACTTTTTTTAAAATAGAACCAATTTTGTTTTTTGATAAATTTTTATTTTTTATTTTTTTTTCGATAAAAAATGATTTGCAATTTTTTTTTATTTGAGAAAAAATTCGATTTTTTTCGAGAATTATTTTTTTTAATAAAATAAATTTTGAAAATTTTTCAAAAAAAAATATCAAAATTAACAAAATATTGGGGCTTGTATGCCCCTCTCTTAAGCCCCATGAAATAATGGGCATTTGGGGGCTTTTTTTTGACAGCTTTAGTGATAACCTAGCAAGTAGCATCTATTATGGATTATTGATTTCCTGCATTAACATTTGCACTGAGACTGGTTATTCACATACAGGGATTCAATGGAACTTTAACTGAACCAGTTGAGAAAACAGGTGATCAGATTAAAGAAATGGAACTTAAGGTGCATCCAAAATTGAGACAACCATTGAAAGCACTTTGCAGTGATCCAAATACCACAGTAGTTGTGCTTAGTGGAAGTGGTAGAAAAGTCCTAGATGATGTAATTTTTGGACCATTACTTGTTTTCTTTGTGAATTGTTATACGAATCCACTTGTAACGTTTTCCTATAACAGAACTTCAAAGAATATGACATGTGGTTGGCAGCAGAAAATGGAATGTTTTTACACCCTTCAAAGGGTGAATGGATGACAACAATGCCGGAGCATCTGAATATGGAATGGGTCGACAGTGTGAAGGTGATCAACTCTTGATTTTAAATGTCGATTCTTTTGAACTGATTTCCTTCATGTCATTGACTAAATTTCTGATCCTGCGTTTCAGCATGTTTTTGAGTACTTCACGGAAAGAACACCACGGTCACATTTTGATTTCGAAGAGAGGGAAACTTCACTTTTATGGAATTACAAATATGCAGGTGCTTGAATTGTTCATAGGTAGATTTCATCTTTTGGTTTCCAATCTCTCTTTCCTGTTAGTGATGATTCTTTCATTTCAAGCAGATGTTGAGTTTGGAAAACTTCAAGCAAGAGACATGCTGCAACATCTCTGGACAGGTCCGATTTCTAATTCGTCGGTTGAAGTTGTTCAAGGGAGTCGATCTGTTGAGGTTAGAGCTGTTGGTGTTACAAAGGTAATCTCGTGTTTCTAATAACTGATTTTCACTGTTGTATTTTCATAACAATTTTTTTGTACATATTTAAATGTTGACTCCAATTTTTTTTTGTTATAATCAGGGAGCAGCTATTGATAGAATCCTGGGTGAGATAGTTCATAGTAAATCCATGACATCGCCAATTGATTATGTTCTTTGTATAGGACATTTTCTGGGGAAGGTGAATTTTACTTTCATTTATAATTATTGTTTTTTGAAACTTATTTTTATTATATATTTTTATCTCGTGTTATATATATTCCTCTTAATGATATGCCCATAATATGCAAGACTTTCTAGTGTCTATTAGCTCGTCTACCTCGTTAAGTTGTATGCTGCATGTTGAAAGTAGATCGATTTTGAGACAAAAATTTCATGCGGCTTAAATTGAATCGAGATTCAAATTACAATTTATAAAATGTTAGTTTAATTTTAATATTATAAAATTATATTAAAGCAACAAATTATATTAAAATATTATATATAATCTACTAAAAATTAATATTATAAAATAGTAATAAAAATATATAAAATTAAACAAATAAGTATAATTAAAACAATCAAATAATAGTTAATACAATATCTCACATCAATAAAATATAAATATTTATTAAAATTTATATATTTGGTTTGATTCGGTTTTTAAAAATGAATTCGAAATCCTATCGGTTTTGTGCAATTTTCACAAGAAAATCTAACACATTCAATAATATTTGGTTGTGTGGTTTTTAGTTGATTGGTTTGCGGGTTTTTTTCCAATTTGTTTAGATGTGAACACCTCTAGATAAAATGACTAAACTAAGGTGAAAGTCCAATAAGTTTAGACCTTTTGGACCATTTAGACTTCTAAGGCCCAATATGTTAACACTCCTCAAGTGGGCACGTGCAAAAAATCTAATATAGTATTAGAGTTCAATATGGTCGGCCTAATAGCCAATGTTGATCCATAAAAAAAATCTAAAAATTCAAAACTAAAACTTAAAAGGGACCTTGAGACACAACAAGTAAACAAATAAGAGAGGTATGTGTAGCCACACATCCTGACCCACTCGAGGACAATCCTAGAAGAAGGAAAAAACCCTCTATATTTTTAATTTTAAGGTCCCCAATATTCCAAATTTACCTTGTTTGTATCCTCCAATCTAGATGGGATTTCTCTAGATTGACTGATCCAAATGTTACCTATATAAACATATTTTAAAACGCTTCATCTTTTCCAATAAGCAAACCTAAAAACCCTAAAGATTACCTTTTTTCACGGGATTTGTGTTTGAATACACAATCTTATCATCCATCGACGATTTCAACACTATTTTCGTTTGGAAGCAAAGATAATGTAGGCAAATGATATTAATAATTGTCTGTTGATGCCATCGATCAATTGTATACGAATTATATGGGTTTATGTTTTATAGATGATACCGATAGTTATAATGATGATGCCATTGATTGTATATAAGTTATACATTCTTTTTTTGTTTTATAGACGATATTGATGATAATAGTAGTTGTCTGATGATGCCACTAATCAAATATAAGTACAAATTAGTCCATCCGGAGATATATAGTTTTCTAGGCCATCATCACACCTAAGCATTTTGATTTTACTTTGAAATTGTATTTGCACCATGGAATGGAAAAATTCAAATATCCTACAAACTTCTAAATTTTATTTCATTAGATAACCCTAAGGGATATGTGTGTGATTATCTATGAAAGTGACAAATCATCTTGATCCAGTAACATTGCGGCCACATGATGGTCCCTAAATATCATTGTGAATTAGGAAGAATGGTTGAGAAGGTTTTTAGGGTTGAGGTGGGTAGCGTTGCGTGAATGTTTGGATGGTTGACATGTTTCACATTGAAACAAGTTTTGATTTTTCTAGAATAATGTAGGAAATATATTTTTCAAATACATCAAATTTGGGTGGCCCAGTCTATATTGCCACAAAATTGCAGAATATTCACTACTCGTAGGAACTGTTGCACAAGAGTTGGCCTTGCATTTTGTTTTCGACTCTTCAACTTGGAGTATATATAGTCCAACACATTCTTTAGTATTTATAATCGTCCTCTCCAACTCCAAAATATGAAATCCACATAGGTTATGGAAGAATTTAGTAACACACTTCAAATTTTTTGTTAATTTGTTGATGGACAACAAACTACAATCAAGTTTAGGCACATAAAGTACTGAATTTAGGGTAATATTTTGTGAGATAATGATTGAACCTTGACCCATAGCCTTAGAAACAGTACCATTAACTATCCCAACTGTACACTTATTTTGACTCATTTGACTTATAGAATAACTATTGAACGTAGTTGAATCTCCTATCATGTGGTCAAATGCTCTTGAGTCAACAATCCATGAGTTTTTTCGTTGCTGGTGTTTAGGACATGCAAGAAATTACCTTTTTGCGCCACTTGTTTGCTGGAGCATTTTTTGTAAAGCTTCCATTTGCTCCTTCCTGAATAGGGATGAATCAGATTTTACCTCAACTGTTATTTCCTCTGTTGTCCTGATTTCTGATCTGTTTCACCTCTGTGGGTTATCCAACATGTGTCTTTGGTGAGACCTGGTTTTTTTGCCCTGGTCACACCATGGCTGAGTTTTATTTTGGAATGGACGAGTCCGATTTCCCTTTGTTGCTCTCTTGGCATAAATAGTCTGAGAGATGGTTCAGCTCTTGTGCTTTGATACCATGCAAAAATATGTGGTATTTCTTATTGATAATAAAAACTAATACAAGGAAGGTATATATTGAATACAAGTAATTGAATATATGCATTAATCTAGCTTGAAAATTAGCAACAAATAAAGTCTTATCTATGTTGTAATTGCTGCATTAATCTATTTACATTTATTTTTTGTAAATATATATGTGAATTATTGAGGAAATGATATTTTCTTTTATTGAATCAGAATGGTTACAATTCTGGTTTAAATACATGTGAATTATTGAGGAAATGATTTACCGTACAAGCAGTGGCGGAGCTTGGTTGGGACAGGGGGTGGCCGCGGCCACTAAAAAAAAAAAATTATAGGTTCAGTCCCTCTTCCTCTCTTTCAGATTCAGATCCAGTCTCTCTTCCAGATCTAGTCTCTCTTCCTTAAAAATCTAAATCTCTCTTCCTCTCTTCCAGATCCAGTCTTCATCTATCTCTTTCCCTCTTGCTTTCTGAACGCGATTCACGATTCCACCCTCTTGCCATCTTGCGTTGTTGATGCCTTGCCTCGCTTCAGCCTCGTCTCGCCTCGCCTCGGACTCGTCTTGCTTCAGCTCGCCTCGGGCTCGTCTTGCTTTAGCTCGCCTCGGGCTCGTCTTGCTTCAGCTCGCCTCGCTTCAGCTCACCTCGGCCGTTCGTAGTCAAAACTCCAAACGTTTGGAATTTGTTGATTTGCTGATTTTCCTGATTTGCTTAACAAGGTGTTTGAAAAGGAGTTTGAACAATGTTTGTGCTGATTTGCTGATTTTTGTTGCATACAAGGTGTTTGTTAAATTGCTAAAGTGTTGTTGCATACAAGGTGTTTGCTGATTTGCTAAAGTGTCGGTTGTCTCTTTAGAATGATTTGCTAAATTGTCGGCTGTCTATTTAGAACGATTGATAAATTGTTAAATTCCTAAATTGTTGGCTGCCTTATTAGAATAATGGCTAAATTGCTTTTTTGGAATGATTTGCTAAATTGTTAGCGGCTTGTTTAGAATGATGGTTAAATTGTTTAATTGCTAAGTTGCTGATTTTAGAATGATTTGTTAAATTGTTGGCTGCTTGTTTAGAATGATGGCTAGATTGTTAAATTGTTAATTTGTTGATTTTAGAATGATTTGTTAAATTGTTGGCGGTTTGTTTAGAATGATGACTAAATTGTTGTTGCTAAATTGGTTAATTTAAATTGTTGTTGCTATGTTTATTGAACAAGATATAAGACATATTTAGAATGATGGTTGCCTGTTTGCTGATTTTGTTTCTTAAATTTGTTTTCTAAATTGCTAATTTTGCTGATTTATAATAAAGAAATATTAATAATGGATGCATGTTTTAGAATTCAACTCTTTAAATTTAGCTGCAAGTATTGATAATTTCAAGTTAATTATGCTTTTTATAACTTAATTTTTTGCTATATAATATTATTTGTTTTATACATATTGTAATTTTATGTCGGCCACCCCAAACAATTTAGTCAAGCTCTGCCACTGTGTACAAGTCCCTTGATATTCACTACAACTGTCCTATATAATATAATATAATATAATATAATATAATATAATATAATATAATATAATATAATATAATATAATATAATATAATATAATATAATATAATATAATATAATATAATATAATATAATATAATATAATATAATATAATATAATATAATATAATATAATATAATATAATATAATATAATATAATATAATATAATATAATATAATATAATATAATATAATATAATATAATATAATATAATATAATATAATATAATATAATATAATATAATATAATATAATATAATATAATATAATATAATATAATATAATATTTTAATTACATAATAATCAATCAATAAATGATTTATTCTCTGCCACAACTTGGAATTCAACACTCTCCTTCAAGCTGGGCAGTAGATGTCAATCATGCCTAGCTTGGACCTTAAGTTCTCAAAATTAGATTTCTGAAGAGCCTTGGTCAGTATGTCTGCAGTTTGGTTCTTGGAAGGGATATATTCCAACTTGATAATTCTACCATTTATCTTTTCTTTTATGAAATGTCTATCTATCTCCACATGTTTCGTTCTATCAAGGTAGACTGGATTTTTCGCAATATTGATGGTTGCCTTGCTGTTGCACCAGAGGCTCATGATGGAATCTTTTGGTACTCCTAATTCCTTAAGCATTCTCTACAACCAATTTCCCTCACAAATGCCATAGGCCATTGCTCTGAACTCAACCTCTACACTACTTCTTGTCACCACCGAATATTTTTTACTTCTCCAAGTAGTCAAGTTTTCCCACACATATGAGCAATACCCACTTGTTGATTTGCGATCAATCAATGAACCAACCCAATCTGCATATGTGAACACTTTCAAACTCCTAATTGGGTCTTTTTTGAAGTGAAGACCTCTCTTGGGTGTCTTTTTGAGGTACTGTAAAATTCGATTCACAACTTTCATGTAATCTTTAGTTGGCTTATTCATGAAACGACTTACCATACTCACTAAATAACCAATATCTGGTCTTGTGTGAGTTAGGTAAATTAACTTTCCTACTAATCTTTGGTATTTCTCCTTATTAACTAGGAGACTAACTTCTTGTTCTACTAATTTAAGATTAGGTTCCATCACTGTATCTGTTAGCTTGCACCATAACATTCCTATTTCTTCCAACAGGTCTAACAAATATTTTCATTGGGATACATAAATTCTATGTTTGGAGCGAGCAATCTCCATCCAAAGAAAATATTTTAGGTGTCTAAGGTCCTTGACCTCAAATTCTTTAGTTAGTAATCTCTTGAGTTCTTCTATCTCTTTCTCATCATTGCTTGAGATTATGATGTCATCCACGTAAACAATAAATATTGCCACATTTCTTTCACTAGAATGCTTGACAAACATTGTATGGTCGATTTGGCATTGAGTAAAGCCGCGACCCTTAACAACTCGGATTAGTCTTTCCAACCATGCCCGTGGGGGATTGCTTAAGATCGTAAAGTGATTTATGGAGCTTGCGTACCTTCATTAATGGAGTTAGCTTCTAGGCCAGGTGGCATTTTCATGTATACCTCTTCTTCGAGTTAGCTTCCTTTCACAACCAAGGTCGAACCTTCATTAATGGAGCTTTGATACGTGCTTCCAAGCATGACTTTCTTTCGACTCTCTTCTCTTCTCAATTATAAAAATACTTCTCTGATGTTGGGCAGAGGTTTGGTTCCAAGGATTCTTCATTTTACATCTTCTAGATTCTTGTTCAGGCCAAGGAGGAGCTGGTATATTCGGTCTTTCTCCACCAATTTTTTGTACTGATTTTTGTCTTCAGGACATGTCCATACTATATCGTCATAGATATCCAGCTGCTGCTAGTAACATGTGAGGGTATTGTAGTAATCAGTGGCTGTTGTGTCTCCTTGTCGCAGGTCATAGAGGAGACTCTTAATTTCGAATATGGCGGAAGTATTATTAGTATTTGAGTATGTCTTCTTGGCAGCACTCTAGATCTCAGTTGCGGTGCTGTAATAAATGAAGTTTTCGCCTGCTTCAGTTGTCATTGAGTTCAGTAACCATGTCATGACTAAGCTGTTCTCTAGCTTCCACTTTGGGTAATTGGGGTCCCTTTTCTCTGGCTCTTTAGCATCATCAAAGATGTAATCTTCCTTCCCTTTTCTTTGAAGGAAGATCCAGACATATCTTTCCCTTTAGGTGTAGTTTTGGTCTTTTTAAATTGTCGCTAGTGATGGGTATAGTGGTGTTTTCGGCCAGGCTGGTAATTGTGGAAGTTCCAGCTATCATTTTAGGGTTTTGGTTTGTGACTGAACTGCTTTCTTGAGCCATGGAATAATGGTGTTTTTAACTTGGACCAGGTTTGCTCTGATACCATGTGAATTATTGAGGAAATGATCTTTTCATTTCTTGAATCAGAATTATTACAATTTTGGTTTAAATACAACATTCCCTAGTCTAATGTATAAATCAAAATTAAATAAGAGGGATTTACTGTACAAGTCCCTTGATATTTAGAGGTGTTAATATGATTTTTAAATTTATAATTTTATATATATGAATGGGTGCGGGTGCGGGCGGGGAAACCCGAGACCCGTTGCGGGCGAGGATGGGTGCCTAAATTTTATATCCGCTATGAAACGGGGGCAAGTGCGGGTTTTCCCCGATTAGTCGGGTGTGGGTGTGGAGGAGGCGAAATCCGTCTCCGCCCCGCCCCGTTGCCATGCCTAGGTACGGGTGTGGAGGAAGCGAAATCCGTCCCCGCCCCGCCCCGTTGCCATGCCTATTCCTACTTGTTAGTCACAGACTGTTAAAGATGTGTACTGGAAAAAAACAACGAATGCGAAACTTGAGGTTTTTCAAGAGAATTTCACATGGGATATTGTCTCTTGTCCTCCGCATATCAAACCTAAAGGCTACAAATGGGTGTATTTTATTAAATTGATTTCTGATGGGTTCCTCAACTGGTACAAGGCTCGATTGGTTGCTTTAGGAAATAAACAACAACATGGAATTGATTATGATGAGACATTTGCACCGGTAGTCAAAATGACAACTGTTCGCACTGTACTCTCTATAACATCTTTTAATGGGTGGACTCTTCATTAAATGGATGTGAAGAATGAATTTCTTCACGGTGATCTCATTGAAGATATTTAAATGACTCTTCCTCAAGCTCTATTTTCTTCATCTCTTTGTGTCTACAAACTCAAACGCTCTTCATATGGTTTGAAACAAACACCTTCAGCATGGTATGATAAATTTTGTTCCACTCTACCTGGGTTCTCTTTCTACTCTCTTTTATGTTGATGATATGGTCATTATTTGATCCAATCAAGCATCCATCCAAGAACTTAAACATCAATTGCAAACTACATTTCATATGAAATATCTTGGTAACTTGTAATATTTCCTTGGGCTTGAGGTTCAATCTACCTCCAAGGGTATATTTCTTCATCAACATAAGTATGTGACATACCTTATTTCTATGGAAGACCTTCAATCAACTAATCTGGTAGATACTCTTCTTGAGGTTAATGTGAAATACCACTAGGATGAGGGTGACTTATTGACAAATCCTTTATTGTATTGGCAACTTTTGGGTAGTCTTAATTACTCGACAATTACTCGACCTGACATATCATTTGCTGTTCAACAAGTAAGCTAGGTCATGCATTCTTCTCGCCACCTTCACTTGGCAATAGTTCTTCGCATAATTCTCTATTTTCTAGTAACTCTTAACGATGTCTCTTCTTTCTCATCAACACTGTTCCCAAATTGATTTGCTTATAGTTATGCTGATTGAGCTGGATGTCCCAACACTCGGTAATTTGTCACCGGTTGGTGCATGTTTCTCACGTTTTCATTGATATCATGAAAAATTAAGAAAAAAAACTAGAGTCTTTAAATCATCTACTGAATTAGAGTATCGTACCATGTCTACTGCTTGTTTTGAGATTATTTGAGTGGTCTTTTGGCTGAACTTAGACTCCTTCAATTAGAGTTAACGTCTCTCTATGCTGACCATACAAGTGCTATTAAAATTGTTGCAAATCCTGTTTTTCATGAGTGCACCAAACATCTTGAAGTAGATTGTCACTTTATTCGTGAGACCTATGATAATCAAGTTATATCGATCCCTCACATCAATACTTAGTTTCAAATTGCAGACATTCCTACTACGATTGTTCCTCGCCTGGGCCATCAGTTTGTAGTTAGCAAATTGATGTTCCTTGACCAATTGCATCAATTTGAAGAGGGATGTGAATCAAGAAATAATATTAATTTGTAATTATATTTATCAACTTTCTTAAAATAAGTTAAACAAATTAGGATTAGAATTTTATTTGATCCTCAAAATTTATAATTCTCTAAATTTATAATTATTAGAGGTAAATCATAATTTGTGACATCTATATGTCACCTGTTTGCAAATGCTCACAATAGACCAAAATCAATATTGTATCAGTCCGTGTCAGAAGCACATGACATACCAATGGCACGAAATATGTTCATAAACCAGTCTTCAACTGCCATGTATACATATGTGATCTACTGACCATGGTTAATTAACTTCAATGCATCACGGTGCTGAATAGAATAAATTTAATAATAATAATAAATTATATATACTAGATATTGCTCAATATTTAAACAAAAAGTGTTTCAATATTTACCTCTCCAACCTATATGCGGCCGACACGTGGTCATGAAAAGATCCCAACAGTGACACTTCCTGCAGATCCCCAAGTAATGATAAAACACGAGGTGGTGGTGGCATCTCATGTTTTACCTCTTCTGGTTGTGTTGGTGCCTGTGAACTTTGACCTCTCTCATAAACTCGTTTTGCTTGATGCTCTACATGAACAGAGACATGAGTTAAAATCCTACCTTGTCTAATATTTGAATTTCGAGCATTTCTCTATCACTAAAACAAAAGAAAAATACAAAACAACTTAAACTAATTACTAATAAAACCATAAACTAAACCATGAAAAGAAAATTTGAAACGTAGTCTGAATTGATCAATTTGGACACTCTAAATTAGAAACTATTGGAAGGTGGATGGACAAACACGTGTGGCGGATGAGAATTCTTGATGGTTTATATACAAGTGAGGTGAAAGACCAATAGGTTTAGACCTTTTGGGCAATTACTCCCAAACTGGAACTACTAAAGCTTCAATTGGGACTTCGCTAAATATATAACACAGAACACAAACTTTTTTAATGTGAATAAACGATAAATTGAAGCATAAACTGTGTTATTGAATGAAGTTTGAAGAAGTTTTCTAATGTAGGAACGATAATTCATTAGACAGTATCGGCTTTAGATTTCACTCCATCTCCCTTCAATTCATCTAAGCTGTTTTTAGTGCTTATTACACAAACCTTTTAAAATTGTGCCTTGACTAAAAACGTGACAAATTTGTCATTAAAACTCAAAACACACAAAGAAAACAACATACATTTTCTCTATGTTTCTCCATTCTCCTAAAGTAGTTTAAATATTTTTTCTTGTTACAGGATGAAGATCTGTATACCTTTTTTGAGCCAGATCTTCCATATATTGGTGTGGGTCTTCCAAGAAGTAAGGTAACAACAGAATCAGTAAAGATTCCTGTCGAGAAGAAACCGATTATTAAAACCCCTTCAGCTAGTAGTAAAAATGGACCTAAATCATCTCAAAATAAGGCACAGAAGCCGGTCTCAAATTCTGCTCCAGAAAAAGAATCATGGAACGTTCTTGACCTTAAGAAAGATAATTACTTCTCATGTGCTGTTGGCCGAACTCGAACAAATGCTCGGTATACCCTTGCCTCGCCCGATCATGTTGTTGAGTTTTTGATGGAACTAGCTGATGCACAATCTTTACCACCGAGTTAAATATATTTTTTTGTCTCTATAAAATTGATAAATGTTAATTTTTATTTATACAAACGATTTATTTGTTTTTAATCCCTATATATATATATATATATATATATATATATATATATATATATATATATAAACTGTGTGCTTTTAGTCCTTGATAAGAGATTAATGATTGATGTGGACTAAAATCACACTATTGTGGATTGAAAACCAATAAAATTCCTATAGGAACTAAAATAAAATTTTGTCAATTTTGAGGGAAAAATGTATTAATGCTTCTGTATTTTGGCACGGGATGTATATCAGAATTTGGCATTCCATTTATACATGCACCACAAAAGTGTTTTAACTTCTACCTTGAGAGATGGGTAGACAAGAATATATCAAAGAAAAAAGGAAACGAAAGAACATGGATCTACTCTAATTCGAAGATAAAAATGCATCATTTAGTTATGTTTTAATTCATTTAATTATGTTTTAGGCCAATTAAGTGTTAAATGTTTTTATTTGTATTAAAATTTTAACATTTTAATTTTAATCACTTAAATATAAAAATATTTTTAGTCTTTACAAAATTATCACAAATGTATAGTTTTGAACTATTGTATATTGTATAAGGATTAAAAATTGTATTTTTATTTTACATAATAGAAATTAAAAGGGTAAAATTTTATAAACTTATCACAGATTTCGGATAACTACTAGTTTCACTTGTTTCCAGAAATGAGTTTATACAGTACCTCTTGAGTTGAGTTTGTTTAATACTGAATCGCTTATTTTGGCCAAAATAGGAATGATTGGCAGATGATGATGACATGCGATTTAATAAAATGAGTCACAATTAAAATATGAATAATGAAGAACATGATTCTCATGTTATTGAAAAAATGGTGGAAGCTTCGAATAATCAATCAAGGAGTTTGCAAATTCACGAGAGGAATTGTAGAATTTCTGAGTTCGCGAATGAGAAACCAAATAAGAGAATGAGTATATGCTGCTAAAATAGTTGACTTCCTTCATAGATGCTACGTGTTGTGGAAGATGACTTGTCATGGATTGTTTCGACGCATTTGCAATGGTTGTTGGAAGGTGTTCTTTGTTTCCATAACTTTGTTATGACTTGTCAAAGTTGTCATGGTTTCAGATGAAGAGGAAAAAGAAAGGGATGGAGATGCTTATCCACAAATTCAATTGATGAATTCAAGCCTAATCTTCAAGATTGTAGGAGTAACATTTTTTTGTGGTTTGTGATGATGAGAGGGAAAATGCATTTTTGAATTTTCTTTTGAATTTTAATCATGAGTGAAAGAAAATGACTTTGAAGAAATGAACTTCTATTTAGATAGACACTCTAATCGTTTTTAGTTCAAAATACGAAGAATTTTAGAAATTTGAAAAGAAAAATTAATTTTTAGATTAAAATTTGAATAGTTTGTGAGGAATAGAGAGAATTAGTTAATTACGAATGAGAAGAGTCTATTGACTAGACCTTTTCCTAGCGCTTGTGAACAAGCACAAATTCATCTAAATGACACACAAATTCATCTAAATGGCACAATCATTGAACAAATGAAGTATGCAATGTACCTTATAATCATTAATACTATTTATTTATAATTACCAACAACTAATCACTCAATAAAATAAGCAATATCAAAACTAATTTAATAAAACTAAAAACATACAAAAGCAATCAATTCTTTAGAGGAATATTGTTCAAGAGGAGATGTTGTTTGGATGACCTTTGTAATAGAGAATCTTGAGCTCTGAATATCCTTGAATTAACGGTATGACATGTTAATTGTTGACTTTTCTTCAAACTTTTGACCAATGTTTATTTTTTTCTTTACATGTTTGATTAATTTGAATTTTTTATTCTTATGTTATTTTTATAAGATAGTCAATGACATAAATTTTTATTACGTCTTAAACTTATTTAAATACTTAGAGAAATTAATTAGTGGAAAATTGTTTGCTTATTTTGTTACCATCAAAACCATAATAGGTATTGTTTTATTACAATCTTTCATTTTTTTTTCATTTTTATTTTATGATGACAAACAAGTTTACAATTTTATAAACAAATTTCCTTTACAAATAATATTAAAAATAAGACAAAAATAAAAACTAGGAAAGTTCCTCATAAAATATATGTCATAAAATACAAAAGCAACTTCAAAATTTAAAATGCAAGTAGTATGTAAGGTATGCACACTTACACATTCATGTTGCGTTGACTTTTTCATTAGAGGCATTAAATTTCCTCAAAGTCAAACACTTGCTTTTGTTGGAGGCAGAGTCTAAAAATCAGAGTCAGAAGTAGTGTGAAGTTCAAAGTCAGACCCAATCATCTTCTAGTGTTGAATTATTGGCCAGAGGCATCTTAATAGAGATAGAGTCAACATTGTAAATAGAGTTAGATGCTTGCATCCGAGTTTCTTTGTTGGAGGTAGCTTATTGGAGCATGTTGTACTTGACTTTAGAGTCTTATTTTCAGAGGTAAAACATTGGAGGCAAATTATCATAGTTAGATCCTTAGATTAAGATACTTAGAGGCAGAGGCAGATCCTTAGAGGCATCTCCTTTGGAGAAAACAAATGTAGCGTGTTGTTTCTTTCCCCTAATCCTTCCTTTTATTTTGTTTCCTCTTAATTCGTTTGCATCCTCTAATGTACAGTTCAACACTACAAATGGCACATGTTCCTTTCCTTTGATTTGTTTTCTTTTTCTGGTGACTTCCTTTGGTCACTTCCTCTTGTTATATTCTATGGTGGTATCCTTTAGTGGTATCCTCTAGTGATATTATTTGGTGGTATCATTTGATGGTATCTTCTAGTGGTATCATATGATGGTATCCTCTAGTGGTATCATTTGGTGGTATCCTATTGTGATATCATCTAGTGGTATTGGTGAACGCCCTTCCTTTGGTCCTAGGTGTAACACCCTAAATTTATGATCCGAAACATTACTTGAAAATATTTGTTTTATTTTAGAAACAACTATATTTTTTTTTTCTTAAGAGTAGTTCATCAAGTAATAAATTGAAGATGCATGAGAAAATGACTTGATATATTTATTTTTTTTTAAAAGAACATAATACAATTTACTAAAATATTATTTATTTATTTATAAAGTTAATCTTTCAATTGTTAGATCGATATTCTTTATGGTCCAAAATAAAATAATTTTTTTTTGGTGAAATTCAAAAGAAATAGGTTTACTGAAATTAGTGATGATTCAATTATTTACTAGCGAATGAAAATTCACTTATGCATTTCTATTTAAAGTTAATAATAAAGAGTAAATAACTTTAAAATGTACCACAAATTTTTTACTAATACAAAACATTATTTTTAAGTAAAAGTCTCATTTTCCCACGTTCGTTTACCAAGCAAACATGATTCATGCAACTCTTTGAGATCATTAGTATCTAAATGTTGGTGTAAGGGGTCAGTTCATCCCACAACAAAAATTAAACCAAATAATAAGTTCATAGCCACAAAACATGAATATAAAATCTTTTCGTAATAAAAGATTTAAAGAAATTGATTCTTTAATAGTTCCCAAAGATGTATCAAAAGTCATAAAATGTATCTAAATAAATCAAGTAGCAATTCACCATAGAACAAATAATTAGATCAAAATAAAAATAACAATAAAATGTATGCAAGTTATGCATACTCCTAAAATTATATGATATGGATATAACCAACCACTTAGGCATCCACACACAAGTCATCCATATTAATGGGGAAAAATTAAACCAACCACAGAGGCGTCCAGAAAGATGCATATGATATGTAATGAAATGATAATGACACATAAAAGGTACATGTCACAATCTAGTTAGATAACTAAATAGATAAAATATTTAAAACACAAATCACCAGCCACTTAATTAAGAAACCACATAGATAAAAGGTTCAAAAAACAAATCACCAGCCACTTAGGCAACTACACAGAGAATAATGTTCAAAACACAAATCACCAGCCACTTAGGCAACCACAAAGAGAACAATATTTAGAACACAAATCATCAGCTACTTAGGCAACCACAAAGATAAAATATTCAAGGTTAAATTCTAATCACATATGACATCAAAGTTTTATTCTCATGGATGCTTAAAATCAAGAATCAGTAATTTTGCTATCTCAAATATAGAACACATAAACACGTGAATAAATGTCTTAGAGTCACAACTTTCATGTTATAAACTATGACATCATATTAAATACATGTTATTGTTAGACATTAAAACTCAAATAACGAAGAACACATTTAAATATTGTTAGACATTAAAACTCAAATAACGAAGAAGACATATAAATATAAACTTTATTTCTTCTACTATAAAATTTCTTCTAGTATTAGTCATTTAGACATACACATCAATGTTTATCACTAAATGCATCACAATAATCAACTTAATCGTGTTGTCATAATTAAAAATTAAGACTTTTCATCAATTCCCTCAAGACTTATATAGTATTCATAAAAGTCAAAACATTTTGAAATGAAATAGCACAAAAATCAAAACTTTAAATTAAATACATCATAACAAATATATTACTAATTAAATTATAATAAAAATCATAACTTTATATTTAAGTACACTTGAACAACACAAAAATTGCAATTTTACGTCAAATATATGACACCAAGCATATTACTCATGCTATAATAATAGAAGTCGAAATTTTATAATTAAGTTTATCAAGACAAACATATTACTCAAAAAATCAAAATATTATAGTTATATTATTTAAAACAAACATAAAATCAATATTTTTATTTTAAGACATCAATACATCATATCAATATTTTACAAGCCATTAATTTAATATCTAGCCTAACCTTGCATTGAGAAAAACCCTTACCTTAGGCGCTTTTTTTCTTAACATCTTTAAATTCACACGAGAAATAGCTCATGAGGAAAGGAGAAATAGCTCATTGGGATTTACGAATTAGAAAATTATTTTGGGAGTGTATGAATGATAAATAGGTGTGACAACAAGAAGGCCTAATGGAACTATATGAACAGAGGGAGTAGTCGTGAGATTGTTAAAATAAGAGAGTTTTAATAACTATTTACGTTGCAATATTACCATTGATTTCTTGTCTAAAATTGAAGTGCACTTAATTCCAAAATTATGCTACCAATGGTTACTATTTCTTTAACTTTGTTAGGTTGTTACAAAACCAATTGAAATCATGTGTATTTATGTGTATGAGTTAATTAGGATTAAGTAGTAGAGTTCACCGTATATTGCACGGTGTCACACCACCTCTTTTAATTAAATAAATAAATTAGAGGGTCTCACATCACTCTTTTAATTTTTTACCTAATAGTTACGAAACCAGAAATGACATAGAATTATTTTTGTAGGGAATTAAAATAAAATCATAATTTTGGTTTAAGAGAGAGGAATGAATGAGATATAAAAAAGAAAATAGTATTTTTGTTGTCCTCTCTTAATTGAACATAAAACTCATAATTAAATTTGTAATCTTTATTTCAAAAATAAATTAAAGGTGTTAAGGAGGAGAGATAAGTGAGTGCATGGTGTCAAGAAAGAGGGAATATACATTGTTTCCTCTCTTAATTGATTGAGACAAGGACATAAAGTTATATTATGTTAAGACAATACCATGAATTATCATAAAATCTGGCCATGAAGGAGAGTAATAGAATGAGTCAAGTCAATTTTTTTTTTTTTTTTTATACTAAAGATGGATGAATTGAAAATATTTTCAAAACACTTATAGATGAGGGTTGAATTTCACTAACTCTACTATATTCTAAAATAAATACTTATTTGGTCCAAAATAAAACTAACAAACAATATAACTTAAATCAATTCTAATTTAATTAAATCATTCAAAAAAAAATTTATCAACTAAAATAAATCATGCAAGACAAGAATTTCATGATTATCGAAAATAATCAAATAAACCAAAAACAACATAGTCCATTTAGGAAATAATCACGTCATAAATCGTCCCCATGTAATTGACACGCCAAAACAATTAAATTAAAATAAATTTTATAATTATTTAGACAAAAAGGAGTGTGATAAAATTTAATTTAATTTATTTATCTATAGAATAATTATTAATTAAATAATAAATCATGACAATTACTACACTGACATATGGTGCTTCCTCTAGGTTATTGTTTGCACACTCAATTAAATTATTAGTGCGTTAAATTGTTTCCACAAAATACCTTTTGTAATCGTCAAAAAAAAAGTAAGGACTTGTTCTCCAAACCATCTTGGTTCTAATAATCTCCCCCTTTTGATGATGAAAAAACATCTATTTTCGTGAACAATTTAACAAAGATAGTAAGCATAAGGTTCCCTCGAACTCTAAGCATATTTAATAGTAATAATTTGGAGTAATGTTATGACTTTTTTTTTTATAAAAAAACCACAAGTTTGAAGTTTTTTAAAAACAGACGAACTAAAGTTGTTTAAAATTATTCTCATAAGCTATTTTCCCCCTTTTTGCCATAAGATAAAATGAGCGAATCTGTCATACTTATTACACTAACATACATACATAAAATACTTTAGAGTATATCATTAATTGAAGCATAGTATATATATAACTTAGAGATTCTATTTAGTCAAAATACAACCATTATTCAATTATAAAAACAATGTTCAGAGCAATAGTGTTTTGTCTCTTGTTGGACCATGAAATTTGTTGCCACTGGTGTTTTTTATTTAAAGTCTATCTCTTGCATAGTCAACATCACAATATCTTACTAGCTTGTACTTAAAAGATTGCTAATAGAATAAACCTAGGTTAGTAGTGTGATTCTTTTCAACCTGCCTGAAACCTGGCGCACACACAACACACTAAACATAATATCATGCCTAGGTGTGGTTAAATAAAGTAAAGAACCTATCATACCTTTGAAGGTTTTCTAATCAACATTATTGTATGACTCATATTTGTCTAGTGAGCCGTTGGATGCATTGGAGTGCTCATTGGTTTGCATTCATCCATCTTAAATTTCTTGATAATCTCTTTTGTATACTTAGTTTGATGAATCAAAACTCCATTATTGCTTCTGTTGAATCTGAATTCCAAAAATGAAATTCAGTTCTCCCATCATGGTAATTGGAATTCTTATTTCATAAACTCAACAAAGTCTTGGCAAACCTTTCCATTAGTTGAGCCAAAGATTATATCATCATCATAAATTTGAATTATAAGAATATCATTTTTAACTGATTTTCTAATCAAGGTTGTGTCAACTTTCCCTATTTCAAAACACGTTTATCACTTCTACTATTCAATCATATAATAGATTCCCGTCAAGCTCAAAGATGAAAGAAAAAATCCCTATATTATTGACATTTTAGTAAGCTATCGCTCTGCAATAAATAAAAAACGCAAACGAGCAAAAAGCAAGTAATTTCTTAGTCTATCATACCAAACTCTAGGTGCTTGTTTCAGACCATAAACAAATTTTCAAAGTTTAAAGACATAATCAGGAAACTCAAAATTTTCAAAACTAGGGGGTTGTTTGACATAAACTCCCTCATTTATGTAACCATTTTAAAAAAACACTTTTTTACATCTATTTGGTATAAAAGAATATTATTTTGTTCATATGAGCTTCTTATTCTTTGGTCTTTGAACAAGATTCCAAACATCGTTTCTCTTGAATTCTTTCATTTTTTCTTGCATTTCTAGAATCCAACCGTTGTCTAATAAAGCTTCATTTACAGAGGTTGGTTCAATCTAAGATAATAAACCAAACATTGATGTATCTTTCAAGGTTGATCTAATCTTAAGAGGATCACTTGCTTTTCCAAGTATAAGTGAGTCTAGATGAGATGACTTGTAGTTCCATGTAATTCTAGATTCCTCTAGTTGTTGTTCTTTTGGTGTTCCAGTATCTTGTGGTTTGCTGTTATCCTCTGATTTGTATTTTGCTTCTGGTCCTTCTATTTTCCTGCAAAATTATCATCTTGCTTTGACCTTTTGAAGTCAAGGGTTTCATCATCAAACTTTAATTTGATTGACTCTTCCAAAATCAGAGTATCCAAATTGTATACTCTATAGACTTTAGACCTTTCAGATTATTCCAAGAGGATGCACTTATGTAATTTTGCGTCAAATTTGCCAAGCTTTTCTTTGGTGTTTAAAATATAACAAATACAATCAAATTGTCTAAAGTAGGAAATGTGGGGCTTTTACCCTTCCATAACTCATAAGGAGTCTTGTTTAGAATAGGTATGATCTAGACTCTATTCTTAACATAACATGCAATATTCACTTCTTCTACCCAGAAGTGCTTTACAACATTCATTTCATTAACCATTGTGCTTTCCATCTTTTGAAGAGACCTGTCTTTCCTTTTTACAATACCATTATGTGGTGGTGTTCTAGGAAAATAAAAACTATGTAGGATGCCCTTTTTTTTTACGGATATTTTCAAAAAGGGAGCTTTCAAACTCACCACCATGTCACTACAAATTTTTGCGATTGAAAGTCATTTTGCTTTTGCAGTTGCTTACAAAATATAGTGAATACCTTATGTGACTCATCCTTATGTCTTAGGAATTTTACCCATGTCCATTTAGTGTAATCATCAACAATAACAAATTCATATTTTTTACCATTGATATAGAAAATTTTAACTAGACCAAACCAATCTATTTGTAAAAGCTCAAGGAATCCTGTTGTGGAAACAAAGTTTTTTGAAGAAAAAAAACCGTAGTTTGTTTTCCTTTAGGACGTGCTTCACAAAAAACATATGATTTGTACATCATATTTGGAATCCCTCTAACCTGTTACAGTTTGCTTGACTTACAAATTAATCTCAAATTAGCATGTCCTGATCTCTTGTGTCAAATCAGTTGTTTCTCATTAACAGACATAAGACATTTGACCTTTTGTTTTTCTAGATTAAAAATATTTATTTCTTACAAGTTATTCTACCTTAGACCAGTAAAAAGTACAGCCCCATCCGTTTGACTGATTGCCCTACAAGACCTTTTCCAGGATGTGCTATCTTTAATTTCATATATTTGTGGTCATGAATTTGAATTAGATGTTTGGTAATTGATGAGTTATTCAATTCGGTGCAATTAAGAATATAATTGACTGGACACTTAAATCCATTCAAGAGTGGACAAAAATAACCGATTTATCATTTGAATCCTTAATATTAGAGTCAAAGGCAATGAATGTTCATCAGAATCTATTTTTGGGTCGTATGTAGAACGTGTATTCAATGTTAACTTCTAGAGTCGTGACTTTTATCAGAGTCCGAGCAGTTTACTTTTTCAAAGTACTAGATTTTTCATCTTGCGTTTGAAGGTGCAAACACGAGAAGGGGAGGTTGAATTGTGCTGATAAAGTTGATAACTTTTTGATAATTTGATGAAGGTGGGTTGGTTTTTATGAATTTCTTAGATAAGAAGCAATCAGATTGACCACTAACTTTGTTATATCTAGTCCCGTCATTTAGAAGGCTTTAATCTACTAATTCAAATACCTTGAATTATAGAGCACCTCACCCTCCAAGCTAGTTTTCTCAAACAACCTGACAAATCCTAGACTATTGTGGAACTAACCACCTTGACCCTCAAAGCCAAGTTTTCTACTAACAACTTGACAACCCTAGATTGAAGATGGAGCAAGATGTTTTTTTGATAATGTGTTATTTAGCCAATTCTTTATTTATGAATCCAATATGAATAGATCTTCTAGATTGATTTTGTATTTGTTTTGTTCACATTGAGTTTGTAAATATTTTAGATTGATTATATTCGTATTTTGTTCAGATTGATTTTGTTGATATTTTATTGTTGATAAATCTTGATCCAATCTTGACCACATCTTCTTTTAAAACTTGGTGAAAGATTCTACTCAATTATAAATTTGAATCAAATTTTATTTTATATTTTTTTCAATTACAAATTTAAATAAAATCTTTTTTTAGATTTTCTTCAAATTATAAATGTGAATCAAATCTTATTTTAGATTTTCTTCAAAAACACAAATCTTTTTTCATACTCTTTGAAGTCAAATATATTGTTCTCATAAAATAATTTGTTATTATCAAAACTTTAAGTATAAAACCAACTTGATTTCATCAATCTCACGTTTTTTGATGATGACAAAACATGTATTTTTTATAACAACTTTACTTTATAATTTTTTTACCCCACCTAACTTAGGCCC
>JBBPBR010000007.1:31086464-31110929 GCA_037974775.1 Cicer pinnatifidum | reverse complement strand
CCCCCCCCCCCCCCTAAGTCTAAGTATTATTTTCTCCTCAGTTTATCAAATATCTTTCTACCCTTTTTGTCGTCAAACAAAAAACTTGAAAGTGAAACATGCTCTTTTATTTTTGTTGTTCTTTTGTGTGTGTGTGAATAACATGAATAAATTACATAAAAATGTAAAAACTTATGTAAAGCTAAACTAATTTGAAGTTATCACAACATTAGTCAGGTATAAAGGTAAAGTCTAGGTTTTTGTTGATGAAGTCATACCTATCTACTGGTAGTTGTTTGGAGAATATGTCATCTCGTTGTTGTTTAGTGTCTATAAATTGAATGTTTAATACTCGTTTTTGAACATAGTCCGTAATAAAGTGGTTCTTGATTTCTATGTGTTTAGCTCTAGAATGAGGTATAGGAATTTTGATTAGGCAAATGGCCAAAGTGTTATAACAATAGATGTGAAAGTTTGATTATAGGATTTTGTAGTCTTCAAGTTGATGCTTCATCCAAAGTAATCGAGAACTGCAGCCAACTGCTGAAATGTACTTAACCTATACTTTTGACATGGAAATGGTGCTTTGTCTCTTACTTGTCAACGATATTAAGTTGTCAACTCGAAATGTGCAGTTTCCACTAGTTCTCTTTCTCTCAAGTTCATCCTGGCATAATCAAAATCAAAATATCCACTTAGTTTATAGTTAGGAGATTTCTTGTAGAACAAGGCAGTGTTGGTAGTGCCCTTTAGGTATCTAAGGATTCTCTTGACAATAGGTAAATGTGATTCCCTAGGGTTGATCAATGTTTTGGCCTGAATCATCTTTTTCAAGTGAATAGGTAGGGTGCATTGGTGTACCATAGATTTACAATCACTAATCTTAATCTTCCTAAGAAGCTCTTTGTATATTTAGTTTGATGAATGTATATATCTTTTGGCTTTATTGAATTTGTATCTCTAAGAAGAACTTATGTTCTCCCATCATACTCATTTGAAATTCAAGTTTCATTAATTTAGAAAATTAGTGGCAAAGAATGCCATTAGTAGGTCCAAAAATAATGTCATCAACATAAGTTTGAATAATAAGAATGTCATCTACTATTGATTTTCTAAAAAGTGTATTACCTACTTTTCCTCTTTCAAATTTATTATTAAACAAGATGTTACTAAGTCTATCATACCATGCCCTAGGTGCTTGTTTTAGACCATACATAGATTTGCTAAGTTTAAAAACATAATTTGGAAACTCAAAACTTTCAAAATTTTGGGGTTGTTTAACATAAACTTATTCACTATGATGTTTTGTGTACTGTTTTTTTTTTCTAAGAAAGGTCACTCTAAATTATGTTGTCACATGTTAAATACAAGGAAAAACAAGAAACCTTTCAAGACTAATAAATCAGGATCCAACCAAACTTGGGTACCTAAGAACAAAATTATCTATGTTGTAGATGTCCTTAGCAATCAAGTTAAAACACTAATAATGGTACCTAGACAATGGATGCTCGTGGGAGAAAAGTCTATGTTCAAAGAACTAACATTGAGCAAAACAGGCACAATGACTTTTGGAGGAAAGTAGAAGGACCAGATCATCATTTAAGGTACAGTTGGTAATGGTACGTTCCCTTCTATTAAAGGTGTCTTATTTGTTAAAGGTCTTAAGCATAATTTATTAAGTATTAGTCAGTTACGTGATAATAATTATGATATTATATTCAATCATAAAACATGCAAGACAATCAGTAAGAATGATGGATATGTATTCTTTACATGTTAGAGGCAAAACAACATTTATAAAGTAAATATGTTTAGTATAGAGAAATATGTGGTTATGTGTCGTATGTCAGTAATTGAAGATAAACTAATTTGACACAAAAGATTAGGTCATGAAAATCTTAAATTAGTTTCATAAAGTTAATCTAGTAAGCACAATACCTATCAGAATTGAATTATGTTTTCTTTAATAAATTATAAAAAAGTTATCAACTTTGTCAAACAAAATTCAACCCCCTTCTTGTGTTTTCACCTTCAATTAGTATCAGAGCTCAGTCTCAAGGCTCAACAAGTGTTTGAGGAAATATATAAGGGTTCAACATGTCTGGATTTAGTGAAGAAGTTATTGGAGGAAACATGAACAAACCACCTCTATTTGGTGAAGAGCGTTTTTAGTACTAGAAAGAGAGGCTGAGAAGTTTCTTTATTTCACAAGATCCTGAACTTTAGGACTTGGTGGAAGATGATTAGACTTTTTTCAAAGAATACTGGCGGTATTAAAATTCCAAGATAAGAGATGAAGGCTGATCAAAAGAAGATGTACAAGATGTTTCATATGTCCAAAACATTCATAATAAATGCAATAACCTTCAAGGAGTTTGACAAGTGCACACACAAGGAGACAACAAAAAATATTTATGACAGTTTGATTCTGGCTTATGAAGGAAGCAAACAAGTTCAAGAAGCAAAAGCCAACCTCCTTGTCAAAAAGTATGAGTTGTTCAAGATGGAAGAAGATGAAGACATTGAAACGATGTTTTCCAAATTCCAAACTCTGGTCTCATGATTAAAAGTACTTGAAAAAAGTTATACTATCGTTGATCATGTGTAGAAAATACTAAGGAGTCTGACAAGCAAGTGGAGACCTAAGATCATTGTCATTTAGGAAGCAAAGAATCTGAATACTTTTAAGTTGGACGAATTAATCAGCTCTCTTAGATCACATGAGGTTGTGCTTGCAGAGGATGACCCAAGAAGAAGCACCTAACATTGGCTTTGAAAAGTCAAGCTTTTTGAAAATCAAGCACCTAACAAATAATTCTGAACAAGATGCTTTTTGATAATATGTTCTTTAACTATTTCTTTATTTTTGAATCCAATATAAGCAATATTTCTAGATAGAATTTGTTCCTATTTTGTTCACATTGATTTTTTAAATTGTTCAAATTGATTCTGTTTACATTTTGTTATAGATAAAACATGATAAAATCTTCTTCAAATCTTTGATCATGTCTTCTTTTTAACTTGGTCAAAGATTTTCTTCAATCATAAATCTGATCAAATCTTATTTTATATTTTATTAAATTATAATTATGAATCAAATTTTATTTTAGATTTTCTTCAAGTTTAAATCTGAATTAAATCTTATTTTAGATTTTATTCAATTTTAAATTTAAATCAAATCTTATTTTCTATTTTCTTAAATTTATAAATTTGAATCAAATCTTATTTTAGATTTTCTTCAAAAACAAGAATCTTCTTTTATACTATTTGAAATCAAATATATTGTTCTTATATAATACTTTTGTTATCACAAAAACTCTAAGTATATAACCAACTTGGTCCCAATAGCGTTGGCTTTTTTATGTTGTGCTGACTATTTCATCATAGACATTCACTTTCCTTAGAGTTTGAATATTGCCATTGTTGGAGGTAGAGTCTAAAAATCAGAATTAGAAGAGGTGTGAAGTTTGGAGTCAGACCCAATCATTTTCTAGTGGTTAATTACAGGCTAGAGGCAACTTAGTAGAGAAATAGTCAACATTGTAAGTCAGAGTCAGATGCTTGCCTCTGATTTACTTTGATGGAGGCAACTTATTGGAGTGTGTTGCAGTTGACTTTAGAGTCTTATCTTTAGTGGTAAATGATTAATGCATTAAATTGATCCCTCAAAATACCTTTTGTTATCATCGGAGAAAGGTAAGGAATGTTCTCCAAACCACCCTAGTTCTAACATCAATTTCTTTTGACGTTTCTCCTTCACCATGAAGAGCAATGTGCTCATCAAGATGAGTTCTGACATTCATAATGGTTTCTAAATTGAGATTTATGACGAAGTTCAATAATTCCATAAAACTCTATGCAGGCAAAAATTGATCTTTCAGAGGGAATGATGTTGAGTCTTTTTCCATGAAAATTCATTCGTCGTAGTTATGACATCTAACATTATTGCAAGAAGATTTAGTTTAATATTTTTTAAATAATGCCATAATTAACTTATGTGCTTTAGAAATTACTTGAGATTAGTCATTGTTGGGAAAAATACATCCTAAGATGATTTTGAATATAACTTTGTACTTAGGATATAAGTTTGTGCATTCATTTCCATCTACTACTTCAAATACGGTGTTTGAGTTTTGGTTTGAGTTATTCAGTGAACCGATAAAGGGAAAAAATATTTCCTTCATCAAGGTAGTTGATTATCTAAGATCAATATAAGAAATTTGTTTACCAGACACGAATATATTGTAAGGGTGGATCGAACGACCTTGAATTTGTTTATCCCGGGTGGGTGTACTACAATTGTTTTTACTATTAGTAATTTGTAGCAGGGCCTAGATATTTGCAACGCTTGTTTATAGTAAAAAGAATGTTTTTTTTTTTTTTTCATTTATGCAAGCTCAATAAATGCGCCTTTTAATATTCCCATTAATAAGCTTTTTATTTTATTTTAGAAACAAAACAAAATTAAAAGAACAAAAAGTGATCTCTTTTCTATATCCGCGAATTGGTCACGATCGCCCTTCTTCACCATCGTCGTCCCTTTCTTTATTTTCTTTCTTCATCATTTAATCCTCAATTGTCTTTGATTTCGTTCCACCGTTGTATATGTTGCCATAGATTCAAAAATTAAAACAAGAAGCTTTGTGAGGACTTCTTAATCGTCTCAAGTTCTTTGTCATTGCACGATAAGGTATTTTGTCAGTTGAAACATCATGTAAAGTTGAAACATGATGTAAGGTTTATCCCTATTGTTATAGTGTTTGATTTTAGAACAATTTCTCTTTTCCTGGGTTAATCTCCTTATTGTTATAATGTTTGAATTTTAAGGACTTTGTGATGACGACAAGAACCACAACCAAGCTGGTTTTCCATTTGAATATTTATTGTACCTTACTAATTTATTCAATTTTTATTCCTACATATTTATTTGATCTAATTTGTTTTAGTTCATTTTATTTTTGACAATCAAACAATTTTACAATGCACGTCAAGCTTATCATTCATCACTGATCATAGCATTTGGGAACATGTTTTTAGGTTTTTAGTTTGGTATTTTAAAAGCTCTTTATAGCTTAGATTAATAATTTTAGCTTGTTTCTAAACTTTAAGTCGAATTTGAATTATAATTTTATTATTTACATTTTGACTCTTTATCGATGTGTAGGTCATAACTTGAGCTTTGGATATCGGATTGACACATATGAGCAGGCGTTGGAAAGATAAAAATTTGAGCTACAACTTCTGTGTTGAAAGGAATGACCAATTCCGAACTTTACTGGGCCAAAATTGCAAATTTCGTAATATGAATTTTTGTAATAATTTTAATTAGTGGGCCACTTGTTTTTAAACCCTAAACCCTAAAGTCCAATACCAAGTACTATATATTGGCAGTTTTGTTTCTTTTCTAAGGACGGAAAAATTAGGATTCAAATTGCTACAAGAAATAAATAGTGTTATTTTAATTTCATGGAAGACTAATTTTATAAGATTAATCCACGAGTTCAGAGTTTCATCAACACCTAGAGATTCAGGTTACACTGTCAATTTCTATTCGTGATTCTATTCTTGTTTATTTGATATTTTGATTGCTTAAATTGAACTTCAATAGGATTGATTAAATTTATTTGATAGAATTTGGTTTCGGTTTCTAATTTAATTGAATTATAATTTTGCGACGCTTGATCGTTAATTGTAATATTTTGATGATTGTGATGCTTAATCCAATCAAAGAAACCAAATTCACATAGAATTGATTACGCTTGTTTGATCAATTCTATAGTCAAATAAGAATAGAATCATAAATTAGAAATTAAACTCATTGATAGAATCTGTGATAGGTCTGAAACTCGAATAAGTGGATTAATCGTTTTGCTCATCTGTTAAATAAAAAATCATAAAAATCCCCTTTTTAATTTCAATTTTCAATTCGGTTATTATTATTATATCAGAAGTCCTTGTGAAACGATTTGAGTTATTACCTCTATTTACATTTTATCAATTGTATATGACCCATGTGCGACAACGATCAAATTGGCGCCGTTGCCGGGGACTCTCTGATAATAATATTAACCCTGTTTTTAGGCGACTGTCTCGGATTGCTCCGAAATTTCTCCAGAAAATCAGAAAAAATTCAAGGAACAGGACTTTGTATAAGTTCCTTATACAAAAACGACGGTCAAAATCCCAAATTCCTTCATTTAGACCCTTTTTTTTTTTTTTTTTTTTTTTTTTTTTTTTTTAATTTTTTTAAATTTTCATATTCTCCAAAAATTCCAAAAAAAATTTGCGTTGCCTTTATTTGATTTGTAGAAATTTGTGGTGGTATTTTTATATTTTTTGGATTTTATTGGATACGGTTTTTTATTTTTCACTTCAATTTTAGCATTTAGGAGATTGTTGGAATTTTCAGAATTGTTATTTTGTATTGCGTTGTTATGATGATGCATGACTAGGGCTAGTTATGCGAATATTCATTCTCTTGTACCTGAAATAGATAGGATATTTGATTTACGTCGTAGACTTAATAGAGCTGCTAGTGTTAACGAGTTAGAGTCAGATACTGAAATTGATAACTTGTTGCAAAATATGGCTGATGCGAATAATAGAACCTTAAGACAACCTGCTGCACCTAATGTCAATTATAATGCATTTTGTATCACATATCCTAAAGTTACTGTACCATTTGAACTTAAATCTGGTTTAATACACTTATGGTCTTGCAGGTGAGGATCCCCACAAACACTTGAAGGAATTCCATGTTGTGTGTTCTACCATGAAGCCTCAAGGAGTCATAGAAGACCATATTAAGCTGATAGCCTTCCCATTTTCACTCCAAGATGCTGCCAAGGACTGGTTATACTACCTTCAACCAGGTTCTGTTACAAGTTGGAATGATCTCAAGATATTGTTTCTAGAAAAATTCTTCCCTGCCTCAAGAGCTGCTTCAATCAGAAAAGAAATATGTGGTATCAGTCAGATTGACAGGGAATCATTACATGAGTATTGGGAGAGATTCAAGAAGTTAGTGTCAAGCTGTCCTCATCAGCAAATTTCTGAAGGCTTGCTATCTATGGATAGAAGCATTTTGGATGCTGCTAGTGGGGGAGCACTTGTCGATAAGACTCCAGAAGCGGCAAGGGCTTTGATTGAGAACATGTCCATTAATTCTTAGCAGTTTACGACTAGAAGCAATTCAACAGTGTTGACAAAAGGTGTGAATGAAATTCAAGCTTCTTCCCACAAGAATTTAGAAGGAAAACTTGATGAGCTTACATCTCTAATAAAAAAATTGGCAATAGGTAAAACTCAAGCAGTTGTCTGTGGTATTTGCACTTCTCTAGAGCATTCTTCAGATTCATGTCCTACATTGCAAGAAGAACCAATTGCTGATGCTCCTCAAGCATATGCAGCAAATATATACAATCCTCAAGCCAACTATGATCTATCATCTAACATGTACAATCCTGGTTGGAGAAACCATCCCAACTTGAGATGGGGGAATTCATCTGCACAACAGCAACCTAGGCAGCAACAACAAAATATTCCTCAACAGCAAAACACTACACCTTCATTAGAGGACTTCGTTAAACAAATGGCTGTCCAAAATCTCCAATTTCAACAACGAACAAATTCCACCATTCAAAATTTGGAAACAAAGATTGGTCAGCTAGCCACTTCAATCAATCAATTACAGACTCAAGGGTCAAACCAATTGCCTGCACAGTTAGTAGTAAATCCAAATGCTCCCAATGTCAGTTCAATTACATTGAGGTCTGGGAAAGGTGTTGAAATACCAAAGGTACCTGAAACCGTAGAAAAAAATAACAAGGTTGTCGAGGATACTTCGATATCTGAAACTGTGGATGTTGAGCAAAATATACCACTTCCTTTTCCTCAAAGGGCAGTGAAGACTAAGAAAATGAACGAGGCAGATAGGGACAACGAAATCTTGGATACATTTAGGAAGGTGGAAGTGAACATTCCCCTTCTTGAAGCAATTAAATAGATTCCAAGATATGCAAAATTTCTAAAAGATTTGTGCACACACAAGAGAAGGTTAAAAGGTAATGAAAGAGTAAACATGGGACGAAATGTTTCAGCCCTCATTCAACCCATGCCTCAGAATGCAAAGATCCATGAACTTTTTCCATTCCATGTACCATAGGCAATAGTCAATTTCATTAATGTTACGCCTATAGCTATTTTTAACTCTCTTGCTCTTGGACCTTTACAAAGTACAGGCGTTACCATTCAATTGGTGAACAGGAGCAATACTCGTCCTGCTGGACTTGTGGAGGATGTACTTGTTCGAGTTAATGAATTGATATTTCTTGCAGATTTTTATATTCTGGACATGGAGGGAGAGAATAAGTCCAACAGGGCGCCTATCATCTTAGGCAGACCATTCTTGAAAACTGCTAGAACAAAAATTAATGTGCATGCTGGAACTCTATCCATGGAATTTGGTGATAGCATTGTAAAATTTAACATTTTTGATGCTATAAAACACCCCGTGGAAGAACATTCTATTTTTCAAATTGAATTGCTTGCTGATTTGGTTGATGACACTTACTCAGATATGTTTGCTACTGATTTTCCTTCATTGTCTGGTTTTGATGATACTTATACTTGTGAACTTTGTACAGAAACTCAATTGTGCTCTGTATGTGCTGAGATCGAAGTTGCCTTGCAAGTTGATCATTGTACTAATATTGATATTTCTACTAACATAATTGATTTTGCAGACTTAGCTTCAGCCACTAGTGTTGTACCTTCCATTGAACAACCACCGACTATAGAGCTTAAACCACTTCGTGAACATTTGAAATATGCTTATTTACAAGGAAACGACAAGTTACCTGTGATTATTTCAGCCAAACTTGAAGATGAACAAGAACATAGATGTTGCAGATTTTGAGAAAACGCAGGAAGGCAATCGAATGGACCTTGGCTGATATTCCTGGTACTAGCCCATCCATGTGTATGCATAGGATACTACTGGAAGACGGGGTAAAATTAGTCAGGCAGCCCCAAAGGCGACTTAACCCATTAATTTTGGATGTTGTAAAAAAAGAAGTGACCAAGCTCTTGCAAGCAGGCATTATATACCCCATATCTGATAGTCAATGGGTGAGTCCGGTGTAGGTAGTCCCAAAGAAAGCTGGACTCACAGTGGTTAAAAATAAAAATAATGAACTTATCCCCACACGAGTGCAGAACAGCTAGAGAGTATGCATCGATTACAGGAGACTAAACCAGGCAACTAGAAAAGATCATTTTGCTTTACCATTCATTGATTAGATGCTTGAGCGTTTGGCTCGTAAGTCACATTATTGTTTTCTTGATGGGTTTTCTGGTTATTTTCAGATCCATATTGCACCAGAGGACCAAGAAAAGACTACATTCACTTGTCCGTTTGGCACATTTGCCTACAGGAGGATGCCCTTTGGTATATGCAATGCTCCTGGAACTTTCCAACGCTGCATGATCAGTATTTTCTCTGACTTGATAGAAAATTGTATTGGAGTTTTCATGGATGATTTTACTGTGTATGGTTCCTCATTTGATGCATGCTTGAACAATTTAGATAGAGTTTTGCATAGATGTATTGAAACTAACCTTGTGTTGAATTATGAAAAATGCCATTTTTTATGGTTGAACAGGGCATAGTTTTAGGACATGTGATCTCTAAAAATGGGATTGAAGTGGATCCTGCGAAAATTAATGTGATTTCTAATTTGTCTTATCCATCTTGCATCCGCGAGATTCGTTCTTTTCTAGGCCATGCAAGTTTTTACAGGCAATTTATCAAGGATTTCAACAAGATATCTCTTCCACTGTCGAATTTGCTGCAAAAAGATGTCAGTTTCACCTTTGATGACAAATGCAAGAAGGCGTTTGATTTCTTAAAGGCAACACTAACCTCTACTCCCAAAATTCAGCCACCCAATTGGACCCTCCCTTTTGAAATTATGTGTGATGCATCTAACTATGCCGTGGGAGCAGTCCTTGCACAAAGGGTTGGTAAGGTTGCCCATGTTATTTATTATGCTTCTAGAACTTTAGATTCTGCACAGGCTAATTATACTACCACTAAAAAGGAACTTTTAGCTATTGTTTTTGCACTTGATAAGTTTAGATCATATATGTCAGGTTCGAAGGTAGTTGTTTTTACTGACCATGCAGCTTTGAAGTTCTTGTTGAAGAAACCAGAAGCAAAACCAAGATTGATCCGGTGGATGTTGTTACTCCAAGAATTTGATTTAGAGATTAAAGATAAGAGTGGAGCTAAAAATTTGGTGGCAGATCATTTGAGCAGAATAGAAATGGATGAGGACCCCATCCCCATTCAAGATGACTTCCCTGATGAGAAACTGCTACAGTTGTGTGAGGTAACTCTTTGGTTTGCTGATTTAGTTAATTATCTAGTTGTTGGAGTCTTTCCTGTAGATGCATCCCGAACACAAATACACAAACTTAAAAGTGATTCCAAATACTATGTGTGGGATGATCCATATTTGTGGAAATTCTGTAGTGACCAGGTGATTAGGCGATGTGTTTCCCACTATGAGGCTCAATCCATTCTTCATTTTTGTCATGCCTCTCCAACTGGAGGACATTTTGGTCCTCAATGGACAGCAAGAAAAGTCTTAGACTCGGGTTTCTTTTGGCCCACTTTGTTTAAAGATGCTTTTGAGACTTACAAAACTTGTGAACAATGCCAACTAGCAGGAACAACAATCACTCGTAGGAGTGAGATGCCTCAACAACCTATGCTTTTCTGTGAAGTATTTGATGTGTGGGGAATTGACTTTATGGGCCCTTTCCTTGTATCTTTTGGTTATGTCTATATTTTACTAGCTGTTGATTATGTTTCGAAGTGGGTAGAAGCAATACCCACTAGGACTAATGATTCTAAAGTTGTTGCAGGTTTTATCAGATCAAATATTTTTTGCAGGTTTGGAATACCCCGAGCCATCATAAGTGATCAAGGCACTCATTTTTGCAACCGCACCATGGATGCTTTGCTTCAGAAGTATGGGGTTGTGCATAGAAATAGGGAAATCAAACAGATCTTAGAAAAAATGGTGCAGCCAAACAGGAAAGATTGGAGCCATCGACTTGAAGAAGCTCTTTAGGCTCATAGAACAACCTACAAAACACCAATAGGAATGTCCCCTTATCGACTTGTGTTTGGTAAGGCATGCCACCTCCAGTAGAAATAGAGCACCGTGCTTATTGGGCGGTCAAGAGTTGTAACCTTGAGATGGAGAAAGCAGGTTTGGAGAGGAAGCTTCAATTACAACAAGTTGAAGAGCTTAGACTCGAAGCTTACGAGAACTCTCGCATCTATAAGGAGAAAACTAAGTACTTTCATGATAAGATGATTTCTAGGAAGAAATTTTCCATTGGCCAAAACGTTTTATTATTCAACTCCCGTTTGAAAATTATGGTTGGGAAACTTTGATCAAAGTGGATTGGCCCTTTTATTGTTACTAACATCATGGTGCAGTGGAAATAAAAAGTGAAAACACCGAAAAAAGGTTCAAAGTAAATGGACAACGCCTCAAGCTATTCCATGAGAACCTTGTGCTTGAAGATTCTACCATAAAAGAACTTGTAAGACCCATAATTTTAAGACCCACAATTACTGGAGATGCGACTTGGGAACTAGAGAGCAAGATGAGAGAACAACACCCACAGTTATTTATCGACGCATAGTTTCGAGGACGAAACTAATTTTAGGGGGGGTAGTAATGTAAGACCCATAATTTTAAAGTATACTTTATGCATTTTAGTGTATTTTGGGTATTGAACTCGGAGGCTTTTTAGCCAAAGTTATTAATATTTTGGAGTTTATGTAACCAAAAAGATATTTTGATGCCCGATTAGAATTACTCGTCGATGAATAAAGTAAATTAGCTGCGGTGAATCGAGTATTGTATCAGACCGTGATCCGAAGTTCACATCACATTTTTGGGGAGCATTGCACGAAGCGTTGGGAACAAAACTACGATTGAGTTCAGCTTACCATCCACAAACGGACGGACATACTGAAAGGACGAATCAGTCCCTTGAAGATCTGTTGAGAGCATGTGTAATAGATGATAGAGGAAGTTGGGATGATGTACTTCCGTTGATTGAGTTCACCTACAACAATAGTTTCCACGCAAGTATTGGAATGGCACCATATGAGGCTTTATATGGGCGCAAGTGTCAAACGCCCTTGTGTTGGTATAAGGACGGTGAAAATATGATTGTCAGACCATAGATGGTGCAACAGACTACCGCTAAGGTAAGGAAGATCAAGGAGAAAATGAAGACTTCACAAGATCGTCAGAAGAGTTACGCGGACAAGCGTCGCAGACTTTTGGAATTCGAACAGGGTGACCATGTTTTTCTAAGAGTCACACCTACTACCGGAGTTGGTAGAGCATTGAAATCGAAGAAGTTGACTCTGAAATTCATTGGACCATATCAGATTTCTGCACGAATTGGGCCTGTTGCTTATCGGATTGCATTGCCTCCGATACTGTCCAATATTCATGATGTGTTTCACGTGTCACAATTGAGGAAATATCTTGCAGATCCATCTCATGTGATCGAACCAGACACAATCCAGCTAAAGGATAACTTGTCATTCGAAGTACCACTTGTGAGAATTGATGACAGGAAGATTAAGCGATTGAGGACCAAGGATGTTTCGTTGGTCAAAGTGATTTGGAACCCAATTACTGGAGATGCGACTTGGGAACAGGAGAGCAAGATGAGAGAACAACACCCAGAGTTATTTATCGACGCATAGTTTCGAGGACGAAACTAATTTTAGGGGGGTAGTAATGTAAGACCCATAATTTTAAAGTATACTTTATGTATTTTAGTGTATTTTGGGTATTGAACTCAGAGGCTTTTTAGCCAAAGTTATTAATATTTTGGAGTTTATGTAACCAAAAAGATATTTTGATGCCCGATTAGAATTACTCGTCGATGAATAAAGTAAATTAGCTGCGGTGAATCTTTTACAAAGAATTTAATGCGTTATGGGTGAAATAGTAATTTAACAAATATCTAGATATTTTGAGATGTTTGTTAATTATAATTAATATATATATAAATACATATATATGTTTGTGTGGAGGGAAAAAGGAAAGAGATAGAAAAGAAAGAAAAGGAAATAGGAGTTAAGGAAATTAGAAGAAAAGGAAAACCAAAAGAAAATAGAAATCCTTTCTCTCTCTCCCTGCCTCGCGAGCTTATCTTCCCCCTTCCTCCATTGTTATTCATTTTTGCTTTCTTTGCTTTCCTTTGAGTTCGAAAATTGAAACCCAAGGCTAGTGGGTGAGAAAGATCAAGTTACCAGCTTCTTCCTTTCTTCCGGATTCAAAAACGGAGTTAGGGATTTCAAAACCGTCAAACACAAACCTCCCCGTTTCATCTAGATCTAAGCTTCATTTCGTGAAGAGATAGAAGGGAAAGTTGCTCACTACCACGCTACGGTGCTAGGGAACCAACTTTGGAAGCGACGTTGCGAGCGAAGATTTTACCGGATTTACTTGCGGCACCGTAATCGTACGTGAAAGCTAACGTGAAGGTAAGGGCTCCTTCCAAACTTTTAGTTTGCATTTAGGGACTTATCTGTGGTTGTGTGGAAAAGAATTTTGTTAAGGTTAAAGTAATGTTTCATGGAAAATGAATTTAAACTCATTTATGTATGATTTTGAGTAAATGAAACTTGCTGTGTTTGAGTGGTGGATTGAGTTGATTTGTGTTCGTCGTATTTGACGTGTTCTTAATTAATACTAATGAAATTTGATATGTGTATGTTGGATTTTGTGGAGAAATGAATTGATGTGTTTTGGTGTGAGTTGTGGATTGGATTTGATAATATGTCTGAGTTTGTTTTGTGTGGAATTTGAAAACCATTAAGTTAAATGAGTATTAAGAATGGGGAATCTCTTAATGTCTTGTTTACTTAATGTTTGTTTTGGAAAATCGTTTAAGTTAAAAGAGTATTAAGAATTGGGAATCTCTTAATATTTCTGTTTGCTTAATGTTTGTTGTGAAAATCGTTTAAGTTAAAAGAGTATTAAGAATAGGGAATCTCTTAATATTTCTGTTTGCTTAATGTTTGTTGTGAAAATCATTTAAGTTAAATGAGTATTAAGAATGGGGAATCTCTTAATGTCTTATTTACTTAATGTTTGTTTTGTAAAATCGTTTAAGTTAAAAGAGTATTAAGAATGGGGAATCTCTTAATATTTCTGTTTGCTTAATGTTTGTTGTGTCTCTTAATGACTTGTTTACTTAATGTTGTTGTGAAAATCGTTTAAGTTAAATGAGTATTAAAAAGGGGAATCTTTTAATATCTGCATTTACTTAACGATTGTTGTGGATGGAGTCAGTGTATGCTCATGCATTTCATTTTTGGTAAATTGTGCTGACCCGTGATAGGTGGCACCTCGGTAAACAGTACTGACCCGTGATAGGTGGTACGTTTAAGATTTACGTTTTTGGTAAGTTGTGTTGACCCGTGATAGGTGGCACCTCGGTAAACAATACTAACCCGTGATAGGTGGTACGTTTACGATTTACGCTTTTTAGTAAATCGTGCTGACCCGTGATAGGTGGCACCTCGGTAATTGGTACTTTGGCCTGCGATAGGCGGTACAATTATGATTCACGGCCCTTCGAGGAGGGTTTTGGTTTGGAATTTCGAGTCCATGCATTTTGGCATATACGCATTGCATTAGGCTGCTTGGCACACGAGTCGTGTTTTGATTCGAGTGTATGATTGAGTGTTGGAACTTGAGATGTCATTGTGATTGTGATGATTTTACTAAGTGTTATGTATTGAATATCGTGTGAAAGTATGATGGATTGTAAAACTCTTTCGAAACCCAATTTGTCGTGGTAATTGTGTGGGAATTGCTAAGTGTTAAGATTTGGAGTTGTGTATGAATGTGATTGAGTTAGTTTATGTATTTTTGGAAGAATATGCAGGGAAATCGATTTCCCAATCGATTTGATGAGTTACAAGGACTTCGCTAATTTGACAAAATCGCTTTCCCAATCGATTTTATAATATGTTTTTTAAAACCATTTAAGAAATCGATTTGGAAATCGATTTGGCCATACAGGAACTCAGCAAAATTGACAAAATCGATTTGGAAATCGATTGGCTTTAATACAGGGGCTCAGTTATTCATTCAATCGATTTCCCAATCAATTGAATTAAGCCCAGAGTTCAAATTTCACTAAAAACCTTCAGGAAATCGATTTGGAAATCGATTGGCTTAGTAGAAATTCTTATTTTGAGTTAGATAATCGATTGCTCAATTGATTTATCAATGTTTTGGTCAGTTATGTATTACTTGATGGATTGAGAACTTTATTTTGATTTCATTTTTATTTGGCAAGTATTATATGAACTTTTAGCATATGGAAAACCCTTTTAAGGTGCATGCTAAGTGGAAAGGTTATTTGTGCATTTAAAAAACTTAAATGTTATGTGTTAACTGTTAATTTCGGTTGGTGACCCTTTACAACTATTGTGGAAATCTGGGCTTTGCCCTCAGATGAGAGCCAGGACAATCCTACCGGTTCGTACCCTGCGGATGGGGATGTAGATGGGAATGCTTGACTGGAGCTATGTTAGGAGGATCTTACGGGGTGCGTGGAGATCACTCAGGGTGTATAGTTTTTTTGGTAGAATGATCAGATTAGGTTGAAATAGGGGGAACAGATGTCTTTATTTTGATTTGCGTTTATTTTGGAAGATTGTATCTTTACTAATATTGTTAGCGTGACATCTTATGTTAATGGATTCCATGTATCATTGGCTGTTGTGTAAATACTTTGGACTCATATTTCGAAAACTATTCCGCTGCGTATCAATTATATTGACTTATATGATTATTCAAAGGTATTTTACTTAATTATTCTTTGTTTCATTTTAATTTCTTTTGAAAAAAAAAATACACCCTCGCTTTGAAAATCGGGGTGTTACAGAACCCTCCTTGGAACAGCCCACCTACACTGAAGTTTAAACTGGGTGCTCCCTTTTCTTACTCTTATTTTATACTTGTTACTTTCATTGAGGACAATGTGTAATTTAAGTGCGGGGATATTATTTAGGATTCTATTTGTTATGATTTTAATTATTATAATTCCAAAAATAATAATAATAATAATAATAATAATAATAATAAATAAAAAAATAAAAAATAAAAATAAAATAATGGATATTGCATTGCATGCTTTTCATCAGATTTTATGGTTGTAAATGTTGAGAGTTTGTTTGGATTGACATGATTAGATAGTATTTTTGCATTCTTGGTAAAATAAATTGGATAAAAATGCTAAATTATGTATCATTTGTGATAAGTCATTAACCTTTGTGAGATTTTTGAGCCTTATTATGAATGAAATACATTTTTCCATCCTTTTTTTTTTCTTGTGTGTTATCTCACTCATGATTTCTAGTTACGCCAAAATTTGACTTGACTCTTGTCCGCATGCATATATTGAAATGATCTAGGCATTTGTTTCTAATTAAGCTACTAGCCAAATAAGCCTACCCTACAATTATCCATTTGTTTAAGCCCCTTTGAGCCTAATTACCCTTTTTTTTATATAGCTCATTACAAGCCTAAAAGTGAAAAACAATGAATTGCCTCAATCTTGGGCGATAAAGGAGTCTTTCCTTACATAAATTTAGGGGTGCTCAACTTATTTGAGAGTGATGAAAAAAAAGGAAAAAAACTCGCCAAGATTTCCAATTTGAGGAAAGGGGGGGCGAGAAGCTCGTGAAGTAACATTGCCCGTAACGTCGAATGGTCGGGGTGTTAAAATCACATTGTGACCAAGTATGACAACGTGAAGTATGTGGATATGAATAAGTGTGATTGTTGTTGTACTATTAAGACAACACATGGTCTACCTTGTTCATGTGAAGTAACCAGATAAAATATGATCCCATATATTATTTTGTTAGATTCTATTCATGTTTGGTGGAGTAAATTAAATTTTCATGATGATGAATTGGGTAAACCTTCGAGTTATTCGTGTAACGTGAAATTGATGTCATAATTAAAAAATTTGATGAACCTGATGTACTTGACAAAATTGAACTTAAAGATAAATTACGAGAGATCACTTCTTCATCCACTATGTCGATGTTCCTACCTAATGTTAAGATTAAAACAAATGATGCAAAAAAAAAAAAAAAGGAAAAAGTAAGGTATCAAAAAGAGAAAAAGTTAAAAATGATGTATACCCATTTACCATTTTATCAACAATAGATTAACCACCGTCAAAAGGTTCTACTACCGAATGACCAACATGAACTGATTCTCGATGAATGACGTAAGGATGAGAAGTCCTATGAAACCACTTCATGTAACCGTCTAGTCTACAAGTTCTTGTACAACTGCAACAACATCAATTACATGGACAACATACTACCTAAACATAATGTTCATTTCCGTTTGAGTGGTCGTTTGACCTACTATCTCTAATGGTGAACCATGAACGTTTTGGATATGAGGGATGGAGTGTAGCACCCTGATTTTTAACAGCGCAAGTGTTTTTTTTTTTCAAAACAAATTCATAAACACAAAGAAATAGAGAAGGAAATACTTTTGGATAAATATTTAAGTCGTAACATAACGACAAAGTCAACAAATATTTACAAGCAACAGAATAGTTTTTGAAATCAAAATCCAAAGTATTCAAACATCAAAATACACTAGGGCTATAGGCCTATCAAACATAGCTCATACCCCTGGGGTATTCTCGGCAGACACCTGTACAAAAGCACTACCCCAAGAATTTTAACTCCCAACATCACATCAAAAAGTGGTAAATGGACCCATCAAAATAAAATGACAAGGTGACAATATTGGTATAGGTACAGTCTTCCAAATTAAAATAAACACAACCCAAAAAGAAAGACATCTAGTCCCTATACGTCAACCTAATCTGATTATTCTACAAAAAACTATACATCCCGGGTGATCTTCACGCGCCCCGCAAGATCCTCCTGACACAGCTCTAGTCAAGTGTGTCCAACCTACGTTCCCATCCACAAGGTACTAACTGGTGGGAAGATCCTGGTTCTCATCTGAGGGCAAAGCCCAGATTTCCACAATAGTTGTAAAGGGTCACCAACCAAAATTAACAATTAACACATAACATTTACGTTTTTAAATGCATAAAATAACCTTTCAACTTAGCATGCACCTTGAAAGGGTTACCATATGCTACACATGCATAAACAAAGTTGAAAAATGAAGTTTTTAACAAAACTGCACTATTGTATTCGAATACAACATCTCTGTATTCGAATACAAGGCTGTTTCATAAGTCAGCAGCAAAAACAGCATGTGTGTATTCGAATATGTAACAACCTATCTATTTTGTTAAATCTAGGGGTTAATTGTTAAAAATTGTTAATTTAAAAATAAAATAACTAGTTTATTTGTTAAAAAAAAAGAGGCATTATTGTAATATTTGGACAAATGAAGGGCAATGGCGTAACTTTCATTTTACCTCTCCAATCTCTCTCTAATATATCGTTGTTTTTCAAAAACAACATGGGGTTTCTTCTTCGTTGTCGTAAACACTCCTCCATCCTCCCAATCTTCAACTTCTAATTTTTCTTCATTTTTTCAAATCAGTTAAACCCAAAAGCTTGACAAAGCTCTTCAAAACCATTTTTTAAACCTTGCATGTCTCAATTTGTCTCTAACCAGATTCAAGGAAGCAGTAAGGGATACTACCCAACAAAAATGAAGAACTTGAGTCAAAGTGGCAATTCGAGAAAAAGGGGAACTCAACAACCAATTTAACCAGAAGATCGTCTTATCCCTTATCATAAACAGTGAGTTCTTTTTATTAAAGGTTTTTTTTTTTGTTATGAGTAGGGATTTAATGTTTTGAGGTGAAGTTTTTTAGAAGAAAATAGAAATGGAAGAAAACAACTGACATAGGTTTAACCCATAGGGATTTTGTTTAAATGTCAGTAAATTAAAACATGCATATTGTTTATTGTTGAGATATTGTGAATGAATTATATATTAGTGAAAATTTACTTAAATGTGTATAGCTAGACTTAAAGTGATTATGCTTGTCGAGCACGATTTATTCTCGTTACTGCTGTTGCCTGTGATGTGTTTGTGAAATTATGTTGTGTTATATTAATTTTGTCTAGTATGAGGATTTTGGGCGCTGGAAGTTTTAAAAAACTGCTTTAGGGTATTACAGATTAGGAGAATTAGAGTGTGAGGAAATGGAATTTTGCATATAGGTGTTTTTAAAACTGCATCCAAATGATTTCTCATGACTCCAATATTGTTTCTATTTTCTGACTATGAATTTACATTTTGAATTAAGGACTTAAGATTAGAATTATTATGAATTTAGTATATCACCTAAGCTATTTATAATTGTTGTGGATGAATGATGCATTTTGTATATGACATAATAAGTGTAGTTTATACAAAATATTTCAAGTTTTGTACAATATCATTAAATCATGCATGGCCTTATTCACGGTGGGACATTTAGGTTATTCCAGGCATGGAATAACAGGTAAAGGAGAACAATCAGGACGCTGATTGGGGTTTTGCCAGACCACCTTTACCAATCAGGACTCAATTATCTTAGTGATCCACATTAAGATATTGGGCGACTTTTCCTTATTCCAAAGAAAAAGATTTGAGGCCATGCATATGTTTTTCACAATATATATATAGACATGCATAATAATAATAATAATAATAATAATAATAATAATAATAATAATAATAATAATAATAATAATAATAATAATAATAATAATAATAATAATAATAATAATAATAATAATAATAATAATAATAATAATAATAATAATAATAATAATAATAATAATAATAATAATAATAATAATAATAATAATAATAATAATTTTATCATGAGATGTATAATTATTTTTCACGTTTTATACACTTTTATGAAAGAAACTATTTGAGCTTGTTTTTCCCTTTTATTTTTAGAGCTCACTGAGATATTTTATCACACCCCAATAATTATTTTTTTTAGCAGTTGGAGGAACATGAGACATGAAATTAGCATCAGAAGATCAGTTCCAAACTCGTTGAATTAGAATTTAATATTTTGTTTTATGATGTTAATCAGACAATCGTAGTTTGTTTCAAGATGTAATATTTTATTAATCTACTAAGCAAGTTGTAAACTATATTTATTAATGTAGTTTTCAGTTATGATGGTGATTCTAAATTATTATTTATTGTTAATTACCTCTGTTTTACTAAGGTGTATGGATCATATTATCATATTCTAGACAAATGATAATGGGTTCTACATAAGACATCCTTCTGTATTCGACTACACATAAGTCAGCAGCAAAAACAACATGTTTGTATTCGAATACAGCCTTCTGTATTCGACTACACATAAGTCAACATCAAAAATAGGATGTATGTATTCGAATACAACCTTCTGTATTCGAATACGCATCAGAAAACAACAGAAAAACAACAAACTTTAGCTTTTAAAAGGGTTTCGAAATCAATCAACACTTACACACAAATCCAAACAATCACACTTAGTAATTATAGCACAATCACCATGACAACTTGAGTTTCGAAAAGGTTTTACAATCAATCACAAACACACACAAATCCAAAACATTCACACTTAGCAATTATAGCACAATCACCATGACAACTTGAGTTTTGAAAAGGTTTTGTAATCAATCACACTTACACACAAATCCAAAACATTCGCACTTAGCAATTATAGCATAATCACCATGACAACTTGAGTTTTGAAATGGTTTTGCAATCAATCACACTCTTGAATCAAACATGACTCGCGTGCCAAGCACCTTAATGCATTGCGTATATGCCAAAATGCATGGACTTGATATTCCAAACCAAAACCCTCCTCAAAGGATCGTAAATCATAATTGTACCGCCTATCACAGGCCAAAATACTAGATTATTGAGGTGCTACCTATCACGGGTCAGCATGATTTACTAAAAACGTAAATCGTAAATGCACCGCCTTTCACAGGCCGAAGTGCTATTTACTGAGGTGCCACCTATCATGGGTCAACACGATTTACCAAAAATGTGCAGTCTATCGCAGACCTTACACGATGCGAGAATCCCAGCAAGGATAAGATGAACCAACAAATCACATGGAATCATCTCGTGGCCCATCCGTTCACCACTATCACCATGGCCCATCTGGTCGCCATGTACTGTAAAATGCATGAGCATACTCTGATTCTATCCACGACAATCATTAAGTAAATGCAGATATTAAAAGATTCCCCATTTTTAATACTCGTTTAATTCCAACGATTTTCACGACAATCATTTAGTAAACACATATATTAAAAGATTCTCCATTTTTAATACTCATTTAACTCTAATGATTTTCAAATTCCACACAGAGCATACTCAGACATATTTTCAAATTCAATCCACAATTCACACCAAATCACATCAATTCATTTTTCCACAAAATCCACACAAACACATCTCAAAATTTATAATATTAATGATGAATATGTCAAACCCGACAAACACAAATCATCACAACCCACCACTTAAACACGTCCAATTTCATTTCTTCAAAACCACACATAAATTAGTTAAATTCATTTTCCACAAAACACTCATCAATATCACCAAAAAACCAACTCTAAAATTTCACCCATATGAGGATTAAATTCATTTTTCCCAAATCTACACTTCAACCCTAACCAATTTCTTTTCCACCCAACCACAGATAAGTCCTTAAATGCAAACTAAAAGTTTGGAAGGATCCCTTACCTTAACGTTAGCTTTAACGAGCGATTAGGGTACCTCGATTAATTCCGATAAAATTTCTGCTCGCGACGTTGCTTCTAAAGTTAGTTCACTAGCACCGTAGCGTGGAGGTGAGCAACTTTCCTTTTTATCTCTTTGCGAAACGAAGCTTAGATCTAGAAGAGAAATGGAGTTTTGTGTTTGATGGTTTTGAAATCACCAACACCATTTTCGAATCCGAGAAGAATAATGAAGCTGAGAAATTTGTTCTTTCTCACCCACTAAGCTTTGGGTTTCTTTTCTTGATGCAAAAGAAAACAAAGAAAGCAAAAGGAAATTGAAGGGTGAAGGAAGAATGAAGAATGAATACGCGAGGCAGGGGGAAACATTTTCAACAACCCGAGATATTTTTAACAAAACTGCCCAGAATTAAATTTTTCGTAACCTAAATAAATTATTCTTCGACAAAAGATTCACCGTACTTAATCTAATTTGTTTATCGACGAATAATTTTAATCGGGGCATCAAAAGATATTTTTGGGCATTAAACTCACAAAATATCAATAACTTGGCTAAAAAGCCTCAGAGTTCAATACCAAAATATACTGAAATACATAAATTAGAATTTAAAACTATGGATCTGACATTAAGGATTTAAAAATTGGGAGCAAAATTTGTTTTAATGTTAAGGACAATTTAGTCTTTTTATTAAGGGTAGGGGGTGTAACTAGCTGGGGTGTAGATAGAAAAATTGAATTGGTTTTTGTTGTTTTGTTCCCTATTTGATTTAATTCAATTTCTTACGTTTCTGTTTATTCAGTATATCTTGTTAGATCCTTAATTAATGTTGTTTTGTATGACCTTTGTGTAACTTTTGTGTGGTTGTTGCTGATGCACAATGATGATTTTTTTTGTTATGTATTCTTTTTGTGTTAGTTTATGTTTGGAGATGGGGTTGTCTTTGAGAACGAATCTGAAGATCAACTCTCATCGTATCTAAAATGGCATGAGCAATTTGTTTACTATGTCAATGGGATGTGATAATTTCTAAATTTATGATTATGGATTAATTGGAGCTGTTGATAATAAGAATTTTGGATAATCAAATTAAGTTAATACTATATGTTAATTCTCGCCATCTTAATTTCATCTATTGCTGTATTTTGGATCTAATGAAGTTTTCATGTATTTAGTTTTTTTGTTGATGTAGTGGGATTCTTATCTTCAATTTTTTATTACTGAAAAAACATTAAAAATTCTACAAAGTATAGCAATAAATTATTATAAAAATTGTCATATGGACAATATACGTTGAATACACATGAATGAAAAAGTATGGGCTTACGTGATTAGAAAAATTTAGAGGATTTGTAACATTTGAAACATTAACAAATAAAAGATACGTGTATCATTATAAAATTATTTTACATATTTAACTTAAGGATGTTTGATATGCGGAAGATAACTTACTTAATATTATTTAACTTTGTAAAATTGACTTTAAAGTTATTTTTTAAATTACACATAGTTGAGGTAAAACAAACATATATTTTTTTTTAAAAATAAAAATCCTTATGTTTTGTACTTAAATGAATTTTCAACTAAATTATGATTTAAGTCTTTGAAACGATAAATGAATTTGACTTAAAGATGCTTGTCATGTAACTATAAACATTATTGCAAATAGTTGTAAACTTTATCTTGTAAGAGATCTTCCAAAAATGTGTTATTTGTATAAAAAAATTAACATGCATAGACCTAATTTCTAGCCTAAATTCAGTATGATTTCACTCTTTGTTCCTATAATATTTATGATGGTATACTATTATAGTCTGATGCTTAAAATTTGCACTTGTTAGAAATGCATTTAAAATGAAATATTGCTCTTTAATGTTTGGACATGGGGCTGTTGTAACCGTTATAATTCTATGTTGAATTTTGCTCACACTTTTTTACGATAACATCTTTCAAATTATTATGCTAATTGTTAAATGAATTAACATCATTTTTGTATAAATTCACATCTTTATGTCATTGAAAGCAATCTCGATGATTTTCTCTAATTGTACTGCTAGTTAAATTTTGTTATGAGTTGTAACATGATAAAATTTTAATTTTCCATGTCAAACTATAAATGGTTTTGCTAACAATAATTTAAATGTGTCTTGATTGTATTGTTATTCAATCCTTGCTATCCTTGTTATTCAATCCTTGTTATTCAATCCTTGGTGTTATCCTTTTAATTGTGATGCATCATATATCAAATACTTGGAACAAGAAAAAGGATTAAAAATTATGTTTTTGAGAATTGAATCTAGGCTTCATGTTTTTTTATCATAAGTCTGACTTGTAGTGAAATTTTTAGGATATATCTTATCTACAAAATCTCAGTAAAATTTTCATAACTCTGACTTGAGAATTGAATCTAGGCTCCAACTTGTTTTGCATATATTGAGTAGCTTATACATTTTTTGATGCTTAAGTATAATATTTTGAATATGATTTTTCAAAAAATTGAGATTATAATGTTGCTTATCAAAAAAGTATTTTTTTTTCTTATTTTAAACATAGTTTAAATATGATTTTTGTCCTTAAAAATATGTTTCGTTTTGATTTTAGTCTCTATAATTTTTTTTAGTATAAAAATGGTGACATGACTACTTTT
>JBBPBR010000007.1:31038970-31082716 GCA_037974775.1 Cicer pinnatifidum | reverse complement strand
AATATAAAAAATAAAATAAAATAAAAACTTAAAAGACGATTATGATAAATGGGACAAACTATAAAGAATAAAATCATAATTTGATTCTTAATTTTGTTGTTGTCAAGTAACATAATAATTAAATTTACATACATTAAATGTGAAGAAATAGAGAATCCTAAATTTGAGTTTTTGCATATTAGTCTTTGTAGCTACTAATTGAGTTGTGCTTACGGGATTTTATTTTTACAAGTGATGTAGTGTTTTTGGTTTTGTAGTAGAAAGCTGTAATCTTTACTTCTTTAATGGTGAGAACATGAATTAAGTTATAATCATTCATCAATGATGGTGGAAAGATAAAAGAAGATAATATGAATTTTAATTTTGATAACTTTTAATTTTATGGGTTTAAAATAAACCTTAAAATTTTAATTGGTTTTAATTTGGATTTTAACTTCAAATTTTGTGGGTTTATGTAGATGAAAATCAACAAATCAAAAGATTTAAATTTTAATAAAAGACCATTTAAACTTCATACATTCGTGTATTTTGTATTTTGTTTAAAAGTTTAACTGTACAAATAAAATAGAACATAAAGCTATAATTTTTTGTTGTCAAATAATCTAGTGACTAGCTCACATATCTTAAATGCTACGTATCAATGTAATGTATATTAGCTGTATTTATGAGACATGTTTTCAATCTTTACTCCATCAATCGAAACAAAATGTGAAAGCGGCTTCAGAGTTGAGAAAATTTCAGCGACACACTTCGGAAAAACAAACGATATATACATTGTTTTTGGTAGTTAGCACCTCTTCATCTACAAGAGTTTGAAAGTGTAAAGTTTAAAATATCATAACACATTATGCGGACTACGAATTCATATGCGCAAACATTAGAGCCCTTTTCTCTGCTCAAAGTAAAAAATAACCAAATGGTAAAAAAGAGCAAAGAAACTAAAGCCAGAATCCAACCACAACGCTTAACTGACAGCATAGAAGGTTAGCCCCCTTTGAGCCTACAATCTGAAACACCAAAATACATGATGATTAAGTAGTGTATAGTAGACGATAATAGCAGACTTGAGTTTCATCCTCACGTGAAGAGATGGGTGCGGTTACGTGATAGCTGAGGCCGTTTTATTGGAGACATTATCAAATTCCTCAAAGTCATTGATGGCTTACTAGTAGCACCAGGTCGAAAAACAGGGTGAGCACCAACCCTTCTGTTCCCGGCATCCCCTGCAATGACATTTTGTTTTGCCGGTGAGCCAACAGATATGTCAAACTGACCAGAATTATTGCTATTCTGCCTCGCTGGCCATACATCCTCTCTTGGTCCTGGGGTGGTAGGAGTGAATACCGGCGGACCTGTAACAAATAAGTTATCTACTTTTGGAAATATCTAAAGGGAGAAGAAACGAGGTCTTAATCATAAAGTTCATTTTTCAACATTATGTCTCAATTATAGATACTTCACTTGGTTTTAAAGTTAACTGAAACTCATATATCATTAAAACACCGTCTACTGAATCCATAATGTAGTATCTTCGGACTGATGAAAGTTAAAGATTACCTTGTCTACAAGTTTCTCTTTCATCAATTATGTTAGGTGGGTTGGAGAACAAATCCCGCTCATTTCTAGAATAAAAGTTGCTTGCAGGCTGTATGGCAGACCGCTTCACCGAGTCAAACTCATTTCTCAGCTGGTCATACATTTCATCTAATTTTCTCTTCTGCCTGAATGGAAATAACTTAGAGTCAACAATTGAGGAGATTTAATTTTAACAAGCTAGAGAAGTGATTCACGCTGACCTGGATTTTTCAGCAAATTTTTCCTGAAGTTCCTGATTGTCCTTGGTTAAGCTCTCAATTTCCTGTTGCATCATCTGGCACCTCTTGGCCATCTTTTGGTAGGCAGTATGTGCCTGCTCTACATTTTCATTAAACTTTTCTTGCATCTCCTCAAATTTCTGCCTGTATTGACGTTGCATTCTGTTCATCTTAACCTGCCACTCCAGTTCTTTTTGCCCAATGTAGAACATCACACTTCTATGTGCACTCTTCATCACTAAAATTTCTTAGGGTAAAACAATTGGTCAAATGTACACTAAAATTCTTTAATTTCAGAATATGCACCTCATTTACATTAGTCAGACCCTCAGGCCCTACAGAGTGTTATAACATGTGACATTAATTTCATACTTTCTACACATGCCTTCTACACAATAGGCATAAAGGATACATATCTGTGGAGACACTCCTGCCATGACCGTCTGCAATGAAAACCATCACAGTACCAGGGAATCCTTCAAATTACATAAAATATCTAAACTATATATAATATGTACGGGAGAATGCTTACTCACATTGACCCACTCATCATTGGGATTGACATCCACAGGTTTCATGACACTGATAAGAAGTGAAATGCATAAATTAGACAAGAAAAAGCAATCCATGAAGCTAATAATTGACATTCCAAAATTTTATAATGATGACAGAAAGATCACATTTTGGCCAAGTAATGTTGACAAAGTAATAGTGCCACTGCCACCAAATAACCATATCAAGAGGATCTAAATTGACATACATAATCTCGATAAATGATAGAATAGCCAAAATAAATGTATGAACAAATCACTGAGGATGATTACGGCCATTGGACAACCTTTTTAATTAGTGTTGTATCATGTGAACAAAACAATCATAAGTTCTTACGTGGATGGAAATAAAATAAGCAACAGATCCCAATAAAATCATTACCTCTTTGAAAGGACTTGATCACAAACAGGGCATGCTCCATCATTGCTTAATATCTTATTGGCATCATCTGTGCCTTTAAACTATGTTAAGGAAACTAGCTATATGTGAATTAACCACTTGAATAACAGAACAAAAGGGAACATCAACCTAATCAACCTAATTTGACATGAACTATTTTGATTATTGTTACAAGTGAAAGAACTAAGGACAAAATTTGTTGGCATCTGGATACACAATAGGTGACCACATGTTGTGGAAATGGCCCGCCCTTCTACTTCTCGCCAACATGCATTGCATCTCATTTCAGCAGTCAGATGCTACTTTCACATGTCCAAGGGTTGGCATACCTGCAAGACAAAACCATGATTCAGAATTCTGCATAGATCACAGATCCAAGAGCTAGCATATATACTAAAGTAGCAGGCATTTGCTAAACAACTATGATAACATCGATGATAATCAATACAGTACTCCTTCAGCTAAAGCAGCCAACTACTTCCAACTTAAAAATAACTGGCGGAATGCAAAATATTTGGACTGTAAGCTACAAAATAGTTAAACAACAGAACAACTTAAAGTAAAAATGTAGGAATACATCTTAATAGAAAACTGTCGACATTCTTTTTTTATTTTAACCCTCCGGTTCCTAGGAGAAAGGGCCTTTGGTAATACAGAATGATTCGAACTTGGTTAAACATTGATGCATCTCACAAGCAGAAAAGGCTGAAATAGTTGAAATCTTAAAAGGCTGAAATAGTTGAAATCTTAAAAGGCTGAAATTTTTAACAATAATAATACTAGGTCCTTAACTTCCATAGACTACTAGTAATAATATTAAATAGCAGACACAAACTTGAACAGAAACACTACATATAGGATTGTAAAACAAACTAATTCACTGTTTAAAGTTCAGACCCCTAACTTAATGACCTGTAACTGCTTCACTCACTATTTTACAAACTCTAACCCAACCACAGGTTGACCCTGATTACTAACACCAGCTCTCACTTTTTCAGTGAACTACTTTGTATATGTATTTATCAGTACACAACAAAGTAACAAATTTTTTTCTTCTGATCAGCACTTCTTATTGCCAACAAAATTTTATTTAACTGATGAGTTAATTAACTGCAGTTTCACTACAGAAGATCGAAACTAGAATGGTGAACAAAATAATAACCCTTCAAAATGCCTGAGCCGCATAACCAAAAGTGAGCGGGGAAAAGATCAAACATGTGAAAAACACTACAAACTTACACCCCTCCACCTCACCTCTGTATCATCAACAAATCTTTCACTCATAACCACAAATATCACAAAAATGAAAAAGATCTGTTGATACACAAAGAAAAAGCTTTAGTGAAAGAATCTTTGACTTATTTTATCTCTCTTCCACTCCTGCATAATTTCAGTTTTTATCCTTCTTTTCAAGCAAGTAAATGACTTATAAAATTAATTGATTATGTCAGTTTATGATTGATTTATTAAAATAATTAATCTAGCAGTAAAAGCCCTCTCTGTTCACTCATTAATACTATTTGTGTGGTACCAAAAAGCAAAGTTTCACAGATAATCTGGGAGAAAAACAGAATTTAATTGACCTAGGGCTAGAGGAAGCATTCCAAAAACAATCATGGCAATAATCAGAATTTTAAATACATTTAAAATTAGAGAATGGTACTAGTAAGTAACAACAGAAAAATTATCGGTAACATTAATAATCAGAATTTTAAATACATTTAAATTTAACCTAAATAGCAAGCAGAATTTTTTTATCGAAACGACATAAATATTGCAAATAAATGGAAAACAAGAAACAGAATCAGAATCGTCACTGAAAATTTACCGAAACGCCACTTGCTTGTTTGATTTCTCGATTCCACAGAACTTCAATTCAATCACCTTGTCCAAACATGAAATCTGAAGTAGCGAGGAAAAATGGTAGGGGAATTCCAAATTATACGGCTAACTCCGAAATTTTTTAAAAAAATAATAACGAACAAAGTTTGAAATATTGAGAATTTTCCTTTCCCTAACATTGTAGAAATCTGAGAGAAGATGAAGAGATTGAAGAACACAGCACCTAAAAGAGAGTAGAATGCAGATTGAAGGAACAAGAGAGGCTAGGAATCTGAGAGAGAAATCGGAGGAATTTTGGCGCGAAAGCTTCTTTCTTTGGCACCTGTCAAAAATAAACCGAAAATTGGCGAAACTGAAAATGAAATCGAGAAAACGAACAAAGACACTATGGTCTATGGGCTTAAAAGCCCTCTAAAGGCCCATCTAAGATTGTGACCCTAGTTTCTCTTGTGTAAAGAAAACGAAAAGATAAGATAAAACATTGTATGTGAAAAGTGTTTGCAACACATTTAAGAGCCTGTTTGTTTAGCTTTTCAAAAGTAGTTTTTTTCTTTTTAGAAATTTAAAAATTATAAAATTTGTTTGATTGACTTTCTTTAAAAAGTTGTCTCATAAAACTGTTTTGAAATTTATTGTTTTAAAAACCGAAAACCAATAACTACCATATGTTGATCTGATTTTTAGTTTTCCATTTTTATCTCTTTTCAAAGTAAAAAAACACGAAAAAATTATCAATTTTTATTAATGGCAATCTGATAAATAAATGAAAGATTTTTAAATTTTAATAAATAAAATAAATAATAATAATAATAAACAAATTGATTTGGTGTGTGCTCGATACTTGCATCAAGTGTTCCTTTACCTGAATCATGTTACACACCATTATCTTTAATATATAATTTTTTTAATAGAAATTGTTATTTTTTTTTAATAATATTCAACCATTTTTCAATTAAAGTTGTTACTAGGATAATTTAATGTATTTATTATATAATGGATTATTTTTAAGCTGGACGATACTTTCGATTATATTTAAAAAGATTATGTGTATGTTTATAATAATAATAAATTGTAAAGTATAATTCAATTGATAAATGTTGAAATTATTAAATTCAGAAATTATATTTCAAATTTAAATATGAGATTTTGCAGTTGTATATAAATTTATTTATTATTTGTCTTTAAAAAATAATTATAAAATACTAGTAATTAGTTTCACATTTTATCTTAATCTATTATATTATTCAAACCTAAATATACGTTAACGTCTTGGTAAGTTAACCTAAATATACGTTTTATCTTAATCTATTATATAATCATTTGTTTTAAAATCGTCTCTACGGTTAACAATCATGTCTAGTGAATTATGTGTCAGTCGTGTCTGTTAGTCAAATTTCAACCTTGAGCTAATAATGTTTACTTAGTATTCTCTATTAAGTGTGTAAATGCTAAACTATTATTCTTGTGATATGTGCTATGCATTTTTCTATTACAATAAACGATTTTTTAAAATAATTGTCAACTTTTATCTATTGGCTTATTCTTGTTATGTTATGGTTTTTCTTATTTTTTTTAGATAATTGTTAACTATTAACTACTAGTTTATTCTTTTTGTGTTGTGTCACTACAAGAAATTTGGTCTTTAGCTATCAATTTATAGATTGAATATTTCAGTCACACTAGCGACGGAAATAGAGACGATAATTTTGAACTTCCAAACTAAATATTTTTGCGTCACTAAATATTTTCTCACCAGTCACCACCACACACCATTAGTTCCTCTTTCTTTCTCAACCCACCTAAACCTTAAAACCATTCTTGTTAATCTCTTTTCGCGGTCATTTCATCACTATTCACAATCGTGAAACCAAATAGTTTGAATTTCATCTGTTGTTAATCATCCTCTCATAGCCATTTCATCATAAAACCATCCTCTGTTGCTAACTCAAATAACTAATTTAGATTTCATCTACAACCGCGAAATGAATGGGTTCTCTTAAACCCTTAAACTGCAATTGTGACTTGAAACCCTCAACCCTCATTCTTTATCGTCTCGTCCGCTAACGTGAAGCCCTCTTTTTACAGTTCTGAAGTTGTTGTTGATGTTGAAGGAACTTCCACTCCCTCAGGTTCTTCATTCAATCGTTAAAATGAAATTCCCCTTTCGGAATTTCATTTTGTTATGTTTATTGATTTGTTATATTGTTGAATCTTGAATGTAGAAATTGTGAAGGATCTTTATGATAAAATGCTTGAATCTATAAAAGTTAAACGATCCATGCCTCCAAATGTTTTGTGGTCAATGATTGCTAATTGTAAACAACATCACGATATTACTCTTCTCTTTGACATTTTATAGAATCTTCGCAACTTTGTTAGAGCATCTCCAATGGTAGCTAAATGAGTTCGTCCGCCAACGTGTAGTTACGTAACTTTCAGTTCTTTGTGAGTTAATCATTAGATTTGTGCCAATGTGTCATCACGGTTATCTCAAGAAGGAGCGATACTTTCACAATTTAATAATAATAAAATTATAACTGTTCTCTTTTTTTAATTAATTTATTAATAATAGTAAATTTATAATAATTAGTGGATTTATTTAATGAACCCATGTTGGGTTCACCGTTGGAGTAAATATGAATGAGTTGCTCTAAAATGATGTGGCACAGTGGACCCCATCTAATAAACTTTATGTTGAGTTCACCGTTAGAGATGCTCTTAGTTTCTATCTTTTAAATATTTATTTTCAATTATTTATTTATTTATTATTTTTGCTATGGTGATGAATTTAATATATATGGCGAACAAATGTTGTCAAACCTTCGCATACATGACGATTTTAACTGTCATATCTGTCGCGATGTTACTAAAGCATGTGTTCGTGCCGGAACCCTTGATTTCGGTATGATTGGTTTGTGACTTTATAAATTTGTGTTGTTTCATTTGTTAAGTTTGAAGATATGAAATTAAAATTTTAAGGCTATATTGGCTTCAATATGTGAGCAGGAAAGAAGGCTTTATGGAAGCATAATGTTTATGGATTGGCGTTGAGTATTTCATCTGCACATTATTTACTAGTATTGCTAGTTATACTAATGTTTTAATTTCTTTGATAATGTCTCTTTGATTTCTTTAGCTTGAACGCTTAATTTCCTTCCACGTAACACTACGTACATAGCCTTCAAAAAAAAAATGAAGGAACGAAAGCTTAGAACTTCCACAAGAAAGAGAGGGAATATGTGGCTGGTTGTTTGAGTGACTTAGAAAATATTTGAGATAAACAAAATATAATGTTGAGAATGGCATATGAGGTATGGGTGATTAGTTGCAAGTTTTATCATATTCTATGAGAAAGATGTGTATAAGACTAATATGGAGACATGAAGCGGATTAGAGGAAGAGAATAATTCTTCTCATTGAGGTTAATTGCACAGATCACTAAGATATTCAATTGGAATAATATCATTGACAAACCATTATGAATTAATTGACACTCATGTACTTATATTTGTTTGTTACACATTTGTGTTGATGTAAAGTATAAAACACATGGTTCTATAACTAAATGCTATTAAAAATTAAATATAGTTATAAAAAATAGTAGTGTGAGTGATTAAATTTTGACCGAAATTGACTTGATCATTGTTCATTCTTTTGGTAAACTTCTTAGGATTTTTCTTATCCTTTCTTGAACGGAGTATACCTTTCCAAGAGATCTCAAGTTGTTTAATATGATTGTTAACCTTGAGAACATTTCATCAATAGTTTCCTCCTCCTTCATTTCGAATAGTTCGAAATCTCTTACTCCCATATCTATCCTTGCTTCTTTTACATGGCTTGATCCTTCATGATGGATCCTTAGAGTATCCCAGAGCTCCTTATCGTTTTTGCACTCTTCAACTCTATCATATTCTTCCCTGCTCAAAGCACACGTTAGAAATAAATGAGCTTTAGAGTTTAGGAGTACCTTTGCATTTTCATCCGCCGTCCATTGTGCTTGAGGTTTCTCATCGGAGGTTGCATCTGTGTTGTTGGTTCTAATGACATGATCTCCATTTTCCACCACAGACCACATGTTGTTTTCTTGTGATATGAGAAATAGCCTCATCTTACCTTTCCAGTGGTAGTAATCTGCACCATCGAAGTAGGGAGGTCGGCTGGATGATCCTCCTTCAGGAATATACTTAGCTTTTGACATTTTTCTTTTTGGATCTTTTTCTCTTACACTGTTAGGTGTATTTTTTAGAGAACCTTGCTCTGATGCCAATTGATGTAGCTAAATATCACTAGAAGGGGGAGGGGGGGGGTTGAATAGGGATTTTGTTGTTAAAAATAAATTCTAAGTGTGTTAAAAACTATCCTCTCGCTGAGGATGGCTAGCTCGAGGATGGGATTTTTCAAATCGTTAGATCTAAGTTGAGCAAAAGAGTAGGAGTAGAATATGAGGGACACACACACAATTTTATACTGGTTCACCCAAAGATGGCTACGTCCAATCCTCACACCCTTGTGAGATTTCACTAACTTTCAAACAGATCGATCCTCAACCCGAGGATGATTACAAACCGTGTATTCTTTAGCTTCACCAAGCTTACAATAAATTTCCAAATATTTCCAAGTGTAACTCACAAGGAAATTACAAAGTGATATGAGAGTGATTGATACTTAATACTTTCTCAAAGGATTTACAAAGATATAGTATAGGATCAAAGAAAGTAAGAAGTGAGGGTGTTTTGCTCTTGATAGCTTTAAGATGCTTGATCTTTTTATGCAAGTGTGTTGTGTGTCTTCCAATGGAGAGCTTGTTTGCATTTTATAGAGATCCAATCCCTTGATGACCGTTGGAGCTTATTTCAAACATTCCAAGTCTTTCATCATATTTACGGAAGTGCCATTACAACCATCCTCACTTTTCTTGTAACTTGATCTTGACAAGTCCTTGCCAATTCTCTTTTGTCAGCAATGCACAGCTGTTATTTGACCATGTGAGCTGCATTTTTCGAAGACTTTAAGGTCTAGGTTGGTTTCACCTTTTGAGGTGATGTTGACAAGAGAGAGAGAGAGAAAGCTTAGCCTTTAAATTAGCCTTCACATGTGATCTTCCATTTTTGGCTTGTTTCAAGTTGCCTTTCTTCAACTTGACTTCTTCATGTATATATTCATGCAAACACATTTAATAGTTTGATTTTAGCCTTTGCACATGCTTGAAGAGTTGCTTTCACCTTTTCTGGCCTATCCTCGGCCTATTCTGCCATCCTCAGCATTCTAGATCTAGCTATATTCATCTTTTTCTTTTGACCTTTTGACTCATTATTTTAAATGCTTTGTTTATTCATGTTTGACATTGTTATGTATTTGAATAAACACATTTGTATTGGTGAGGGATCAAATTGTCCAAATCTGGAGTTTTTTCAAATTGCAGGCCATCCTCACGGTTAGCAATTTTCATCCTCACGTTTGCAGCAATTTCCATCCTCGCATTTGCAGCAATTTCCATCCTCGCGTTTGCAGCAATTTCCATCCTCAGATTTCAATCATATTTTACTTCCTTTTGCCTTAATGATTAACAACCTATCTTCTTGTATGAATACACTCAAGAACACATGTTAGTCATTAATCACAATCATAATCTTTAAGCAATTTTGTTATCATTAAAATCATTTGAGAGATTTCGTCTCAACAATTAATTCATTAATATATATATATATATATATATATATATATATATATATATATATACTTCGTCAAATAATTAACCATTAAAGAAAAAATTATCATGTTATTGTCACACTAAATTAATTAAATAGAATAAAAAAGTAAAACTAAGGATTTTCACTAACTCTACTATCTCCTAGGTGGAATACTTATTTGGTCTAAAATAAAACTAATAAATGATATAACTTCTATAAATTATAATTTAATTAAATAATTCAACTTATTTTTTCATCTACCAAAATAAATCAAGTAAGACAAAAATATCACTCCATGTCACACATAACAAAATAAAGTCAACGTATCTAACACATCAATTTCATGATTATCGAAACTAGTCAAGTAAACAAAATACACAGTTGTCCACATAGGAAATAATTATGCCATAAACCGTTCTAATGTAATTGTCACACCAAAACGATTAAATAAAAATAAAGATTATAATTATTCAAGTAAAATAGAGAGTGGTAAATTTTAATTTAATTTCTTTACATATAGAATAAAATATTAATTAAATAATAAATTACGAAAATTACTAAAAGACACATATATCAAATTTCATTTCGAACCTGTTTAAAAAATAGTCTAGAATATCATTTAACGGGCCTAACCCAAAATTGATTTTGTACTAGCTTCTGAGTCGCTAAGAGAGTCGGAGGTCCCTAGTTCATCAAAATGTAGAGGTTTATCATTTTCTGATGAATCTATTTCAGAATCCGTGAATGTTTCTTCTTTAGAGGTTTCTAAAAGTATTGCCTCTATTTTTTGAATTATTTGTTCATCAATTTTTAATTCATGGAGTTTTTTTTTTTTTTTTCTATTTCTGTTGCAATATCTTGAGATGTGTCCTGGTTGGCCACACTTATAACAAGTTATTTGTTTTGAAGTTTGAGGTTTAAACCTCTTTTGCAAGGGTTTTTTCTTATATAAATTAGGTTTTCTTTGATTGTAGGTATTTTGGAGTTTAGATTTTTTTATAGAAATCATGTTTGCCTGGTTTAGAAAAAGATTTTCTGAGAGGTTTTCTAAAATGTTTTGAACAAGATCCTCCGCAGTCTTTAGAAACATTTGTCGTGGGTATTTCGAATTGTTTGCAAAAAGATCCTAATTCTTGTATAGTTCTTCTCATTTCCCATTTTAGATGTTTCTGGTGTTTTAAATCTTGGCATATTTTCAAACCTTACTTTTGTATGAAGCTTACCAATTCCCCATAAGTCAGATGATTATAAGGGATTTGGTTTGTTCCATAGACTTCTTTAATTTTGTTTCTAACCTTTTCTCCTAAAAGGGTTGGGAGTCCTGCGAGGAATTTTTCCTTCCAAAAAGGTTGGTTTGAGTCTTCCCTAAGCATAACCCTAGTTAGGAAAGTATTTTTGTAATATTGAAATTTTGATAGTTTTTTACATCTAAGGTTTGAAAGGAGTTCAACATTCTTATCCTTTAAGTGAGATGGATCTCCTATGAAGTGCAGGCTGATTGTGTGAATTAATGTTGCAACCGCATCAGGTATTGGGTTTCCTATCTCGTCGAGGATGGGAATTCCTTCCTCTATGGTTTGGATTGCATTTAATAATTCTAAGTGTTGAGGTGGTGTAAGATGGTAGTTCCACCATCCTTTGAGTTGGCATGAGAATCTTGCTATTGGGAGTTCAACTATGGCTTTGTCAGGTGTATTGGCTTGGGTTTTGTTGGCATTTGATGCCATTGTCATTTGTTGATGGATACTTAGGATGTTGTATTCGGACATACCATCTATGTTCCATTCATAAATAGTACTGGCATTGAATTTTGATTGAGAAAGGACATTAGGTTTGTTCTCAATTCCTAAGTCTGGTGTTGTAACCATGGTCAAAGATTGTCCCTTCTGTCATTGGAGCTTGCACAAATTTTGTTGTTCTTGTTCGGCTTCAGAAACATGGTCTAAAGTCGTTACTATTTTTTCAAAGGTATCTTAAGCTACCAAAGGCGTAGAGGTAGAAGAATGTTCTATCCTACTATGTTGGTCATGTAAGGCTTGAGTAAATTCTGTTTTACCTTCTCTAAATAGTTTTTGGCTTGTTTGGGAGATTTGAAATGGTTTAAAAACTGGGTTTTTTAGTTTTGAATCAGTCGTCTCAATCGGAGAGACATTGGAATTCTGTTGATGTTCCTCTATCTTAGTTAATTGTTTTGCAATTGTAATAAGATGGATATTTGTAAAATTATTTTGTTGAAGGATATTTTGAATATCTTTTTCCGAACTATCACTTGGGATTTTGAAAGGTGCAGCTTCTACTGGCTTTTCTAGGTGTGTTATTATGATTTGTCTTAAAGGTGGGTGTTCAAACTGTATTTTTAATCCAGTTGCCAAATCCCATTCTGCAGTTTTATTCCTGGTTGTTATGAGATTAACAGAACTTTGTTTTTGTTTGAAAGGGTAAAAAATTTGGTTTTGTGTTGCATAAATTTCAAACCATTCAAAAAATAAAATATGAGTTTTATTTTGTGAAACGAAAGTATAAAATTCATTATGAATTTCTTTTCTTTGTTTTAGAAAGTTTTTGAAGAACTAAGTCCTTTTATCTGTATTTTTGGAAGCATAAAAATCATTATGGACGATAGTTTTACTAGTAAATGAAATCTCACTTCCGTATTTCTATTAAAAGTTAACGATGAAGAGTAAATAACTTTATAGTGTACAACAAAAATTTTAGTAATACAAAACATTATTTTTTAAGTAAAAGTCCTATTTTCCCACGTGCGTGCACCAATCAAACATCATTCATGCAACTCTTTGAAATCATTAGTACCTAAATATTGGTGTAAGGGACGAGTTCATCCAACAACAAAAATTAAACCAAATAATAAATTAACAACCATAAAATATAAATATAAAATATTTTCGTAATAAAATATTTAAAGAAATTGATTATTTAATAGTTCTTAAAGATGTATAAAAAGTCATAAAATGTATCTAAATAAATCACGTTGCAAACGTAGAGCAAATAATTAAATCAAAACAAAAATAACAATAAAATGTATTCAAGTTATGCATGCTCCTAACAAGTTGCATTTTTGATTGTTTCTTTTGAGTAATACATCTATCTTGAGGAACTTAATTGTAGAGTTCTATTTTTATTATTATCCCATGATAAATATATCTGTAGTGAAAATGTTTAACGCCTTACATGTTTTAGAGTACTTAATTATAAAATTATAATATTTATGATGATATCAATAGTAATTATGGATGTCATAAGGAAATTGATGAGAAAATTGATTATTGAAATGTATTAATGTATACTTCATTTTTATAATGTGGAAAACTTAATAGTGAAAATTAAATGATACTTAATTGTGGAAATTGATTATTAATAGGCTAGATATTAATAACAACAAAACAATTAAAATAAAATGCAATGCTATGCATGAGCTTTGACTCTACTTTACAATGTGGTACCATTCTAACTCTGAAGTACTTGGTTAGAAGGCTTGATATTATGCCACCATCCCGGCGGACGAACAATTCAAATTGGCCCTGTCCTCATAAATCCCCTCAACTCAACCTGAGACACATATACATGACAATCGAGATAAACATGTGTTGCGTGGTAGCTCCTGATATTTGTAGTGCTGCCTCCAAGTCACCTAGGAATTCCCCATCCGAATACCTCCAAGGTCTAAAAATATTGCCTTAAGGCTCAAAAGTAGACTGCCACAATCAGGCTCATTAAGTTGTACTTACCCGAAATCACTAGGCTTGTCAGGCCTACCTATTTGATGACAAAATATAAACTCATCACAATTTTATAACATCACTATCATCGATAAAAAATCATCATTAGCATCCCGCATACATATATCATACCATGCATCCAGATTTTATTATGACATCACATAAATTCGTTTAATCAAACATATGCATCAAATTCATTTGAAATCAAAAATCACAATAATATAAAATACCTCACATTTATCGAAATTAAATCAATCAACACCTTATAAATTTTTGTATTCCATATTTTAATCTCATAATTTCCATATTTTCACATTAATCGATTTTTCACTCAAAGGGCTACTGCAGTACGTAAGGATCCCCTAATGAATTGTTGGGAAATACGGTTTTCCCGTTCATCTCACATTATATTATACTCATGAATTCAAACGCTTTCTCACCCCTTATCTTATTTCGACGCTTTCACACATGAATATTATTCCATGAGAAAACAACCTTTGTCACAACAAGAAAACATGGAATTTGTGAGGGCCAAAAGCCCTCACAAAGGGGAAAAAGCAGCCACAAAGTAGGCATTTGTGGCGGCCTTAGGCAGCCACAAATAAGGTGGTCACAAACCTTTGTGGCGGCCAAAACGGCCACAAAGTGTGAAAATTACGTTGTCCTTTGTGAGGACAAAGGCCGTCACAAACGCCTGCTTTTGTGAGGGCATAGGCCGCCACAAATATCTCACTTTGTAAGAGCTTAGACCACCACAAATGATAAGCTGATTTTAAAAAGTTAAGTTTTTGTGGGGGCCTAGGCTGCCACAAATGCTTCCCTTTGTGAGGGTTTAGGCCGCCACAAAAGATATTCCAGATAAAAAAATAAATATTTTGTGAGGGCTTAGACCGCCACAAAATATTATCTTTATTAAAAAATTATTTTTTTAAATTCGAAATTAATACTTAAAAATAATATTATATATAATAAATTAATATGAATATAAATTTAAAATTTAAATTAAAATTACAATATTATAATTATATTAAAATTTAAGTTAAGTTTAAAATATAATATCAATATAAATTAAATTTAATATATAATAAACTAATATCAATATAAATTAAATTTAATATATAATAAACTAATATCAATATAAATTAAAAATTTAAATTAAAAATATAATATTACAATTTAATTATCATTTAAATTAAATTTAAAATATAATATTTAAATTATAATTATAATTAAAGATTAATTTAAATTAAAATTAAAATTAAAATTAAAATTAAATTAAAATTAAATTAAAATTAAAATTAAAATTAAAATTAAAATTAAAATTAAAATAACTATTATATATAAAAATATAATATTAATAATAATTAAAGTAATTACTACCAAACCAAATAAAACATTCCAAAATTAATAAATAATGTCTTACAAACCCAAAATTAAACACACAATAATTAACTAGGACAAGATAAATATGTGTTCATACAACCTAAAAATAAAATTATAAAATTATTCAAATACATCAATCCTCATAATAATTCCTCTGATCAGCTCCACTCCCACCATCATTATTTCTTGCAATGTTATCCGACGACAGAAGTCCCTCAAAAGTATTATTAATTTGTGTTGGAGGAGACATCATGGTTTGAAATTGGATTTCATCTTCAATTACACCACCACTAGTCGAAGGAGGAGACATCATGGTTTGAAATTGGATTTCATCTTCAATTTGAGGTTGATTTAAATCTGGTCTGATCAAGCCAGCTATTGGCATAGTTGGTCGGTATGCAGTTTGATCTGGTTGAGGTTGAGGAAGTTGATGTCAAGATGATGGAACATACTGATAATTATGAAAATATTATTGTTGCTGAAACATTGGTTGCTGTTGTTGGAAGGCAGAGTTCGGAGGATCCTGGTGTTGCTGTTGGAAATTTGGAGGCGGTTGCTGCTGCTGGGAGTATTGAGAGTAATTTTGTTGTTGCTGGAATAGTGGTTGTTGATGCAAGTATTGAGGTCGATGCGGGAACTGATGATGAAACACAAGAGGAAATGAAAATTATTGCTGCTGAAATTGTTGTTGTTGCGGAAACTGCTGCTGCTGCTCTTGAAACTTTTGTTTCCATTCCTCATTCAATTTATCAATTGCTGCTTGTATCAGCTGCTGTGTCTTTTCTTCTTGCTCACTTGCCCATTGCTCCTTTAACTTGTCAAGATTATCTATCGATGGACTACGAGATCGATCCGTACTAGCATAAGAAGAAGACGTCTCAGTCTGAATCCTATTGGACCTTTCACAAATGTTGATGATAAACTACACACACCCAACACACGCCCTTTGTACTTGCCATCACTGATGTTCATAAAACTTGTGGTCTCATATTGTTTCCGCTACAGTGGACCAACTCGCTGAGCAAGAGGAAGAGTAGCTTGATGATCATCCCATTCTTTCATGACTTGTTGAAGTTGTTCCTATATAAAAAATAAAAAAAAATTAAAAATTAAAAATTAAAATAGTTTATAATTAATATATAATAATTTAGAGGACAAATTAATATATAATAATTACCTGAATCATTTTTGATAATCCATGAGTATACTCAGTTGTTTCAGGATTAACATGAAGATAGCAATGTATCTCTGCCTGAGTGACCTCCCTTCCAAGTTTCTTTTCCTAAAATATTAAATTAATGTCAAGTTTATAAGTTGGTGAAATGTGATGATTAATTGAATATAAATTAATAGACATATATTATAAATAGTAGTTACCATATAATATTTAATTTCTCCAGCAGACATGGAACCTCCCTTATGAGTACTGGTACCCCTCTCAGATGCTCTATTAATCTTTGCTTTTTCTCTCTTTTGTTTGTAAGCATTTGTGTTCCATTTCCTCCACAAAACACTCCAAACACCACTTTTTTCACATAATATAGGAACATATAGTCAATTATGCCGTAGAAATCTTCTACTACACCACTATCAAACACACTTTTCATACAAACTCCACTATTAATTGTTTCTTTTCCTTCGGTCCAAGATTCAGTGTGAAATTTGTATCCATTGACGTAATAGGTGTGCCATTATTTGAAACTTCTACTCGGGCCCATAGATAAGTGCCTCAAGTGGATGTTGATAGGAGTTTATTCTTCGAGATGTACTTGTTGTTGAAACCATAATGGGAAATTTGAATGTATATCAACAGATGATTGTCCTGTAGTTAAAAATGCCCAGAACGATGACCATATATATGGTGAATATCAATTTAATCATATAAATATAATCAAAAAGAAGAGGAATTTAAAACGTACTAAATGTATGGTTTAACTTCAGTGCAGTTAATCAAAACGTGAACATGTGCTGCATTAAATACTGTCACTTGGCCAGAAAATTGAAAAATCCCTACCAGCATGATGACCAGACAAGCGAAAAACTGATAAAGCATGTGGATGACGTATAACACTATAAGTAGCGTTTCTTTCGTTAACTGGTGACAACGTTTCGTTGTTGAAATAATGAGAACAAAAGTGTGTTGTTTCATGTAACACCCCGATTTCTAACAGCGAGAGTGTATTTTTTTTCAAAACAAATTCATAAAAACAAAGAAATAAAGAAGGAAATACCTTTGGATAAATATTTAAGCAGCGGAATAGTTTTTGAAATACGAACCCAAAGTATTTACACATCAAAAAGTGGTACATGGACCCATCAAATAAAATGTCAAGGTGACAATATTGGTATAGGAACAATCTTCCAAATTAAAATAGATACAACCAAAAATAAAGACATCTAGTCCCTATACCTCCACCTAATCTGATCATACTACAAAAATTGTACAACCCGAGTGATCTCCACGCGCCTCGCAAGATCCTCTAACACAGCTCCAGTCAGGTGTGTCCAATTACATTCCCATCCACAGGGTACTAACCCATAGGATGGCACTGGTTCTCATCTGAGGGCAAAGCCCAGATTTCCACAATAGTTGTAAAGGGTCACCAACCGAAATTAACAATTAACACATAACATTTAAGTTTTTAAATGCACAAAATAACCTTTCAACTTAGCATGCACCTTAAAAGGGTTTCCATATGCCAAACATGCATAAACAAGGTCGAAAAATGAAGTTTTTAACAAAACAACACTGCTGTTTTCGAATACAGCATCTCTGTATTCGAATACAAGGCTGTTTTAGCATTCAACAGCAAAAACAGCATGTTTGTATTCGACTACAACAATCTGTATTCGACTGCACAGTAAGTCAGTGGCAAAAATAACATGTATGTATTCGAATACAGCTTGCTGTATTCGAATACACATCAGACTATAGCAGAAAAACAGCAAAATTCAGCTTTTTAAAGGGTTCCGAAACCAATAAACACTTACACACAAATCCAAACAATCACACTTAACAATTACAGCGCAATCGCCACGACATCTTGAGTTTCGAAATGGTTTTGCAATCAATCACACTTACAAACAATTCCAAAACATCCACACTTGGCAATTATAACACAATCACCCACACAACTTAAGTTTCGAAAAGGTTTTGCAATCAATCACACTTACAAACAATTCCAAAACATCCACACTTGGCAATTATAACACAATCACCACGACAACTTAAGTTTCGAAAAGGTTTTGCAATCAACCACACTTACACGCAATTCCAAAACATCCACACTTGGTAATTATAACACAATCACCATGACGACTTGAGTTCAAACACTCAATCATAATCTTAAATCAAACATGACTCGCGTGCCAAGCACCCTAATGCAATGCGTATATGCCAAAATGCATGGACTCGGAATTCCAAACCAAAACCCTCCTCGAAGGGCCGTAAATCATAATTGTACCGCCTATCACAGACCGAAGTACTAAATTACCGAGGTGCTACCTATCACGGGTCAGCACGATTTACTAAAAACGTAAATCGTAAATGTACCGCCTATCACAGGCCGAAGTACTATTTAACGAGGTGCCACCTATCACAGGGCAGCATGATTTACCAAAAATGTGCAGCCTATCGCAGACCTTACACGATGCGACAATCCCCGCAAGGATAAGATGAACCAATAAATCACATGGAATCATCTTGTGGCCCATCCGGTCACCACTATGACCATGGCCCATCTGGTTGCCATGTACTATGAAATGCATGAGCATACTCTGACTCTATCCACGACAATCGTTAAGTAAATGCAAATATTAAAAGATTCCCCATTTTTAATACTCATTTAACTCTAACAATTTTCACGACAATCATTAAGTAATCAGAGATATTAAAAGATTTCCCATTTTTAATACTCGTTTAACTCTAACAATTTTGACGACAATCATTAGGTAAATGCATTTATTAAGAGATTCCCCATTCTTAATACTCATTTAACTCTAACAATTTCGACGACAATCATTAAGTAAATACAGATATTAAGAGATTCCCCATTCTTAATACTCATTTAACTCTAACAATTTTCACTACAAACATTAAGTAAACAGAGATATTAAAAGATTCCCCATTTTTAATACTCGTTTAACTCTAATGATTTTCAAATTCCAAACAGAGCATACTTAGACATATTCTCAAATTCAATCCACAATTCACACCAAATCACATCAATTCATTTTCCACAAAAATCCACACAAACACATCTCAAAATTTATAATATTAATTATGAACACGTCTAACACGACAAACACAAAATTATCACAACCCACCACTCAAACACATCAAATTTCATTTCCTCAAAACCACACATAAATGAGTTAAATTCATTTTCCACGAAACACTCATCAATATCACCAACCCCAACTCTAAAATTTCACCCATAAAAGCATTAAATTCTTTTTCCCCAAATCAACACTTTAACCCTAACAAAATTCTTTTCCACACAACCACAAATAAGTCCCTAAATGCAAACTAAAAGTTTGGAAGGAGCCCTTACCTTAACGATAGCTTTAACAAGTGATTACGGTACCGCGAGTAATTCTGATAAAATCTCCGCTCGCGACGTCGCTTCCAAATTTAGTTCACTAGCACCGTAGCATGGAGGTGAGCAACTATCCCTTCTATCTCTCCTCGAAACGAAGCTTAGATCTAGAAGAAAATTGGGGGTTTGTGTTTGACGGTTTGAAAATCCCTAACACCGTTTTTCTTCTTTTTCGAATCAAAGAGGAAGAATGATGCTGAGAAATCCTTGCTTTCTTACCCACCAAGCCTTGGGTTTCTCTTCTTGAAGCAAAAGAAAGCAAAGAAAGCAAAACAAAAAGAAAAGAGGAAGAAGGGCGATGGGTTTGCGAGGAGGGGAGCGATTCTGCTTTCTTTCTTTCCTTTCTTTCTCAATATATATAGATATATATATATATATATATATATATATATATATATATATATATATATATATATATATATATATATATATATATTATACTTAAAACCAAACTCAAACGAATATCTAACAACTCTTACACACATCACTTCACTCACATCTCATACTATTTTGATAAAAATATCTACTCTCGTCGCAACTCAACTGACAGATAAATTTTCAGCAACGAGTGATATTTTTAACAAAACTGTCCGGTATTAAATTCTTCGCAACATAAATAAATTATTTTCCGAAAAATAATTTTAATCCAATTTCCAAAAAATATATTTTTGACATTTAACTCACTAAATACCAAAAATTGGGCTAAAAGCCTAAGAAATTCAACACAAAATACCCTAAAATTGTATAATTTAGGATTTAAAATTAAGGGTCTTACATTTCACGGTGTAGGTAAGATGAATAAATTGAGCCCTCAACTCTAGCTTCATTTTTCACCGACCGTTTTGAATAACCCATGAACCTATAATATAAAAAGAGATGTACAATAAGCTCCATGTACATATATATATATATCACCTTTTAAATGGATACATCCATCTACACTGAACTGGTCCACCAAATCTAGCTTCACTTTCAAGATGTATTATAAACATATTCATTAAAACATAAGCTGTTCTCATTAAATAATTTTGTTATCATCAAAATAATTAAGAGTCATTGTTTTTCAAACTAACTTGGTTCTAACAACCTCCCCTTTTTTCATGATAACAAATATATATTTTTGTGAGCAATTTTTCTTTTTAAAATATAATAAATGCAAGGAAAATATCCCCCTTAATAGGAGAAGGTTAAAAAAGAAAGTGATATAAATTCTAACATGGGAGCCTAACTTTTAAAAGAAAATTTAGAGACATGAAAACTATGAAATTGTTCTCAAAGTATACTCCTCCTTTTGTCATCAGACAAAAAGAGCAGAAATAAGTAAATAAGTCATAGTGTAGAAATACAAAAAGAATATTTTTCATTAAATAAAGTTATCAATATAACATGTAGGATGCATAAGGTGAACATGGATTTGCATTCATCTATCCTAAATTTCTCAATAAGTTATCCTGCATATTTGGTCCTATGAATGTGTATATATATATATATATATATATACCTTTTGAGCTTTGTAAATTTGAATTCCACATATAAACGTCTGCTCACCCATCATGTTCATTTCAAATTCATTATGCATTATTTGTGAAAACTCTTGTCATAACTTAACATTAGTAGAATAAAAAATTACATCATCAACATAAACTTGGAAAATGTAACAGTTAGTTTTAGATGATTTTCTAAACAAAACAGTGTCTACCTGACCTATTTCAAAATCATTTTTCAAAATTTAGTTTATCATACCAAGACCTTGGAGCATGTTGAAGACCATATAGATATTAAATTTTTTTAGTTTAAAAACGTAGTTTGAAATTTTATTATCATCAAAGCCAGGAATTTTATTATCTTCAAAGATGTAACACCCCAAAATTTTCATATTGTGTCTTGTTAGTAATTGTTATGATTTATTATTAAATTAATAATTATTCTATAAATAAATAAATTAAACTAAATTTCATCCCACTTTATTTTACCTAAATAATTATAACCTTTATTTCTATTTAATTGTTTTGACGTGACAATTACATGGAGATGATTTATGATGTGATTATTTTCTAAATGGACTATTGTGTATTTTTTTTATTTAATTAGTTTTGATAATCATGAAATTGATGTGTTAGATATGTTTGTTTTGTTTTGTCATGTGTGAGTGGTATTCTTGTCTTGCTTGATTTATTTTAGTAGATAAAATATTAGTTGAATTATTTAATTAAATTAGAATTTATAAAAGTTATATTGTTTGTTAGTTTTATTTACGACCAAATAAGTATTCATTTAAGGAGATATTATAGAGTTAGTGAAACTCAACCTTTATGTGTAAGTGTTTTGAAAATATTTTTGGTCAATTCTAAAAAAATAAATTAGTGACGTGACTCATTCTTTTACTCTCCTTTATGACAAGATTTTATGACAATTCATGGTGTTTTCTTCGCATAATGTGCATTAACTCATTTTTAACACCTTTAATTTATTTTTTAAAGGAAGATTATAAATTTAATTATGAGTTTCTTTTTTTGTGCAATTAAGAGATGACTATTCTCCATTTTGTATCTCATGCATTCATATCTTTTAAACTAAAACTATAATTTTATTTTAATTGTCTACAAAAATAATTCTATGCTATTTTTGGTTTTGTAACTATTAGATAAAAAATTAAAAGGATGATGTGACACCCTCTAATTTATTTATTTAATTAAAATGGATGGTATGACTCCCTGCAATATACAGTGAACTTTATTAGTTAATCATAGTTAACTCAAACACACAAATACACATGATTTCAATTGACTTTGTAACAACCTAATAAAATTAAATAAATAATAATTATTGGTAGCATAATTTTGAAATTAAGTGCACTTCAATTTTAGACAAGAACTCAGTCTTAATATTGCAACGTAAATAATTATTATGTTCATACATTTCCATTAAGCCTCTTGCTGTCACACCTATTTGTCATTCATACACACCTAAAATAATTTTTTAAGTCATAAATCCCAATATCTATCGGTGTTGAATTCATCATTGCCTCATGAGTCATTTCTCATGCAAATTTAGAGATGTTAAGAAATAAAGTGACTAAGGTAAGGGATTTTTCCTATGCAGAGTTAGGCTAGACATTAAATTAGCAGTTTATAGGATATTGATATGATGTCTGGATGTCTTAAAAGAAAAATGTTGATTTTATTTTTGTCGTAAAGAAATTAACTATAATGTTTTGATTGTTTCTTTTGAGTAATACATCTATCTCGATGAACTTAATTATATAGTTCTATTTTTATTATTATCCCTTGATAAATTTGTTTGTATGGAAAATGTTTAACGTCTTATGTGTTTTAGAGTACTTAATTATAAAGTTATAATTATTATGATGATATCATTAGTAATATGTTTGTTATGATGTATTTGATATTAAGTCTTGACTTTTTGAGTATTTTAAATTTAAAATTTGACTTTCATGAACAAGATATGCGTCATGAGGAAATTGATGAGAATTTTATATTTTTAATTTTGACAATATGAGAAAATTGATTTATTGAAATGTATTAATGTATAATTCATTTTTTATAATGCAGAAGACTTTATAGTGAAAGGAATAAAAATTAATATGAAATACTTTGTCTTTGTGGTTGCTTAAGTGGCTGATGATTTATGTTTTAAATATTGTTATTTTTGTGGTTGCCTAAGTGGATGCTGATTTGTGTTTTAAATATCGTTATCTTTGGGGTTGCCTAGGTGGCTGGTGATTTGTGTTTTAAATATTGTTATCCTTGTGGTTGCCTAAGTGGCGGATGATTTATGTTTTAAATATTGTTATCTTTGTGGTTGCCTAAGTGGGAGATGATTTGTGTGATTGTTTATGTGAGTGGTGCCATATACCTTTTGAGCATCATTATCATTTCATGATATATCATATGCATCTTTGTGGACGCCTGTGTGGCTGATTTAATTTTTTCCCATTTGTATGAGTGACTTCTATGTTGACGCCTGTGTGGTTGGTTATATCAGGATCATATATGTTTAGGAGCATCCATAAATTATACATTTTATTGTTATTTTTATTTGCTCTACGGTTGCTACTTGATTTATGTAGATACATTTTATGACTTTAGATACATCTTTGAGAACTATTAAATAATCAATTTCTTTAAATCTTTTATTACAAAAGGATTTTATATTTATATTTTATGACTGTTAATTTATTATTTGGTTTTATTTTTGTTGTGGGATGAACTGACCCCTTACACCAATATTTAGGTACTAATGATCTCAAAGAGTTGCATGAATATGTTGGATTGGTGAACGTGTGTGGGAAAATAGGACTTTTACTTAAAAATAATGTTTTGTATTACTAAATTTTTTGTGGTACATTGTAAAATTATTGACTCTTCATCGTTAACTTTTAATATAAATATGGAAGTGATATTTCATATGTTAGTACATAATTGAATGTCATTAATTTCAGTCATCCTTGCTTCTTTTGAATTTCACTTAAAGATATTTTATTTTATTTTGGAGTTTAAATAATATCGATATAACAATTGGAATATTAATTGTGTAAATAAATAAATAATATTTTAGTAAATTGCATTATGTTCTATTAAAAAAAAATATATATCAATTCGTTTTATGACGCATCTTCAAATTATTACATGATGACATACTCCTAACAAAAAAATTATAGTTGTTTCTAAAAGAAAACAAATGTATTTAAGTAATATTTGGATAAAAAAATTTGGGGCGTTACAAAAGACATGAAGTTGTTTATATAACCATTTAAAAATGTTGTTTTTACATCCATTTGATATAAAATAGTTTTATTAAAAGCTACAAATGAAAGTAAAATCCTGATTGCCTCTAACCTTGCCACATAGGCAAAGATTTTAGTTCATCTATTGATGTTTATTACTTCTATACTAGTTTAGTTCTTCTTGCATGACCATTATCCATCCATCATCTAATAAGACTTCATCTATTGATGTTTATTTGAAAGCAGGTCTGGTCTTCAGAGGATCATTCATATTTCCTATGATTAGAGAGTTTGAATGTGATGATTTGTATTTCCATCCAAGTCTAAGTTCTTGAAGCACTTGACTAGTAGATGGTTCATCATTACTTGTTTATATGCTTTCAAAGTCATCTTTTGGGTCTTTAGAATGAGACTTTGTGGCTTCCTTTGATCTTTCTAGTTCTGATGATATCTGTATATCTGCAAAATCTTCCTCTAACATTGACTTTTTATGGTCAAGCTTCTTTTCATCAACAATCATAGTTTCTTTATTGTATACTCTATAGGCTTTAGACATTTAAGTGAATCCCAAAAAGATGCATATTTGAGAATGTGAATCAAACTTGCCAAGATTCTCTTTAGTATTCAAAATATAACATATACAACCAAATTGATTAAAATCACAAATATTGGGCTTTATTGCTTTCCACAATTTATAAAGTGTCTTATTGAGAATAGGTCTTATATAAATTATATTATGAATGTAACATGAAATGTTCACTATTTCTACCCAAAAGTGCTTTGCAACATTCAATTCATGAAACATGGTGCGTGCCATTTCTTGAAGAGATCTATTTTCACTTCATAATTTTTTTTTAAAATGTTTGTTTTCAAATTCACCACCATGACCACTACAAATTATTGTAATACAAAAACCTTTCTCATTTTTCCCTTATTTGCAGAAAGTAGTGAAAACATTATGTGACTCACCTTTGTGTTTAAGGAATTTAACCCATGTCCATTTGAAAGTAGTCATCAACAATGACAAGTTCATACTTCTACCACCAATGGAGGTTGTCCTTATAGGACTAAATAAGTCAATGTGCAAAAGTTCAAGTGGTCTAGAAGTCGAAACAACATTTTTAGAAGTAAAAGATGATTTTATTTGTTTCCTTTTCTGACATGCCTGACCAAGAACATTTGCTTCATACATCAGATTTGACAATCCTCTGACAAGGTTGAGACTATTTAACTTTGAGGTTAATCCCAAATGTGAATTCCCCAACCTTTTGTGCCAAATCGGTTGTTCTTCATTCATTGATATGAGAGACTTTACTTCTCTGATAAATTTATTTTTTAAATGTTATTTTTCCTCTTGTCAGTAAATAGTATGGATCCATCTATTTGACTAATGACTTTACATGACTTATGAAGACAACATCATGACCATTGTCACTTAATTGACTTATGTTCAATAGGTTATGCATAAGTCACTTTACAAGTAAAACATTTTTAATAGAGGGGAGAGAGCCATTACCTATTGTACCGCAACCTATGATCTTACCCTTATGATTTCCTCCAAATCCTACAAATCCTACTTCCTCAAGGGTCAGGTTTTGGAACATAGAATTTTCTCCCATCATGTGTCACGAACATCCATTATCCAAGAAGCATGATTGGTGTTTCAGCTTTGTTGCTGGGATATTTGCAAGATAAACGATTTTGTCCTTAGGTACCAACATCTAGTTGGGTCTTAGTTTGTTAGTTCTAAAAGATGTCTTGTATTTCCATGTTTTCAACATAGGACAAGTTCTACTCTCATGGCCTTTCTTCAAGCCAGAAACAAACATATTCAGGTATGTTAACTTTAGAAGTTTATGCTAGTTCTTGAAAACCAATACCTCTTCTATTGTTTTTGCTAGCACCATAGATCATAAATGCTTGTTTGCTTCTACCTATGCCATTTGCAAGAAACTCTTGAAAAGTCTTTTCATACTTAACAATGTTACAAACTCTTTCCTTTGAAGGTTTTGGAATATTATTCTTCAAAGTATGATTTTCCCTGTTTATAATTTCAAAATTTATCTCAAGGGTATTGTACTTGAATGTTAAGATGGAATGAACATTTCTAAGATTTTTGAGTTTTTAGGAAATATTGTGATGTTTGCTTAAAAAATCCTTTAACATGATTATAGGTCCATTACGAGAAAGGTCATATAACACTTCAATTTTATTATCAATAGATTTATTGTTAGAGTGAACGTTTGCCATAACAGTCATGTTTTATTATTCTTCATCTTCATCAGAAGATTCACCAGAGTCATCCTAGATAACCATAAGAATTTTCTTGTTTCCTTTGAAATCTTCCCTTTAAGAGTTTCCCTTTTCAAGCTTAGGACATTATGATTTGAAGTGTCTAGGTTATTTGCATTAGTAGAAAATAGTGTGTTTCTTCTATGATTTTTCTTCTTTTTCTTTGCTATCTTTAGATCATATTAAATATTTTCATGGAAATGATATATTCTTGTTGTTCTGCATGCACTAGATTTTTTTTAGATGAATGATAGTTCTTCATCATCTGAGTCTTCACTCTGATCATCAAGTTCACTTTCCTCTAAGTCTTCCTTAGCTTGTAGAGCCTTGGAATTTGCTTTGTTCCCTATAGACTTAAGAACAAGAGATGTTGACTTCTTCTTTTGTTCACCTTCAACTAGTTCAATCACATAAGATCTTAGTGTATTAATTAGTTCTTTCAAAGTCAATTTGTTAAGATCTTTAGCCTCTTGAGTAAATGTTACTTTTGGTCTCCACTTATTGGTTATATTTCTAAGAATTTTCTTGACATGATCAACTGCAGTGTAACTATTTTGGAAAACCTTTAATTCGGAGACTAAAGTTTGGAATCTAGAGAATATTTTCTCAATTTCTCCATCCTCTTCCCTCTGGAACATTTAATACTTTCTGATGTGCATGTTTGCCCTGGCTTGCTACACTTGTTTGCTTCCTCCATAATTGAGGCATAAAGCATCAAAGATATTTTTTGTTGTTTCTTTGTTACTGCACTTGTCAAACTCTTTAAAGGTAATTGCATTTTTCATAAATTTGCTGGCTTATTGATGCATCTTGTACTTCTTCTTTTGTTCAACGTGAGCTTTTTTTAGTTATTTCAACACCAACATCATCTTTAGGAGCCTCACAACCATACTCGACCATGTCCTAGAGTTCAGGATCATGTGAGTTGTAGAAAATTCTCAACATGTCCTTCCAGTAATCAAATCTCTCCCCATCAAACAAATGTGGTATGTTAACATTACCATCTATAACTTCATCACCAGAGTTAGTCATAATAAAAATAAAATATTTTCTCAAATAAGGTTAAGTGGTCAGCATTGAGACCGAACTCTGATGCTAACTAAAGAGTGAAAAATACAAGAAAAGGGGTTCGAATTGTGTTATGTTTTAAAAAATGTTTCCTTGAAAACATATACTAAAAATTTAAGATAAAACAATAGAGAAATAAAGAGATAAGAAGAGAAACACAAAATCAATTTATCTTGGTTCATCACCAACAAGATAACTACGTCTAGTCTCGTCTCTCTAAAGGATTTAATCCATTAATCAACAAATTTTTCATACGTCCATTGAACCCCTACTAGTTAGATTGATAGTTTTCAAGTACTCTTAACTTTTTAACTTAGTAGAGTCAAGCATTGGAGGACAACAACCACTACTAGGCTAGATTACGAGAAAATGATACAAGTACTCACACAAGATAATGTTACAAAGTATGCTCTTAGAATATAAGTACCTTATCAGCACTAAAATGATAGGTTTCTCAAGTTGTTGTGTATTTTTCTAGTTGATTTTCTCATGTATATTTTGTAGTGAAAAAATCACAAGTCTTTATCTATAGAATCTCCAAATCAATTATGGTTTTCGTTTGTTGTTGTTATTGCATGCATTTGTAAGACCCTAAATTTTCTAAATTCTAATTTATGCGATTTTAGGGATTTTGTGTTAAATTGCTTAGACATTTAGCCCAATTGAATTTAATTTTGGGAATTAAATATCAAAAACATATTTTATTAGAGTTAGTAATATGTTTGATATTTATATATATTTTAATATATATTTTGAGACCCGATTAAGATTATTTGCCGAAGAATAATTTAATTGTGTTACGAAGAATTTAATGCCGAGCAGATATTTTAAAAAATGTCACTTGTTGTTGAAAAATTCATCTGTCAAATGAGTTGCGATGAGAGTACATATTTTTATTAAAGTAGGTCGAGAGATGTGATGAGAGTAATGAATATTTTTTTAAATATCTATATTTTTAGATATTTATTTGATTGTTGGATTGGTTTAATTATATATATATATATGAATGTATGGAACGGACAAAGGGGAAACATTTTTCCCGTGAAGCCCACGCCTCTCGCTTCATTCTTCTCCTTCCATCTTTCTTTTCTTTTTCTTTTTTTGTTAGTGTTGGTAGAAAACTAAAACAAAAAAAAAGAAAATCTCATTTTTCTTCTAGATCTAAGCTTCCATTCGAGAAGTGACAGAAGAGAAAGTTGCTCATTGCCACGTTGCGGTGCTAGTGAGCTAGCTTTCGACGCGACATCACGAACTTAAATTTTATCAAAATTAATGGCGGTGCCGTAATCGCTTGTTAAAGCTACAACAGAGGTAAGGGCTCCTTCCAAACTTTTAGTTTGCATTTAGGACATTATTTGTGATTTTGTGGAAAAGAAATTTGATGTGTGAATTTGTAGAAAATGAATTTAATGCAATTATGTGCGATTTAGTGAAATTTAAATTTGAGGCGTGGTTTATGGTGATTCATATTTGATGTGATTTATATGTGCATAATTATTATTATGAGTTTTTTAGATGTGATTTATTTGCAGATTATTATGAAATTTGGTGGTTTATGTGTAAAAATATGGAGTTTTGAAATTGGGGGAATTAGGTTTGAATTGTTGAAATTTAATTGAGGTGCTATATGTGTGTTGTGGAATTGAATTGATTGTTGTTGATGTGAATTGGCGGTAATTAAATTTGATGAGTTTGAGTTACGAAATAAGTTATTTTCAAATAAATGAGTTTGACCTGAAATTGAAATTTTACAAAAAAAATTAGCGTTGTTAAAGTTGTGAAAAAGTTCAAATTTTAACTAAGTTAAAGAGTTTGAGTAAAAAGATAGATTGAAATTAAAAATGGTTAGAGTTTAAAATCTTACTCTTTTAATTACTCTTTGATTGGATTTAAAAAGAAAAAAGTTTAGAGTATTGTATTAACTCAAAAATTTCAGTGCTTTAATAGTCGAGTGTGTGTATGTGAAATTTGGACAATATTTGTTTTATTTAGTTTTAAGTAAATAATATAGATTATTTGGTTTTAAAAGTTTGGTGTGTGAGAAAAATTTAATTTTTGGAATTTTGTTGTGTGTGGATTAATTTTATTGTGAACAAATTGTTATAAATATTTATGTTTATGTAGTTAGCTCCTTGAGTCTCGAAAAGGAATCGAGACTGTTGACACCGAGTTAGCGGTGGGGAGAACTCTGATATTTTAATGTTGTTGTGGTGATTTATAGTTAAAAATTTTGGAGATTGAATATGGGTGATTAATGTTTGGAAATTTTGGTGGTTCATGTTTAGTGAAACTGATGTGTTCATAATTAATATTATGAATTTTTTAGAAGAAATTTGTGTGTGACTTGGTGGAAAATGAATTTAATTCAATTTAGGTGTGGATGGAATTTGGAGATGTGATTTATGTATGGCTGTGGAAATTTAAATTGGTGTGAATAAATATGTTTGAGTATGCTCTGTGTTGTATTTGAAAAATCATTAGTGTTAAATGAGTATTAAAAATGGGGAATCTTTTAATAGCTGCATTTACTTAATGATTGTGGTGAAAAGAGTCAGAGTATGCTCATGCATTTAATAGTACATAGTGACCGTGATGGGGCCATGGTGATAGTGGTGATCGTGATGGGCCACGGGATGATGCCATGTGAATTGTTGGTTCATCTTATCCTTGCGAGGATTGTCGCATCGTGCTGATATGTGAGAGATTGCGCTATAGAATATGCTGATATGTGAGCAAATGCACTCTAGAAAATCGTGCTGGTCTGTGAGCGACTGCACTCTTGTATGTCGTGCTGGTATGTGAGAGACTGCACGCTAGTAAATCGTGTTGGTCTGTGAGCGACTGCACTAGTAAATCGTGCTAATCTGTGAGAGATTGCACATTGGTAATTAGTACTGGTTTGTGAGAGACTGTACAATTATGATTTACGCCATTCGATGAGGGTTTTGGTTTGTAATTCCAGAATCATGCATTTTAGCATATTCGCATTGCATTAGAGTGTTTGGCAGGCAAGTCATATTTGTTATACTATGATGATTGTATATACATATTCGGTTGTTGTTGTGATTTGCCGTAATTGCTTTGATGTGTGAAGTTGGGTTGATTAAGTTTTGATGTAATTATGTGTTCCTAATGGATTTAATGAATATTCGATGTGTGATTGATGTATAAATTTGTGGAGATTAATTTGGTGTTAATTATGTGTTCATAATTGATAACATTATTGTTTGAAGTGTTGATTGATTTAGAGCCATTTTAGAATTGAAAATCTGCATTTTCTCAGTTGTATTCGGCTATGATAGTGCAGTTTGTCAAAACTTCATTTTTCAACATTGTTTATGCATTTTTGGACATATGAAAACCCTTTCGAGGAATATGCTAAGACGAAAGGTTCTTTTGAGCATTTGAAAATATAAGAATTTTGCTAAGTGTTATTTGTTAATTTCGGTTGGTGACCTTTACAATTATTGTGGAAATTTGGGCTTTGCCCTCAAATGAGAACCAGAATCGTCCTACCGGTTAGTACTTTGGAGACGGGCATGTAGTTAGACATACCTGACCGAAGCTGTGTCAGGAGGATCTTGCGGGGTGCGTGGAGATCACCTAGGTTGTGTAGTTTTTGTAGCATGGTCAGATTAGGTGGTTGTATAAGGACTAAATGTCTTTCTTTTGTGATTGTATTTATTTCATTTTGAAATATTGTATCTATGCTTAAACTGTCTGATGACTTTTCTTTTGATGGGTCTATGTTCCACTTTTTGATGTAACGTGGGGAAAGTAGAGATTCTTGGGGCAGTGCTTTTATGTAGGTGTCTGCCGAGAATACCCTAGGGGTATGAGCTATGTTGATACGTCTTATAGTCTCGTTGTATTTTGCTATTTAATTACTTTGGATTTTGTTTCAAAAACTATTTCCGCTGTTTGTAAATATTGTTGACTTTTGTCGTTGTGTTACGACTTAAATATTTTATCCAAAAGTATTTCTTTCTTTATTTCTTTGTTTAAAAAAAAATACACTCGCACTGTTAAAAATCGGGGTGTTACACAATTCGCACGTAAAAATGAATCATATCAATATTTAGGGATCTTAAATTAGTAATTTAAACATGTCCATATACGTTTTGATGATTGATTGAGCGTATCTTGATTTAAAACGATAGGAATATCAAAGGATGACACTTTTAGAGGATGTCATTTCCTTTCTTCAATTAGTGAATAAGTCCACTTTGATGAGCAAATGATGTTGAGATGTTGACTTCTTAAAAGTTATAGGCTCAAAAGATTGACTTAATATAGTTGACTTTTAACAAAATGTTGACTTGAAGTGATGACTAAACTATTAACTAGGTTGCTAGTATAACCAAACACAAAATTATCAGAGTGACCTTGCATTAGTCAGATTCACTAGAGGCGTGGTGAGAGAACATTGATCATAGTTAGACTTGAGTTTGATTTTCCAGAGTCACAATGCATTTTTCTTGATTAGTGAATTATCTTTCTTTGTTCATCGGAGGATACAACACAAATCCTCTAAATTATTATAAAAAAAAGAGTTTGCACATTTAAACACATTCATTAAAACATAAATTGTTCTCATAAATAATTTTGTTATCATCAAAATAATTAAGGGTGATTAACCTTCAAACCAACATGGTTATAACACAATCCATACCTCTTCATTCTCACAACTACATATTCAATGAGGCGATTCCCACCCTAGGTCGCGAATCGCGATGTTCGTCAAAACCCTTATTCCACCCGTTCTCATAATTTCTTAGATTAAGAAATTGCTATAAAATTAGGGTGTGAACTTTAAGAAATTACACCCATTTCCATCACCGGTGGTGGTGGGCAACAGCTTATGGCTCCTTATATGCGTAAAGGATTCTAATGGTCCCGGCAAAACATGTCATTTACGGCAGATATGATTGTTTTACCATTGGTTTGTTGTGATTGGATTTTGGGTGTTCAGTAGCTAATATCACAGGGACCAATTATTTGGAACTTCGGTAAATTGCAAATGGAATTTACAATCAAGGTGTTCCATATATTTCAAGCAAGTTTTTATCTTTGGCTGCCAAGAATAGAGCAGATTTATGTTTTTTGGCTATGCATCAAACGTCTCATGAGATAGAGCAGATTTATTTCACCCATTTACTTGCATGAGTCTAAGAAACCTTTGATTCCCCATGAGATAGACTCATTGCTGACTGCTTACAGTGAAATCTTTGAGGAACCTAAAAAAATTACTACCAATGAGACCTAGTTTTGACCATAAAGTATTTTTGACTAGTGGAACAAACCCTTTTACTCTCAGACCTTACAGGTATTTTGTTCATAAAAACATTGTGGATAAGCTTGTTAAAGACATGCTAGAACAAGGAATTAAAAAGTACACCAATAGTCCTTTTCGCCTCACTTACTGTGTTGGTAAATTGAAAGATGGCTCTTGGAGGCTTTGTGTTTATTATAGAAGATTGAATCAGCATATCATCAAAGATAGGTTTCCAATTCTTCTTATTGATAACATTATGGATAAACTTGGGAGAGCTATGTTGTTTTCCAAGTTGGACCTGAGGTCTGGTTATCACAAGATACGAATGGAGGCTAGGGATGAATATAAAACTACATTCAAGACTCATAATGGTCATTTTGAGTACTTAGTCATGCCCTTTTGCTTGAGAAATGCTCCAGCAACATTTCAAGCTTTGATGAATCATATTTTCAAGCATTTTTGAGGAAAATTATGGTAATTTTCTTTGATGAAATACTTATGTACAGTCATTCCTTACATGAACATATTGAGCATTTACACTTGGTTTTTGAGACTGCTAAAGCCAATCAGCAATTCCTCAACAGATCCAAGTGTCATTTTGGTGTTGAATCCATGGAGTATCTAGGTCATATCATTTCACAAGGCTGTGTTTCCACTAATCCCAGCTGTCAACATTTGGAAGCAGCCCTAAACACTTGAACAATTGAGAGGTTTTCTGGGTTTAGTTAGTTATTATAGGAGATTTGTCAATGCTTTTGAGAAAATAGCTCGACCCCTGATTGATATGTTAAAGAAGGATAACTTTCTTTGGACTAAAGAATCTGCACAAGCCTTCGGTGATGTCAAATTAGCTTTAACAACTGCTCCTGAGCTATTCCTCCCTGACTTTAGGGTGGAGACTCATGCCTCGTGTAAGGGAACTAGTGCTGTTTTAATGAAGGATAACCATCTTATTGCTTACATTAGCAAATCCCTGGGGATCATACCAGACCATGTCCATCTATGAGAAAGGATTACTCGCAAATGTTTATGTTGTCCCAAAATGGAGTGCTTATTTGGCTCATAAAGCTTTCATCAACAGAACTGATAAGAGGAGTATTAAATATATCCTTGAACAAAAATTCAACACAGCATTTCAACAAGTTTGGATCTACAAACTTATGGGATTTGAATTTGAAATTCAATATAAGGAGGGCTCGACCAACACAACAACAAATTTTATCCAGAAAAAATGGAGCTGAACTCCTTCCTTTGTTGATGAATAAGTTGAACCAGATTTATTGATAAAAATAAAGGCATCTTGAATAGTTGATCCCTCACTTTTCAAGATGATTGATGACCTGCAAATAGATCCAACTAAGCATCCTAAGTTTTCTTGGCACAGAGAATAGTTTAGAAGATATTGTAAGCTGGTTATAGGGGCGGTGCCTGTTGTTAAAACTGCAATTTTGCAGTGGTTACATGATTCCACTATAGGTGGTCATTCAGGCAGGACTTCCATAGCAGCAAGACTCAAATCCCTTGTTTATTGGAAGAGAATGACAAAAGAAATTCAGCAGTATGTAAGGTATTTTTCTGTTTGTCAAAGAAACAAGCCTGATCTCTCGACTTCTCCTGGTCGACTTCAGCCCCTACCAATTCAAAATTGAATTTGGGAGGATATTAGTCTAGATTTTGTGGAATGACTACTATCCTCAGCTCGAAAACAAGTGTTTTTGGTGGTTGTCGACAGGCTCAACAAATATGCAAACTTTTTGGCCTTAGCTCTTACACGACGACTTTAAGTATGACCGAGTGGAGGAGTCATGTTCTTGGATTCTTCACATGTTCAAGTGCGCCTGAGTGGAAGAGTCCAAAAGTCTTCTACTCTTTGATTCTTCACATCTTCGAGTGCGACCGAGTGGAGGAGTCTGCAAGTTTTCTCCTATTGGATTCTTCACATCTTCAGGTGTGACTGAATGGAGGAGTCCACAAGTCTTCTATTCTTGGATTCTTCATATCTTTGTGTGCGACTGAGTGTCTTCACATCTTCAAGTGCGATCGAGTGTCTTCACACTTTAGGGTGCGACCGAGTGGAAGAGTCCACAAGTCTTCTGCTCTTGGATTCTTCACATCTTCGATTGTGATCGAGTGAAGGAGTGCACAAGTCTTTTTTTTTTTTCGGTGCACATAAGTACTTCTAAAATATTTTTGTGTGTTGTCGTTTAATATTTTTGATCAAGTTGTTATACTAGCATTATTCCGTGCAGCGACGATGTGACTTGTTTTGTTATTTTGTTTTTTCAACTTCACAAAATTCCACTTTCCCTTTTTCCTCTTTTTTGTCCCCCAACTTTTTCTTGATCCGCACGCCCCAACTTTGATTTTAAGCATTTTCATCATTACCTCCCGTATAAATAACTTCTCCATCTTCAATATTTTACCACCACCCACCTTTATTTTATTTTCATTTTAACTTATACTTTATTTTTATGTGTTGCTCACCTATTGCAACTACAATATGCACAAACTACACTGCTTCCCCTCCATCATGTATAACAATAGGTAAATTTTTGCCTTCTTCTCTCATTGCTATGATATCGTTATTTTGCATGCATCTCTTAACATGTTGGAAAATACAAGAAAAGAGAGGTTGAATTGTGTTTGTCTTTTCTCAATGCTACTTATATTTTCTTAGAAAAACTGTTACTTATCAAAATATTCAACTTATTTTTATAAGAGGTTTAGACTAAGTAAGGTTGAATCATAAATAACTAAGATGTGAGAGATATAAGAAGATAAATGAGACACAAATCTTTGATACTAGTTCATAACAAACTGTTACTACATCTAGCCCTTCTCGTACATAGAGATTTTTCCTTAGTACATTCGAGGGCTAAATCCACTATTTCCATAAATAGCATACAAGTATTTTTTTCATCTACCTCTTCAGGCTTTGAGTATTTTTCTCTAACTTCTCTAGGTTGTCATCCCCATAACCTTCAAATTTCTGGCATCCTATCATTGAGGCTCATGAGGTTCGTTTTATTTTTTCAGTTACCTCTTAAGGATGAGAAGGTTGTTGCTATTATCGGATTCATTTAGATCAGTTCTAGTTTGTGTTTAATTTGATACAAAGTCTGTTTTTAGGATTCTGACTCTCGTTTAGAGGATGTTTCAAATTAAGTCATATATCAGTACATGTGTTTGAGAACACTTTGAAAGATTTACATCACCTCTAATAACTCTCTATGAGAGGATAATTCATTCATTCTTTTAGTTTGATGTGTTCTTGGATTATTTAGATTTTCTTCTTAACACATAACCTTTTTCATTTTCTCTCACTCACACTCTCTAATGCTCACCCATAAAGGAATGAGTGAGTTCTTCATAAATACAGGAATGAAGTGTCCATTGAGAATGTTACCATTGGAAATCTTCAATCACCATTTAAGAGAAATCAATCTTTAACTATTTATATCTTCGTGATGATTATGCTTATCTTGGTATTGATGACAGAGAATCAGAGGATATTATGATCAAATCGAACCTTAAAGAGTTTCACACACGTAGGAGATTTAGAATGTTCACGAGAGGATGTGTAATTTCTTTGTCTACTTTGGAGCATTGACTTTCTCAGACTGTTGACATTTTTAGAGGATACATAATAACTCAGAGTTAGACGATGAGATACTTGATGTGATTATTAGAGGTAGAAGCTGATTATTGCTCTTCACATTTATCAAAGACATATGTAGATTCTTGCTTGTCACGCTTATTAGAGGAAGATGCAAATTCTTGCTTGTCACACTTATCAAAGGAAGAGGAACAAACATTTGTTGAATCCATAAAATGTAAACAATCAATCATTGTGTTGAATTCATTAGAGGTAGCTGAACCAAGGCACTTATTACGTTTCTAGAGGCAACTGAGACACAACATCTCTCGCATCCCAGAGTCAACCAAAGCTTGCTTTCTTTTTCTAGAGTTAAGTAAAGCTTGTAACAACAAAGGCGCGTGTCACCAGATTTGGACTGTAGAGCATAAGTGAAGTCTTGATTTATTTTGTATTTGTCTAATCATTAGAGGATATATCTTATATTGAGACACATTATTTGTTGCACTTGTTTTTGTAGTATTTATTTTGCTAGATTATAACTTGCTCCATTAGTAAATCTCTAACATACTTGTAATATAAGCTATTTTAGAATGGAAAGTTATTGATATAACTCTTGTATTCAAACTTAATATGCACACTTAGCAAATACAGTTAGGGGATAATTGTTCTTTATGAAGGTTCAAACACAAGAAGAGGGTTTGAATTATGTCTGACTAAGTTGATAACTTTTTTATTATTTGATTAAACTTGTCCAAATTTGATGATTTTATTTGGAGCAGAAGCAATAAAAAAACTAAGGAGTGCATGTATAAAGTGACACAAGTAATTTATCCTAATTCGCCACTAACTTGGCTACATCCAGTCCCTTCACTTATAAGGATTTAGGGTGTGTTGTTTGAACATAAACAAAAATGATTTTTAGTTTAAAAAATTTAGAGATTAATTTTTAGAGATTTGTTTAAAAATGATTTTTTTTTGTTTATTATAGTAAAAATGATTTTTTTTTTTAAATTATATTAATTTTTTTGTATACAATTTTATAAAAGTTATTTCTTAAACTACAAAATTATCATTAAGGACATGACTTTTTCAAATACATTAATTTTTCTCTTTTTTAAAATTACCACAAGCATATTGTCATAGTTTGATTATCTATAATTATTAAGATAGGCATTAGTAAACAACTGAATTGTTTCAAATTGGTCAATTCAAAATTTATTACTTTAATATATTTCTTAGACTCATTTAAAAATTGATTAATATACTTTAAATACTCATAAAAATAAATAAATAAACCCACAAAAAAAAAATTTGTATCAACCTATAAATAAGGACAGATAAAATGAATAGAAACAACAAATAACGATGTGGAGAAATAGAAAAGGAGAAGAAAATTTACTTAATGAAAAACTATATCAAGGAAGGAGGAGAAAACCTAGTAAAAATTGATGGAAGGCAATTTTGGATTTTTAGAAAAAGGTAAGGATAATTACATCATTTTCTCCCATTAGTGAGTTAAGTTCCGTGTTTTAAAATTTTGTGTCATCTTTCCCTCTCATCTATCGCATAGTCGATTGTGAGAAGCTACTATATTTTGTTTTTCATTTTTAGCCAAAAAATGATTTTTGAAAATCTGAAAAAACATCATTCAAACAATAAAAAATAATTTTTGATTATAAAAAATAGATTTTTTTCATGATTTTTTTTTTGAAACAAACGCACCCTTAATCAAGTAATTTAACAAATTGAATTACAAAGCACCTGACCTTCCAAATTAGTCTTCTCAAACAACCTGAAACCCCCCCTGATTTTTTAGGAACACACATACCATGACTCTACTAGCCAAGTCTTCTCCACACAATCCGATAACCTCAGATTGTTGAAGGTACACTAACACCACTATCGGGTATGAATAAAAATGTTTGAAATTTGAGTAGTTGCTTCTAACAAGCTGATTATAATAATGACTATCACACTTTAAGAAAAACCCTTACAAAATATTTCTCATTCAAACAAGTATATCTCTCTTTGAACTCTAATATGAATTTGGAATTTTGAGCTTAAATTCTTATACTATTTTATGATTTCTCAATGATTTTCTTGTTCAGTCTTGAGTATCTATTTATAGAAAAAATTAGAGCTTCAATTTAGTCCTTGTTTAATTCTAAATTGTATCTTCATTCCTAGCTTGGTAAATAATGATCTTATTCAAAAATAATTCTAAACAAGATGCTTTTTGATAATATGTCTTTAGCCAATTCTTTATTTCTGAATCCAATATGAGTAATTCTTCTAGATTGATTCTGTTTGTATTTTTTTCAAATTGAGTTTGTGAATTCTTCAGATTGATATTGTTCGTATTTTGTTAACATTACTTTCGCAAGTTATTCAGATAAAACTTTCTTCCTATTGCTTGCTTTGATATGGGTGGGAACATAGTGTTGGACCGATTCTTGAACTTTCACAAGTAAGAATATGACTAAGTCCAATTCAGTATTTTGTCTTTTTTCAAAATCAAAATCATATATTTGCGAATAATAAATATATCTTCTTGTGAGTGTTTCTTCTTGTAAACAATTCTTGATCATATCTTCTTGTAGATTAATTTTGATTTCTTGTAAATAATTTATATCTTCTTGTAATAAATATTGATAAAATCTTCTTGTAAATGATTCATATCTTCTTGTAGATAAATCTTTATCAGATATTCTTGTAAATAATTCATATCTTCTTGTAGATAAATCTTGATCAAATTTTTTTGTAAATAATTCATATTTTCATACGATACAATGTTGATCATATCTTCTTCAGATCTTGACCGTATCTTCTTCTTTTCAACTTGATTAAAGATTTTCTTCAATTATACATCTGAATCAAATATTTTTTTAGATTGTTTTCTAAAACATGAATCTTCTTTCATACTATGTGATGTCAAATATATTGTTCTCATAAAATACTTTTGTTAATATCAAAAGTATAAGTATAAAACCAACTTGGTTCCATCAAGTTTGTCCTCTTTATGCCCTACGTTCAATAAATCAGTTGTGCTAACGTGGATGATAGTGCTAAAAATGGCGATATCAAACAGTTCACCATCTGTTGGGGACAATTGAGAAATACCTGTTATGGAAATCGTGTCTTTAGTCCAAGAGAGAGGAAAAAGCTATCGTTCATAAATATCATATGAGATATGTGTAAAAGAAAGGCACAAACGAACGTGGTAAAGTTCATTTTTGAAGTGTTTCAATGACCAAACCCATGCTCCAATAAGATGGTAGTGGGAGAAGTTACTCACCAATAGATTGTGTGGAGAAGACTTGGTTGGTACAATCAAGGTGTGTGTGTTTCTCAAAAGTCTGTGGTTGTCAATTTGTTTAAGAATACTGACTCGGAGGGTCAAGGGCTTTATAATTCAAGTTGTTGAATTAGTGGATTAAATCTTTCTAAGTGAAAAGACTGATGTAGCCAAGTTAGTGTAAAATCAAGATAAATTACTTGTGTCACTTTATTCTTGCACTCCTTAGTTTTGTTATTTCTTTTACTTTAGACAATTCATCAAGCGTGAAAAGTCATATTATGGAAGAATCCATACATGTTAAATTTGATGACAAACAACTTGACCTTGAAAAGTCAAAGCAAGATGATGATAGTGCAAGTTTACTGAAACCAAAGAAAGCAGATGCAGACAAACCAGAAGAACCTAAAAAATCAAAGGATACAAGCAAACTAGAAGATGAAGATGAATTTGATCAAGTTAGAAAAAATCAAGATAAGTTAGAAGGAAAATATGGATGGAAATACAAGTCATCTCATCCTCAAACTCTAATCATTGGAAGTGGGAGAGATCATTTGAAGACCGGATCATCACTAAAAGATACCACTTTTTTTGGCTTACTTTCATCAGTTGAGCCTACCTCTGTTGATGAAGCATTGATAGATGATAGATAGATTCTTGCAATGCAATAAGAGTTAAATTAATTCAAGAGGAATGATGTTTGGGATCTAGTACCTAGACAACATAATAACATCATTGGAACAAAGTGAGTTTTAAGACACAAGCTACATTAAAAAGGTGAAGTGGTAAGAGACAAAACAATATCGCCATGTCAACAGCTGAAGCTGAGTACATTTCAACAATTGGTTGTAGCTCTCAACTACTTTAGATGAAATATCAACTAGAAGACTACAAAATCCTAAAAACCAATATTCCCATTTATTGTGACAACACTTCTGCCATTTGGTTAACCAAAAATCCTATACTTCATTATAGAGTTAAACACATAGAAATCAAACATCATTTTATTAGGGGCTTTGTTCAAAAATGTGTGCTTAATATCTAGTTTGTAGACACTGAATATTAATGCGATGACATATTCACCAATCCAATAGCTGAAGATAAGTTTGATTTCACCAAGAAAAACCTAAATCGTATTCTCTTACCTAACTGATGATTTGTCAACCTTAGAGTAGTTTAGTTTCATACTTATGATAAATTTTTATGTTTGATGTTTATTTTATCTTAATTCTATTGAAAAAAAGGACAAAAAAAAATCCAAGTTTCACTTTAAAGTTTTTTAGTCTCATGACGAAATGGGGAGAAAGATGTTTGATAATGTGGGGAAAAAATGCATACAAAATACTTAGACTTTGGGGAAGCTCTAAGTAAGGGGGAGTCAAAGTATTTACAAGAAAAGTTGTTATCACAAAATATAGTTTTGTCATCATCAAAAAGGGAGATTGTTGGAACCAAGTTGATTTTATACTTATAGTTTTGATTGTTTGATTTCATAGAGTATGAAAAAAGATTCGTATTTCTAAAGACAATTTAAAAAAACATTTGATTCAAATTTTTAATTGAATAAAATGTTTGACAAAAGTTGAAAAGAAGATATGGCCACGATTTGAGAAAAAATAAATTCACATCATATGTCACATATAAAATTGTATTTTAATTTTCAAATATCATAAGAGAAATGATAACAAGTGCTGGCCCTTATTAAAACACTAAAAGTAAAAATTTAATCTCCGTCCCACTTATTAACACTAAAATTTAATCTTTCTTCCCTTTGTTATCCTTGTCTTCATCTCCCTCTGTCTCTTCAATTGCTTTTGTAGCTTCCCTGAGAATAAGCCTCAATAGCCTCTCATACATTGCAATTGTAGATTCAAGCATATCAATGGCTCTTCCCTTGTCATGAACTGCAACATCCATCAAATTTCCAACCTCTGTAATTTGCTTCAAAGTCCTAATCATCTCTTCATCACATAATCCAGTAGAACTGAATCCCCTACCACCTTCACCACTTGTAACACTAAACCCATTATTATTATTAGTCCCTTTCACCACTATCATATCACTAATGCTTCTTGTTCTTCCCAATATTTGATCATTCACCAAAACCATAATCACTTCACCTTCCTCAACATCCCACATCCAAACACTCCCATCTTCTGAACCAGACACCAAATTCCGCCCTTCATTCACCAAAACCAAAGACACAATTGATCCACCATGCCTTTTGGTTTTACCCCAATTAACCAATTCATAAGCTTTTCCTTTTCCAAACAATTTTCTACTACCTACCTTAATTAACCCTTTATAAATAAACCCATCTGAACCAGCAGCATAGAACCCTGACTCTGTTGAATCCATAACAAACCCAAAAATTGCACATGGGAATGTCACAGTTCGCATTTGAATTATCCCGTTTGTTAAACTCCAAAACTTACACGTGCGGTCCATCGAGCAAGAAACCAATGTACAAGTACAAATCCCAATTCCAGTGATGAAATTTGTCACTGATTCAGAATGTGCCTTCCATTTGTGTATGATTGGGTCGCTACACGAAGATGAATCATCTACAAGCTTAAAAGATTGAATCACAACAATAGTGCCATCATCATTACCTGAGAGTTAAAAAGTTGAGAAATTAAAAAAAATAAAATTGAATCCTCACTCTCAATATAATACTAATTATACTTACATTTGACATTTCAAAAGAATTTATTACCGGAAAACAATAGCGACCCATCATCACTGAGGTGGAGAGTGGAAACGGGTTTTGAGTGAGGAGTGAATGAATTGATGATATCTCCAGAAGGGAGTGAGAGAGAGTGTATACTCCCCGACACCCCGCCTGCGAAGAGAAAGTCACCAGTGGAGGTGGTGGCTAATGGAGCGACGGGTTCGGGGAGAGGGATGTTGTGGAAGACTGATGAAGTGAACCAATTGTAGATGTGAATTGAGCCTGATCCTGAGTCTGAGGACACATGGGCAGCGGCAATGAGTCCCTTGCTTGTCACTGTGAGGCCGCGACATGGTGACCGGCTTCCGGTGAACTGTGCAACGGTGGCGCCGGTGGAAGCATCAAATGCTGTTATTGGATCCTCCGGGGAGCTGGTTAAGATCACTTCATACATCTCTGTTTGGGGAGGAAAGTGAGGTATGAAAAAAGGCAGAGAAACTAAAAAGGATATTTAGAATTAACTTAACAATTTCTAACAGGATATAATTATAAACATGCTTTTCTAATATAAATTAATTTGAAGGCAAATACCCGTTATATAGTAGAAAAATATGTATATAGATGATGATAATCCACTTCAGAAATGGCATTTATATTTAAAAATGATTTTTACAATTTATTATATTGTTTTTGGGTCAATTTAAAATTTACTATGTAGATTTTTTTTTTTTGGAGATTATTTATGTTTATGAATTTTTTAGTTATTCTTTTTTTGTAATACCATT
>JBBPBR010000007.1:30993224-31037726 GCA_037974775.1 Cicer pinnatifidum | reverse complement strand
GTATTTAACCTATTTTAAATTTATATTTATTAATATTATTAATTTATATTGAATGTAAAAAAATTATATTAAATACATTTATATACAATGATTAATTTAGTAATAATAACACATAAATTTAATATACACATTAATTACACAATCTAATTTTTTTAATATATGTGAAACTTCAGATAGGATGTTTATAAATAGGGAAGAAAGTGGAATAGTGTCTTTGAAGGCAGTATGTGCTTTTTCAATAAATTTTATGAAATACTAACTAATATACTTCTTCTAGGAAGTAGAAGAAGTATTATAAGTTAAAAGTGGTCTCGATAATATTTATTAATTGAATGTTTCATATTTAAAAAATAATTAATAAATTTGAAATATTTTTTACATAAAAGTAGAAAATTAATTTATAGAGTATAATATTAAGTCAAAAGTATCATGTTGTTAAATATTTTTAAATTAATGTTATTGCAATATAAAACTTATCACAAAATCAAATAAAAATACACAATTATATAAAATAAAATGGAATCATGTTTTATTTTTCAATATCGTTACCAACACCCCCTAAATTACTACCCACACCCCTCAAATGTTAAAAAAAAATTAAAATACCAAAATTACCCTTTCTGTTTATTTCAATCTTCTTCCTCTTCATTAACATAACCCATCTTCTTCCTCTTCATTCTATATTCATCATATTCATTCAACACCTTGTTCATCTTCTTCATATTCTTCATTTTGTTCAATTATTATCAACCATCTTCAACATCTTCATCAATCATCATCAATCATCTTCATCAATCATCATCAACCATGTTCATCAAGTCATTGTTGTTGTGAATCAAGTAAGTAATAATCAACTTTTATTTTTGTTGTGTTTGTTTGTGTTTTGTTGTTTTGTTGTCTCTGTTTATGAATGCAATGCCTGGAAATTGAAGAAAAAAAGTTTCTATTTTTGAGGATGAAGAAAACATTCGCTGCTATAAACCCAGAAACGTACGTGAACTAGGTTCACATAAGCAAAATCATTTTCAAAAACCCAGTAACGTACGTGAACTGAGTTCACGTACGTGAATAAGTTTTCAAATTCCAACAACGTACGTAAACTCAGTTCACTAATCATGTTCGTGAAATGAGTTCACGTAATATGTAATAATATCACGTACGTGAACTGAGTTCACGTACATGGGTCGTAAACTCAGTTCACGTAAATTGTTTGTGAACTCAGTTCACGTAAAATTTAAATATTGAAAATGAGTTTACGTACGTGAATTGAGTTCTCGTAAGTTTATTGTTTATATTTTTATTATGGTTTTTGTTTTGCAGATATGGTGCGCACCATATTTACTGATAGAGATGGTCGTGTTATACTTAATGAGAACACTTCTAATGTGGAGGGTCATCGTGTTAGGCCAACTGCTTATGCAAGGGCACAACGATGACGAGTACAGCGGCAACAGGAAGAATCCCAACCCGAAGCCCAACCTGAAGCCCAACAAGCTAACATAGATGAACCTTCGCATGATGGTGGATATCCTGGTAGTCCGAATGATAGTTATGTCCTTAGGACATTTGGCGATAATCTGACGACTCGACTTTGGGATGGCGTGGTAATTTTCTCAATCAAATTAAGTTAAATTATATTTTTTTAACTTTTATTTTTAACTTATATTTTTTAACTTAATTAATTTCAGGATTGCGGAGAATTAAGGGTGTTTAACAATGGAAAAAAATTAAAAGAAGTTGTTATTGAACACGAAGAGGTTGAGTATCTGGTTAAAAACTCGAGATTGTATTCTTTACTAAAATGCAGCTACAAAATGATCGACAAAGGGATCATTTCTACTTTCGTAGAGAGGTGACATCGTGACACCAATAGCTTTCATCTCCCTATTGGAGAAATGAAGATTACATTGGACGATGTGTTCTCTATGTTGCGTATCCCCATCATCGGTGAATTCTCTAGTGTTAATGTATTTAACAAGGATGAAGGTGCATATATATTAGCAGAGCCTCTTGGAGTTAGTCACAATGTTGCTTATGCTGAATTTAATGTCATGCGAACAACCACAATTTGGTATAGTTGGTTACTTGACATATACCATCAGCGTTGTTGTGACCAGCATTGGCAGATGACTGCAAGAGCATTTCTTTTGTTTTTGGTCGGTTGCACACCATTCATCGATAAGAGTGCCTACGCAATTAGTGTTGCTTATCTTGAGTGCTTCCACCTTAATTCTTGCAGGGAATATGATTGGGGTGCAGCTGCTATTTCTTACCTATATGACAATCTTTGAGAAACCAACATGCATCAAACCAGAACTATTTCAAGGTATTTGGCACTTTTACAGGTAAACTTTATGGTTGTTTATTGTGTTTATAATTTCTATTATTAGTGATCTAAACTAATGATATGTTATTATATATGTGCATACGTGGGTCTATGAACATTTTTTTACATTATGTAGAAATTGTTGTAGACTTTCTCTTAGTTATGTTGAAGACTATCCTAGAGCACTTAAATGGAAGTCTAACAGGGATAAGGGTTTGGTTCTTCCATTTAGGAAAACTCTTGATAAGATTGACGTTGATGAGGTATGTTGGACACCATATGAGGAGCATCGACTGAAGCAACATTTTGAAGATGTTTCTTTATTGCGAGGGTGGATACGCTGGGGTCCGAAGATGTATGCTCATCTGTCAGACCGAGTATTGCGACAATACGGTCATATCCAAACCATTACTAGGTCACCGTTAGAGATAGTGGGTCAAACGACCACACCAGATGAAATGGACATTATGTTTACGCATTACGCTGTGCATGTAGTGGATGTTGGTGCAGTTGTGCAGGGACATGTAGCCTGCTCGAATGATTACATGGAATGGTTTCACATAATTTCTCATCCATACATCATTCATAGAGAACCAGTCCATGAAGCTGATGTAGATGACACCGTTGACATAATAGTATATTAATTTATTTTAACTATTTATAATTAATTTATTTTAACTATTCATATTTAATTTATTTTAACTATTCAAATTTAATTTATTCTAACTATTCATATTCAATTTATTTTTTGTTGCAGCGTCGAGCAATACAAATTGCTGCATAGCTTATTGGGGCAGCAATTGATATTACCTGATGGCATGCCACTCGTTAATGAGTTAATTTTGATGCTGTGAAGTCAGATGGGTGGTGGTAGAGATTGGATGAACATAGTACCATATCGTAGGAGAAATAGACGGACTTATGATTTATTTGGAATTAATATGTAATATCTAGATGAGTCCAAAATATATCCCTCAACTCATATGAATCCTCTACCTTCCTATATCGATAGACTTATTTGTCACGTTCCATCAATGTCAAAAGATGTTGCATTTCTGTTCTATTACCTCTAAGTGATGAACGATATGCTTGATGAGCATTGTAAACTTGTTTTATTGTCATCAAACTTGTAACATTATGATCCTTTATTGCCATTAATATGTTTCTTGGTTGACTCATATTCTTTGTCACATCACCAAGTACAACTTTCTCTTCCTCAGACAATCTACCTAAAAAAGCATGACCAATCAAGTTTTTTGGCCAATTTGTTGTTATGAACATCACATATTACATGCAAATACCGTCCGTCGCCAACATTTGATGGTGTACTTTTCAATTTAAATGGGTATTCACATTTTCTACTCCAAGTACTCTTCGTAGATTTATGATTCTTCTAAGGTATATATTTACTGTTTCTTTCACAACCAAGAATTAGTTTTATCTTTGTTCTTGGTGGTGCTGTCGCAGTTTCAGATCTAAAAATAACAACGACAATTTCATTTTTCCTTCAAACATTTCTAGCCCATTCTAATAAATCATCTCACGTATCAAACATCATGCTGGTGCTAAACACACCAGTCAAATCAACCATAACAGCTTCACCTCCGTTGTTCATAGCGTCATTCATTGCATCAAAATCATCATACATTTCGTCAAAATTACGTTCCAAACCATCATCCATATCCTTAAAATCAGGTTCCAAACCTTCATACATTTCGTCACTGTTGTCTCCCCCTTGGTTCATTTATCTGCATCCAGAACAAAGGAAAGCAAAATTTTCAAGATTTTGCTTAACATATACGTGAACTCAATTTCACGTACAGTTACGTAAATTGAATTCTAGTAAACGTATGTGAACTCAGTTCACGTAAACTTACGTCAAATTGAGTTCACGTAAATGGCTCAATTTTTTTAATTTTATTGATTACGCAATCTTAATTCACGTACGTTTACGTGAATTCAGATTGCGTACATATTGAGAGGTTGAATTTGCAAACTCCATTGATTACACAATCTTAAACAACATACGTGTATGTCAATTAAAATTGCGTACATTTTGAAACTTTTAATATTTTTTTAACATACGTGAATTCAGTTTGCGTAACAACAAAACTTACGTGAATTGAGTTCACGTAACATCCTCAGATTTAGAAAAAAAATTTGAACTAAAAAACAAACCAACAAACATACCTTTTTATGTAGCTTTAACCACAATGTGATAAGGAAATTGATATGTTATAGGTTATGAGTGAGTGATGTGAGTTTTGAATGATTATGAGTTAGAGTTGGTGAGGTATGGTGATTTTTTGATATATGAGTTATGAGATATGATGAATGTTGATAAATGTGAGTTATGAGTTAGTAAAATTGTAAAATATTATAAATATCAAATGACATTTTTGGTTTTTTTTTTTTTTTTTTTAGAAATTTGAGGGATATGGATAACAATTTGAGGGGTGTGGGTAACAATTTGAGGGGTGTTGGTAGCAATAGTGTTTATTTTTTATAAAATATTAAAGGATTATATTTGTGTCATTTTATTTTTTTATAAAATGTTGAAGCATTATATTTGTATCTTATTATATTTGTATCTTATTATATTTGTATCTTATATTTATCAGACAATTTGGAAGGTGGTGAATAAATGTTTTTGTTGCAATTCAACGTTTACCTTGAGGCTGCTAGCGAGGAACCGATGAATGATGATGCAACAAATGCTAAGCGGTAATTTCTTTTACAAAGTTTTCGGGACTGTAGTAACGTATGTCTGCATTTTTTTTGGAACTCGAGAATAGTGTGGTTTGGCGCCCTCACGATCTAGCTAACATCCTCTCAATTTTTTTCCATATTTATTTCTACTCCATTTCGACTGGAGTGAGGTAGACACAAATGCTCTGTTTGTTTCAGCAAAAGTTGAAGAGAGAGAGAGAGACGGTGTGAAGAGAGAACTTGGAGAAAGATTAGCAATCTACTCAGCTCGATATGAGAAGAAATAGGGACGAGAGACCAAAAAGCTATGGCCCCACACGAATTATTCTTCTCTCCAATTGCGTAGAAATGGCGAAGAAGTTTGGATGAGACACCATGCTTTTTATTTTTTTTCTCAAACATACATACCCTTATGTCAAGCAAATACCATTTTATTTTTGGGTGAATTCTATTGTGCACTAGGAATACAAGTGGTGTATTGTGAACAACCATTTTTCACCGTCCAATCAAGAAGTTCTACCAAATTTTACAAGGCACCCTCATCACCAAATCTTTATCCCTATCCCTTCCAAATTCCAACCACTTGTCCACCATTAACACCCCGTTTTTCAAAGCGAGAGTGTATTTTTTTTTTCTAAAAGAAATTAAAATAAAACAGAGAAATAAATGAGGTAATACATTTGGATAAATAATTAAGTCATTATAATTTACAAGCAGTGGAAAAAGTTCTCAAAATATGAATTCAAAATATTTACATATCAAAAGTGGTACAGTCTTCTAGTTTAAAAATAAAGGCAACCCGAAAGAAAGACATATGTTCCCTCTGTCAACCTAGTCTGATCATTCGACAAAACAACTAAACACCCTGAGTGATCTCCACGCGCCCCGTGAGATCCTCCTAACATAGCTCCAAATCAAGCATTCCCATCTACATTCCCATCCGTAGGGTACGAATCGGTAGGATCATCCTGGCTCTCATATGAGGGCAAAACCCAGATTTTCACAATAGTTGTAAAGGGTCACCAACCGAAATTAACAGTTAACACATAACATTTATGTTTTCAAATGCACAAAATACCCTTTCAACTTAGCATGCACCTTAAAAGGATTTTCCATATGCTAAAAGTTCATATAATACTTGCCAAATAAAAATGAATCAAAATAAAGTTCTCAATCTGTAACACCCCGTTTTTCAAAGCAAGGGTGTATTTTTTTTTTTTTAAAAGAAATTAAAATACAACAGAGAATTAAACAAGGTAACACCTTTGGATACATATTTAAGTCCTTATAATTTACAAGCAGCGGAAGAAGTTCACAAAATATGTGTTCAAAAGGTTTACATAACAAAAGTGGTACAGTCTTCCAGTTTACAATTTAAAAGCAACCCACAAGAAGGACACCCGCTCCCTCGGTATCAACTTAGTCTGATCATTCTATACATAACCCAAAAAAACTATACGCCTTGAGTAATCTCCACGCGCCCCGTGAGATTCTCCTATCGTAGCTCCAATCAAGCACTCCCATCCACATTCCCATCCGTAGTGTACGAACCAGTAGGATCATCCTGGCTCTCATCTGAGGGCAAAGCCCAGATTTCCACAATAGTTGTAAAGGGTCACCAACCGAAATTAACAGTTAACACATAACATTTAAGCTTTTCATGCACAAATAACCTTTTCAATTTAACATATATCCTGGAAGGATTTTCCACATGCTAAAAGTTCATGTCATACTTGCCAAATAAAAATGAAATTAAAATAAAGTTCTCAATCCATCAAGTAATATATAATTGACCAAAACATTGATAAATCACTTGAGCAATCAATTATCTAACTTAGGATAAGATTTTCCACTGAGCCAATCGATTGGGGAAATCAATTTCCTGAAAGTTTTTAGTGAAAATTGAACTCTGGGCTTAAATCAATCGATTGGGTAAATCGATTGACTCAATCGATTGGGTAAATCGATTGACAGACAGGACAGAACCCCTGTAATGAATCCAATCGATTGGACAAATCGATTTTTGGAAGACAAAGCCCCTGACTTGAATCCAATTGAATCCAATCGATTTACCAAATCGATTTCTTAAATGATTTTGAAATATAACTTACAAAATCGATTGGGTAAATCGATTTTGTGCAAAACAGAGCCCCTGTAACTCATCAAATCGATTGGGTAAATCGATTTCCCTGTATATTCTTTCAAAAATACATAAACCAACTCAATCATATTCAAACACCACTCCAAACCTTAACACTTAGCAATACCCGTATAATCACCACGACATTACGAGTTTCGAAAACGTTTTATAATCTAACATACTATCACACAAATCCAAAACATAACTCTTAGTACAATCAACACAATCACTAATTGAATCAAACATACTTACACATAATTTCAAAACATAACACTCAGCAAAATCAACACAATCATAATTTGCATCAAACACGACTCGTGTGCCAAGCACCCTAATGCAATGCGTATATGCCAAAATGCATGGACTCGGAATTCCAAACCAAAACCCTCCTCGAAGGGCCGTAAATCATAATTGTACCGCCTATCGCAGGCCAAAGTACCAATTACCGAGGTGCCACCTATCACGGGTCAGCACGATTTACTAAAAAGCGTAAATCATAAACGTACCACCTATCACGGGTCAGTACAATTTACCGAGGTGCCACCTATCACGGGTCAGCACGATTTACTAAAAGAAAAAGCGTAAGTCGTAAGGGTACCGCCTATCACAGGCCAAAGTATAACTTACCAAGGTGCCACCTATCACGGGTTCAGCACAACTTACAAAAAGTAAATCGTAAACGTACCACCTATCACGGGTCAATACAGTTTACCGAGGTGCCACCTATCACGGGTTCAGCACAATTTACCAAATGGAATGCATGAGCATACACTAACTCCATTCACAACAATCGTTAAGTAAATGCAGCTATTAAAAGATTCCCCATTTTTAATACTCATTTAACTTAACGATTTTCACACCAAACGTTAAGCAAACAGACATATTAAGAGATTCCCCATTCTTAATATACTTTTGACTTAAACGATTTCCACAACAAAACATTCAGTAAACAACACATTAAGAGATTCCCCATTCTTAATGCTCATTTAATGAAACGATTTTCAAAACAAACTTCAAGTAAATAAGACCTTAAGAGATTCCCCATTCTTAATTCTTATTTAACTTAAACGATTTTCCAAAATACACATTAGGTAAACGAGACGTTAAGAGATTCCCCATTCTTAATACTCGTTTAACTCTAATGGTTTTCACGACAACATTAAGTAAATAAGTCATTAAGAGATTCCCCATTCTTAATACTCATTTACCTTAAACGATTTTCACAAACTCACATTAAGTAAACAAGAAATTAAGAGATTCCCCATTCTTAATACTCGTTTAACTTAATGGTTTTCAAATTCCACACCAAACAAACTCAAACGTACTTTCACATTCAATACGTAACTCACACAAAATCATTTTTCCACACAAGCCACACAAAACACATCTCAAACATGTTATCAAATTCAATCCACGATTCACACCAAATCACATCAGTCAACAAACATCAAGTATGAACACGTCATGTACGATGAACATAAATCAACGCAGTCATAACACTCAAATACATCAAATTTCATTTACTCAAAATTATACATAAATGAGTTAAATTCATTTTCCCCAATTCAATACACCAACCCTAATCAAATTCTTCTCCACACAACTACAGATAAGGCCCTAAATGCAAACTAAAAGTTTGGAAGGAGCCCTTACCTTCACTTTAGCTTTTTCGTTCGATTACGGCACCACGATCGATTCCGGTAAAAACTTTGCTCGCTACGTTGCTTCCAAAATTAGCTCACTAGCACCGTAGTGTAGTGGTGAGTAACTTTCCCTTCTATCCCTTCGCGAAATGAAGCTTGGATCTAGAAGAAACGGTGAGGTTTGTGTTTGAATCCCTAAACCGTTTTTCCTAGTTTTCGGATCAAAGAGGAAGAGTGGAGTTGCGAAATCCTTGTTCTAACACTCACCCAACCTTGGGTTACTAGTCTTGAAGAAAAGAAAGCAACGAAAATGAAAATGGGAGAAGGAGGGAAAATGGTCGCGGATGGCAGAGGAAGAAGATGGAAAAATTTGGATTTTCCTTCCTTTCTTTTTCTTTCCTTTGTTTTTTCTTTCTTCCTTTTTCCTTCTTTCCTTTATATACTCTTTTCTTTTCCTTTTCCTTCCTTCTAATTTTCCTTTCTTTTTCCCCCCAAACAAACACATATATATATATAATAAATATAACTTAACAAATATCTCGAAACATTTAGATATTTGTTAAGTTACCATTTCATCTGTAACGCATTAAATTCTCCGTACATGATTCACCGCAGTTAAATCAATCTATTTATCAACGAGAAATTCTAATCGGCAACAAAATATCTTTTTGATTATAAAGACTCCAAAATATTATTAACTTTGGCTAAAAAGCCTCTGAGTTCAATACCGAAAATACACCAAAATATATAAAATACACTTAAAAATTATGGGTCTTACACAATCCATCAAGTAATACATAACTGACCAAAACATTGATAAATCAATTGAGCAATCGATTATCTAACTCAAAATAAGAATTTCTTCTAAGTCAATCGATTTCCAAATCGATTTTGTCAGTTTTGCTGAGTTCCTGGATGGCCAAATCGATTCCCAAATCGATTTTGTCAGTTTTGCTGAGTTCCTGGATGGCCAAATCGATTTCCAAATCGATTTCTTAAATGGTTTTGAAAAACAGCTTTACAAAATCGATTGGCAAATCGATTTTGTCAAATTAGAGAAGTCCCTGTAACTCATCAAATCGATTAGGAAATCGATTTCCCTGCATATTCTTCCAAAAATACATAAACTAACTCAATCATATTCAAACACCACTCCAAACCTTAACACTTAGCAATACCCATACAATCACCACGACATTATGAGTTTCGAAATCGTTTTACAATCTAACATACTATCACACAATTCCAAAACATAACTCTTAGTAAAATCAACATAATCACAAATTTGAATCAAACACACTTACACATAATTTCAAAACATAACACTTAGCAATATCAACACAATCATATTTCGAATCAACCACGACTCGTGTGCCAAGCACCCTAATGCAATGCGTATATGCCAAAATGCATGGACTCGGAATTCCAAACCAAAACCCTCCTCGAAGGGCCATAAGTCATAATTGTACCGCCTATCGCGGGCCAAAGTACCAATTACCGAGGTGCCACCTATCACGGGTCAGCACGATTTACTAAAAAGTGAAATCGTAAACGTACCACCTATCACGGGTCAGTACTGTTTACCGAGGTACCACCTATCACGGGTCAACACGATTTACCCAAAGAAAAAGCGTAAGTCGTAAGGGTACCGCCTATCACAGGCCAAAGTACTACTTACCGAGGTGCCACCTATCACGGGTCAGCACAACTTACCAAAAAGTAAATCGTAAACGTACCACCTATCACGGGTCAGTACAGTTTACCGAGGTGCCACCTATCACGGGTCAGCACAATTTACCAAATGAAATGCATGAGCATACACTAACTCCATTCACAACAATCGTTAAGTAAATGCAGATATTAAAAGATTCCCCATTTTTAATACTCATTTACTTAACCGATTTTCACACCAAAACATTAAGCAAACAGACATATTAAGCGATTCCCCATTCTTAATATACTTTTGACTTAAATGATTTCCACAACAAAACATTCAGTAAACAAGACATTAAGAGATTCCCCATTCTTAATACTCATTTACTGAAACGATTTAAGAAAACAAACATTAAGTAAACAAGATATTAAGAGATTCCCCATTCTTAATTCTCATTTATCTTAAACGATTTTCCAAAACAAACATCAAGTAACCAAGACATTAAGAGATTCCCTATTCTTAACGCCCAGTTAACTTAAACGATTTTCAAAACAACATTAAGTAACCAAGACATTAAGAGATTCCCCATTCTTAATATCCAGTTAACTTAAACGATTTTCAAAACAACATTAAGTAACCAAGACATTAAGAGATTCCCCATTCTTAACGCCCAGTTAACTTAAACGATTTTCAAAACAACATTAAGTAACCAAGACATTAAGAGATTCCCCATTCCTAATACTCGTTTAACTTAATGGTTTTCAAATTCCACACAAAACAACCTCAAACATACATTTACATTCAATCCATAATTCACACCAAAACACATCAATCAACAAACGTCAAGTATGAACACGCCAAGTACGAGGAACACAAATCAACACAATCCACCACTCAAACACACAAGTTTTATTTACTCAAAATCATACATAAATGAGTTTAAATTCATTTTCCACGAAACATTCATTAATATAACCAAAACCTAACTCTAAGATTTTACCCATAAAGCCTTAGATACCTTTTTTTCCCAAATCAATACTCCAACCCTAACAAAATTCGTTTCCACACAACCACATATAAGGCCCTAAATGCAAACTAAAAGTTTGGAAGGAGCCCTTACCTTCACGTTAGCTTTAACATGCGATTATGGTACCGCGAGTAAATCCCGTAAAATCTCCGCCCGCAACGTCGCTTCCAAAGTTGGTCCCCTAGCACCGTAGCGTAGTGGTGAGCAACTTTCCCTTCTATCACTTCTTGAAACGAAGCTTAGATCTAGATGAAACGGGGAGGTTTGTGTTTGAATCCCTAATAACGTTTTTCTTCGTTTTCGAATCAAAGAGGAAGAGTGAAGTTGAGAAATCTTTGTCCTATCACCCACCCAGCCTTGAGTTTCTATTCTTGAACAAAAGGAAGCAAGAAAATCGAAAATGGAAGAAGGGTGATGGTGGCTTCGCGAGGTAGAGGAAGAAGATGGAAAAATGTCGTTCTCTCTCCTTTGTCTTTCTTTCCCTTCTTTTTCTCTTCTTTCCTTTTCCTTCTTTCCTTTTTATTTCTTTCCCTTCTCCTTCCTTTCCTTTTCTTATACATATATACATATATAATAATATATAATATATATATATATAATAATTTAAACCTAAACCAATAAATATCTAACAACTCTCACATCCATCACTTCACTCACATCTCCAACTATTTTGATAAAAATATCTACTCTCGTCGCAACTCAATTGTGAAATACAATTTTCAGCAACCTGAGATGTTTTTAACAAAATTGCCCGGTATTAAATCCTTCGGAACAAAAGTAAATTATTTCCCGACAAATAATTTTAATCCAATTTCCAAAAATATATTTTTGGCATTTAACTCACTCAATACCAAAAACTGGGCTAAGAGTCTAAGAAATTCTACACAAAATACCCTAAAATTGTATAATTTAGGATTTAAAATTAAGGGTCTTACACACCACTCCCTATTCCGGATATGCGCCCAACTAAGTCTGTGGCTCTTGTTGGATTTTGAGTTTCAAAAACTATTTAAAAATCACAATTTATGTCACTGAAGATATTACTGGGTTGAGTCGCGGACTAGATCGCTCTCTTTAAGATGTTTCGCAGCACTGCCCAAATTGTGCAAGGTAGACTATCAACCACGAAGTCCCTAGGATAAAACAGCCCAAATCCACTGTATCGAAGTTCCACTACACCGTAGAAAATCGTTCTAGAATTACACCCTGAATTTGGCACTTAAAGCCACTCTTAATATGACCGTTAAAGTCACTCTCAATCGTAAGTAAGATTTAGATTCAACAAGAGTGACTCGTAGTCTTGAACTCTATCTCTGACATCAAACCCATACACAACCTTTTCATAGGGTGTATTCTCAAAAGTTCGTGCATTAATGGCCCTGCACGTGTATCCCAATATAGTGAACGCTTTAGGAATTCTGCCTCGAAATTCCATAGGAAGCGGCCCCACTTCCACATTCACATAGGTGAGTCTATCAAGAGTACTCCTGTAGCTAGGTACTCCCTCCACATAAAGTATAGATCTCATTAAGAGTTTTTATTACCTCATCCTATCATCGCTTCAAGAATCATGCTTTTCTTATTTATAATAGCATGTTCATCTCATATCACTCCACGACTTGTTATTACCCATTGAACCTAATTCATGGGATCTCCAATATTTTAGGTCGGGTTACCATCATGAGTGACTCTTTAGGCATTAGTATCATCCTTTTGGATGTATTTATGACTTTCTCTATAGCTAATCCTTTCATCAAAGGATTTGCTAAATTCTCATCAGTGCATACATGATCCCCTAAAACAACTCATTTAGAAAATAACTTTCTAACAGTGTTGTGCTTACAAATAATTTGTCGTCTCTTATCGTTGTAATAACGATTCTCAATCTTCACAATAGCCGCGATACTATCGTAGTGGATCAACACATATATCATAGGTTTTTCCCATATAGGGATCTCAACTAGCAAGCATCTCAACCAACTTGCTTCTTCACTAGTAGTAGCTAGTGCTATCATTTCAGACTCCATAGTGGACTGAGCCAATATCGTCTGTTCTTCGATTTCCAAGATACAACACCATTCACTATATTAAAATATAGTCATCGATTGCTTTGGAGTTATCTGATAAGGCGTTCCAATCAGCAACATTGTATCCTTCAAGGAGTATAGGAAATCTTTGATAATGGAATATGAGACTCATGGTCCTTTTCAGGTATCACATGACTCTTTCCATAGCATGAGAATGCTCCATACTAGGTCTACTAGTAAACCTGCACAACAATTCCATGAAGTAGGCAATGTGGGGTCTAGTACAATCAGTGGCATGTCAGAGTCTGCCAATAATGCTCGCATATTCAGTTGTATAACACTTTCACCAGTGTTCTTGAAAAGTTTCACACTTGGATCATATGGTGTGCAAGCAGGTTTATAGTCAAAGTATTTATATTTCTTTAGGATTGTTTCAACATAGTGAGACTAATCCAAAGAAATCCCATTTTCTGACCTAGTAATCTTGATTTCAATGATTACATTCGCTTTTCCGAGGTCTTTCATATCAAAGTTGTTACATAACAATGATTTCAAAAAATTTACAGCATGAATGTTTGAATCAAATATGAGTATGTCGTCTACATAGAGACATATGATAGTGCAAATGCCATTTTCATATTTGTAGTAAATACATTTGTCTCTTTAATTCACTTTAAACTCATTCGATTTAATCAAGTTATCAAACTTTTCATGCCATTTCTTAGGAGCTTGTTAAAGACCATATAGAGATTTATCTAACTTACAGACTTTGTCTTCTTGTCCATGAATTACAAAACCTTCAGGTTATTCCATATAAATTTCTTCTTCTAGGTCACCATTTAAAAAAGTTGTTTTAACATCCATCTGGTGTATCACCAGGTTATGAATAGCCGCAAGTGATATAAGCACCTTAATGGATGTTAGTCTAGTGACTGGTGAGAAAGTGTCGAAGAAATCTATATTTTCTCTTTGTCTAAAACCTTTGGATACAAGGCGTGCCTTGTACTTATCAATAAATCCATTGGGGTTTAGTTTCTTTTTCAAAATCCATTTACAACCTATTGGTTTGTAACCAGGAGGCAAGTCTACTAAACTTCAGGTCTTGTTAGACTCTAGAGAATCCATTTTGTCGTTTATAGCTTCTTGCCATAGATCTGCATCCAATGATGACAGAGCTTCTTTAAGATTTGCAAGATTCTCTTCTAAATTATAGGCCATATATTTTGGTCCATAATCTTTAGCAACTTTAACTCTATTACTTCTTCGAGTTTCTGTTTCAACTTGTTTGCTGCTTTCAGTGCTTCTTGTAACAGGAACGTAACTTGGTTCGCTGCCCCCACTATTTCTCCATTTTACAGGGAATTTACTTTCATAGAAGTCAACATCATTTGACTCTATGATCACTTTTGCATTTAGGTCATAAAACTTATACGCTTTGTTCTTTACCGCATACCCAATGAATTCTCATTCATAGGCTCTACTGGCGAGTTTAATTCGCTCGGGATCGGGGATTCTAACATAAGTCAGACCACTCCATGTTTGAAAATAAGACAAGTTCGATTGTTTTTTCTTCACTATCTCATAAGGAGATGTTTTGTTTTTAGATTTAAGAACTCTATTCAAAACAAAACAAATAAGCAATATATTTTCTGCACACCTATTAGATGCAACAATATAGTTAAGCATACTAGCAACAACTAGTTCAATAAGAGTTCTATTCCTTTTTTTTTTCTCTTCAACTTTCCAAACAATTATGGTGCAGTTGTTCCACATATAATTCCAGACAATTTATAAAACTTGTTCAAACAAACTAGAATCATACTTGGAACCTTTTAATATTTCTACTAAATTGATTTTCAATTTCAGTTACAAAGATTCTTAACATGTCAAACGTTTCATTTTTATTTTTCATTTCTTGTTAACGTCTCATCAAATTCACATATATCAAAGTGTAATAAATCTAAAGACTCAGATTCTCTAACTACAAATTTATGTGAACTCTTTATTATTTTAGCTTGACTACAAAAATCACATTTGTCAAAATCATTTAACAATAACTTTGGAAATAAACCTAAGTTACTTAATTTTGAAATCAAATGTGTTCACATCACATAGTATAGCATGTCAAAAATTAAAATCACACAACATGTATGCCAAAAGAGACATTTTATTTATTTTAACATTCAAATATTAAGATACATATTAAATTTCAACACTTAATTTAAATGTCATGAGTGACGTACCTTAATAGTTGATCTTATGAATTATCTTCTGAATTTTACGGGAGAGTGCCTCCACGGATCTATCATCAATCATAAGATACTCTTACGTACTCATCAATCATTTGATACTCTGGGTAGCAGTTCACTACGTACTCATTCAGAGCATCTCAAATATCTCCAGCAGTATTGCTGGAACTATAGTAGTTATACAGATCATCAGCAAGTCCATTAAGAATATAATTCTTATCATTATTCTCCCATGAGTTAATTCTATAGCTTTCTTATCCTTTTCTATTTGCTTTAAAGTGAAACAGTTTATTAAAATCAGAGGCAACATAACCAAGTCCAGTAATATGTTTGGTTGACATAAATTGTGATTTTTAAATAGTTTTTGAAACTCAAAATCCCACAATTTTAAGACGTTTTGTTCTGCCATGTCAACCCAGTAATATCTTCGGTGACATAAATTGTGATTTTTAAATAGTTTTTGAAACTCAAAATCCAATTAATCTTCATTGGTAGAAGAATCTGGTGAATATATGAACTTCTATCAGGAAAGCCATCATAGACCAAATCCATGATAATTAGATAAATAAATAATTTGTATACAATTAATTATAGGTAACCATTTTAACGGATGATGTAACGTAATATTACTTTCCTTATTCGTAATCGACTCCCGAATCCATTTTTTTGGCTCAAGAACTTTGTTTTAGGTTTTATATAATTTTCCCCTTTTTTAAAAAAATAAATAAAATTGGTGGCAACTTCTTTTTTACGGAAAAACCGGACGCGATAACTAGCGACTCTGTTGGGGACTTTTGAGAGTCAAACTCAATCTAATTAATTGTATATAATTATTTATTGTTTTTATATTACCCATATTGTTTTATTTTTTATTTGTTTTGTTATATTGTTAATATAATTATATGTGTCTTGTTAATTTATTTTCATTGTGACAATTTTTTTTTTAATTTTATTTATTTATATATTTTTCTATACACTACCCTAACACGACTCACACACTTATGAGTGGGCTCTATACTCGGGCCGAATGTAAATCTAAGATAAGTTAGAGATTGTGTAATAATAATCTTCCAGATGTACATCATGTTTGGTTGTCATGAAAGTTTCACTTATAGTTAACTTTTTTTAGAATATATCAATTTTAATATTTTACCTATTAATTGATTTAATATTTTTGAATTGAGTTGTGTGCTCTAGAAGCCAATTTAGAACTATAGAGCCACCCATAGTAAAGGTTCACAATAAAAAACCATCAAATAAGAAAAGCACCATGTATATATGAAAAAACCCTACTCTATCTATATCTCATATTCATCATAATGCATTGCATAATCCTGCATGTTTCATCTTTTATTTCATTTTACAACATGGTTTTCTTTTTCTCCTCATTTTTTAAGAAAAAATAATTGCATATCAGGAGGTAGTAAAATGTTTCAGTTAAATGCATAGTCGCAATATTCACTTTTTTACATTCTCATTACATTTTCCTTCAAGAAAAAAAATAAAAAAGAGACAAAAAATAAAAAAAAAGAAAGTAAAAAAGACTATCATGACACCCTTACCGAACATGTTCTTGGGCTAAAATTATGGATGAATTGAAACATACAAAGATTATCTGAATCAACTAAAAGACCAAATGGCAAAAAATTTGGAAATCTTGCAAACCCTTGATACTTAATCATGTGAATACATCATGGAATAAAGTATATCACGTAGAAACCATAATTACCCCTTGATTTCATAAGTCTAACAATTTTTACCTTTTAGTCTAGGTCTACCTCAAGTCACTTGTCCACAAGATTTGAACTTGATACTAATGAGATTCATTCTCATCCTCCGCCCCCTACTTCTAGGTCATGGACATAATTTTTTTACTTTTTGACACCAGTGAACCTCTAGAAATTGGATCGGCTATGTTGAACTTTCATCATTATCGCTTATTACTTTAGTGCCATGAAAAAAATCATAAATCTAAAGAAAAATGTCAAATCTTGTATGAACCTTTAAGGACAATTGAAAAAAAAACCTCGACTAAACATTATGTTGAAGACATTGATGGTGTTGCATACATTTTTTGTGTTTATCCAATGGGCAAAGTCAACAATGAAAATATTATCAAGTTCTCTCATGAGTTTTAATTTGATTCTAAAGCACCAATAAGATTGCTAAGTATAAAGTCTTACGATACTTTATTATATTGACACACTTTTGTTTCCTCAATATTATGAATATCAATAAATGCGTTTTGTTTTCTCTTCCTTTCTACCCCTTATATATTTAACCATTTCTTACCCAAGATTATATACCTTTCTCTTACTCTAACCGTGTGCCATACATATTTGGAAGTAATTCATTCATAAATAATTTTTCTAAAATTTCATTACATAATTTGTCATGCTATTAATTCCACTATAGGGGATGAGAACGATAAAAATAAAATCACTTATTTGGTTGGACCGCAATATGTTGGGAGATGCAGTTAACGTCATGTTAATCCCCTAGAAATGTCGTTTTATCTTTATCATTATCTAATTGTACTTTGAATATACCAATCACATGGACAAATTTGAAGTTTGTACCATGACTATTCTTGCCCCTACAAATCAAAAGTGAAATGTTGAAAGCATATGGAGATTCGACCTAATCATCAACCAGTTGAATCAAGAATGTAAAATTTGTGATAAGAAGATGATCATTTGTATGTACATATTAGACAAATGTCTAAAAGTTTGAAGTCATTTTCCTTCATGTCCCTCAACAATATAATCAACTAGTTGACGTTCTAGTTGTTTTATCTTCAATGATAGAAGTAAGTCATGGTGAAGAATAGTCACTCATAAGAATAAAGGTCACGACCATTTCTGCCTACTATCAAATATAGAAGAAAAGATAGATATAAAATTCTCATACCAAATACTATCTCGTAATAGTGGAACACCCTCCCTGAGAATAAAACTTTAATTGGGGCACCCTTTTTATTCTTATTATATAGAATAAAGGCAGTGCGACCCATTAAAACAAAAAATCCCCCTATCAAGAGAAATAATTTGTGTTGACCGACTGAATCCAATTTAAGAAAAATGTTGACTGCCTCATGTCAAGGACATTTATTTCAAAAGATCTTAAAAGAAGAACATATGAGCTTTAGAGCTTTAAATGAAAGAATTAGTGCTCAAGAAGATTTCACATATCTAAAAAGACTAGCATGACTAGTGGACTCCCAACTATATAAGCCCCAATACGATACAAAAAATGCATTCAAGTGTGGCTCTGGTCCACACCAATATGGATCAAGAAGACTTATTACTACTTGTACACATTAATGCTTCAAAAAGTATTACATCTAAATGAAGACCGCTAGGTTGAAAATTCAAAAGGACGACCTAGACAAAATTATGGTATAAAAAAATAAAATAATAATAATAAATACCCGCTAGGTTGAAAACTTGAAAGGACAACTTAGACAAAAATTAGGGTACAAAATCATAATAATAATTAATATCCACTAAGTTGAAAACTTGAAAGGGTGACCTAGGCAAAAATTAGGGTACAAAAAATAATAATAAATACCTGCTAGGTTGAAAATCTGAAAGGGGAACCTAGGCAAAACAAACATCTTCAATGCTGCGGATGTTTCGATGGACTGCAAAACAAACATCTGGGAACGTTGCACACCATAGAGCAAAGTATGATGCTTTGAGGGATACTAATATTGTCTAGACGCCGAATTATGATGAGAACTCTATGACACTATGGTACTATATTTACCAGAGAGGTGCATACGACATTTTGGGTATACTCAACACATCCCTCCTACACCACCGATGCTCGTTGTACGTGATGTTGATGTTGAATGGAGTATGTATAGGAACTATGTACGATCACTTCGTACTAAATTGCATCCAGCTGCATATCCACATGAGTATGTTGAGGGAAATATTCAGTGGTACTATAGGATATCTCGTCCTCGAATGATCCCTTACGTTGATGCATATGCTGGTGCTGGTCCTAGTTATGATGCTGATGTTGGTCTTGGTCCTAGTCATGATGTTGGTCTTGGTACTAGGTGTACACGGTGTCACAAAATTGGTGGTTTTATACAACAGAGTTTAGATTTATATGTGGGTGGTTTTGAAGATGAGATGCATCTCTTATTAGAGAGAGCTTTACATATTTCTAGAGGAGGAGATTATCAATAGTATTATTGTTTTATTTTTATTGTATTTATGCTTGTCTTATTTTATTATTCAGACTTATTCAAACTTATATTTATGTGTGTCTTATTCAGACTTATCTTATTTATTGTCTTGCTTTATAATTATCTTATTTATTTAAATGATTTAAAGTTATAATTGAAAACAACATATATATTGAATGAATCTTGTTACAATTGAGAACAACATATAAATCAAAAGTGTCAATCATCTACCAAAAATATATAATATGAATTATTTTCTAAATCTAATGAATCCTAATGTTGTAGACGTCCTGCATAGGCTATAGCCCATGATGTAGACTGATCACTATGATGCTTCTTCCAATGCCATGCAAGTGGAGGTAACGGACATGCATATTTCAATTTAACTTGAACCCAATGACTTTCATTAACAAAACCAATGTTGATAACATGATCACGTGACATGTCTCCATTGTGTGCACCCCTCAATGGGAAAAGAGTCAAACAAAAAGTTTTTCCCAAGGTAATAAGAACGAGATTATATTTTGTTGCTATCACGTAACCCATATTATGAATGGTCATCCACTTCTTGTTGGCTTGGTTTTCAAACTCAATTACAAGTACAAATTCTGTCACTTCTTGCAAACGTTCCTTGAATAATGCAACATATAAATCAGGTTTGGACTTAATCTCTGTATACAACTATCGATGCACAATGCTCCAATATTCTTCACTATTACCAAGTAAAGAAGAAATAACACGATATCCACAGTTTCCATCTGCTTTAACATTAACTATATCTTCAATATATGGATGAATTAAAGGAGGAAAGTCGTCGAAATATTTTCTAACTTGACTCGTCATAGGTTCTTGCTGAGATAGTTGTTTGGATGGTTGCTGGGAGACTTGTTTGGATGGTTGCTGGGAGACTTGTTTGGATGGTTGCTGGGAGACTTGAGTATCAACATGCTCAAAGTATGAAGGGTCGCGATATACGTCAAATCCCTTCGGCTTATTGCCTTTTTTGCTCTAAACACCACCTTTTGTTTTGATCTTATCTTGTGGTGCACACATTGATGTTGTATCTGGATATGCTATTTCATGCAACTTGCTCTTTAATGCCCTCTTTCCAGCAACATTAAGTGTTTTCCATGTTTTCCAAATTATATTCATCTCCGATGTAATGTCTAACTCTGAATCACTTGCCAAATTTTCTTCCTCTTGATCACTATTCATGGTTAATTTCCTCCAATGCATATGAACATAATCTAATGGGATTGGAACACCTTCCAACTTGTATCGTGCCAAATCACATGCACAAGGTAATCCATGTATGTTTCTAAGTATAAAACAACACACACCTTTGTCGTTACCAACATAGCTGACTCTCTTGTATTCATGAACAATATCAGCTAAGCTTTCTTGGATACAACCCAAGTCAATTTCTCATAGAATAGATTGTTGTGTATATTCTCTTTGCAACCCTTACTTATCTCAAATGAACCTTTTATCTTAATAATTTGGAACTTCAACATGTCATTCATACCATTCCATGCAATACCGAAATCTCCTTTACTATGTTCCATCAATTTCTTCAATAACCAATGAGCAGACTCAACCCTAATATTAAAACAAAAAAAATATTTGATATTATTTCAATAAAAATTATATCATGCATGTTTAATCCTATATAAGCATAAATATAATACAAAATGCAAATTTTTAATGACGTACCTATTAGTCATAGTATTTCCTAGATGCAATACTCCATTGGTCCATGCTTCAACAAATCTTTCCTTATGAGGATTCAACAATGTGTCTCTGTTGTAGTCAAAGAAAATAATATTATTGACACATGTTTGCTTAAACATTTGCAAAAGTTCCTCGTACTCCTTCTTTTCATAACAATAAACAATTTTCCTCCACAACTCAATAATGGGTTCCTGCATATCTTTCTTTAATATATATTGTTTGCATTTGGCTCCAATATTTTTGTTAATATAAAGTTGACAAAGTAAATTTGTTGAAGATGGAAATACAACTTCAATTGCATTCATTAAAGCAAGTTCTCTGTTAGTCATGATCACTTGAGGAAATGAGGTGTTTCAAACAAACAACTCTTTTAACTTCTCCAATGCCCAACAAAAGTTGTCTTGACGTTCAGAATCCATATAAGCAAATGCAATATTAAATGTCAACCCAGTTGAAGTTACACCAACAATTTCAATCAATGGTAATCTATACTTGTTGGTTTTGTAGGTATTATCGATGATCAATACAAAAGGGAACATGTTCAACAAAGTTATGGAATCTGGGTGCGTCCAAAACATGTCCCTCACAATGTTGAAGTCTCCATGAGTCCTACTCCAACAAGTATACTTCTCAGCTTCAAGTAACTTCAACAAGTGTTGCATATCAGTTCTAGGTCATTTCAAATTCTTTCTGTATGTACTTCGTCGCTTGTAAATTTGATAGATATTAGTCACATTCTCCATATCTCAACGATGACAAGATATGTCTCGGTGCAACGTGATATTTTGTCAGCTCGTCAACATGTTTCTTATCTTCTTCTTTTGAGCATCCCATAAATGCATTATTCTCAAAAGTAGCTACTAACTCATGGTTGTGAAGACCATACATTAAACTAATAATCCGTCATTAAACATTTTTCAATGGTCTCGATCTATGTTTAAATGGACAACCACACCTTTTAGTTTTTGTTTGACTGATATTTTCCACATCTATCACAACCAATAATTAATTTTGACTTCCTTCCTCTCTTTCCGGTCTCTACGTCATATCGAGTAATGATAACTTCTACTCGATTTTGTTGGCCGACCTCTCTTGCCCATTATATGACAACTTCTCGTGACTCAAAAATTTGATCAGTTGTGAATGCTCCACTTAAATCTATAAATACTGGTTGTTTCTTTTTCATCCCTATTTCAAAAAAACTAAAAAAATAATTAAGAACATACCAGATTTTTGAAATTTCTGGTGAAGAATGATAACTATAGGAAATTTCAAATTTCCGTTATTGTAAATGCAACTACCAGAAATTTCATCGAAAAAATTTCCAGTATTGTAAATACCTACTGGAAATTTGGTTGATGGAGTGAGATTTTGAAGTAATTTTTTTTACCACTCACGTGAATGAAATTTTTAACAATAATATTGGATTTTTAAGTAGCAGCTCACTTGTTTTTAAATCCTAAACCCTAAAGCCCAATATCAAATACTATATATTGGCATATTTGTTTCTTTTATGCGGACGAAAAACTTAGGATTCAGATTGCTACAAGAAATAAATAGTTTTATTTTAATTTCATGGACGACTAATTTTATAAGATTAATCCACGAGTTTAGAGTTTCATCAACAACTTGAGATTCAAGTTACATTGTCAATTTGGATTCATGATTATATTCTTGTTTATTTGTTTATATTTTTATTTTGATTGCTTAAATTGAATTTCAATAGGATCGATTAAATTTATTTGATAGAATTTGGTTTCGGTTTCTGTAACACCTCAAATTTTATAATAAACTATTTTATTTATTAAATATGATTTTAAATAATTAATTTGATGTTAAAATTATTTTATAATATATGTTGATAAATTTTGGGACAATTTTCGTTATATGGGTGCTTTCTATGATGTGCTAGTTTTATAAATATTAGATTAAATGAGCGGTATAAATAATAAATATTATATTTTATTATTTGATATATTTTTTTTTAAAAATAATAATATTTTAGTGTAATATTTTAAAGAAAAAGATTTTATGCGATTGTAGGGGTATATACGCATACCAATTAATGTAATATTTTTCTGTGCGGTTGACTGATATTGAGTATGCACGTAGTTATATTTCAATTATTTATAACTATTTTCTATTTTCAGTTATTTTTTTGTAAATAATTATTTTCAGATAGAATTGATATTGTGTTTGATTTTGTTTATTTTTATATACTTATTATGACATTGTGATTTATATATATATATATATATATTTATTAAGATTTAGTAATTAATATAAAGTGTTGATATAATATTTATTTATTTTATAATTTCGACTATTATCTAATTATGGTAATATTTTAATTTAAGTATTTGAAAAAATACGTATTATTATAGGGGTAATTTTGTATATGAGGATTTTGACTATTAATTTATTTTAAAAGATTAATTACATTAATTACTTCATTTTATAAAATATTGCTTTTTAAATATTAGTAATACGTTGGTAATTAAATTATGTTTGAAAAAAAAAGTGTTAAAAAAATAGTTTTGATAATTGTTTGTTTTATTTAAAAAATAAAAATAAATAGAAGAATGAAGTAAAATTTGTTTTATGGATTAGACACATATTTAAGAGTAAAATCTAAATAATAAAAAAAATATGAATTGAAAATAACAAGAATGAAGGGCATGAGAAAGAGAGAGTAGTCTGGACACAAAATAAGGCAGCTGGACATTGAGAGAAAAAGAAGAAAATTGATATCGTTCATTGATGACTATCCCATAAAAGTTTCTCCGTTTTCATCCAAATTTAAGTATGTTGTTTTACTCATTTAGCTATTCCATTAAACATAATTTTCTAGATTTTTAACAACCCGAATTTCTTCCTAAAATAACCGATTTCTCCGTTTAAAGAATTCGTCATTTTTCACCGTTTTTCTTCACCGTAGTCCAATTTGAGTGAAACCAATGCAAAAACAATCTTGTAAAATATGGTTATACTATCCATTGATTGGTTTTCTGATTTATGGTAATTTTCCTTGACCGAAATTCGAAATTTAATTTCTAGAGTATTTTCTCATAATTTATTTTTGACGTTTACCCATAAATTGTCGAGTAAGATCGATTGAAGGACAAAAAGTCAAAGAACAAAGATTTTTTGCTTTTGGAATTGTACTCTTGTGGAAAGCATAAAAAATAAGGTAAGAGATGAGAGAGCGTTTGAATTCATTAGTATAATATAATGTGAGATGAACGGGAAAACCGTTTTTTCCAACGATTCAGCCGGGGCTTGCTACGTACAACAATAGTCATTTGACTGATAAATTCATTAATGTGAATATATGGAAATTGTAAGATTAAAATATGGAATAGAAATATTTGTAAGGTGTAGATTTATTTAATTTCGTTAAATGAGTGGTATTTGATATTATTATGATATTTGATTTCAAATGAATTTGATGCATATGTTTTATTAGACGAATTTATGTGATGTGATAGTAAAATATGGATGCATGGTATGATATATGTATGCGATATGATAATGCTGATTTTTTATCGATGATAGTGATGTTATAAAATTATGATGAGTTTACATGATGATTACGATTATGTATGATTAGTGATGTTATAAAATTATGATGAGTTTATACGATGATTGTGATTATGTATGATTAATGATGTTATAAAATTGTGATGAGAATATTAAAGTACCCCATATATTATGAAATAGTGATGATTTATAAAGATGATGCTCTTAATGGAGTAGTCTAAGCTAACGAGGGGAGAAAATAAATATTGAAAATTTGTGATGTGAAGATTATTTTGTCATCATATACGTAGGGCCTGACAAGCCTAATGATTCCAGGGAAGTACAACTGAATGAGCCTGATCATGGCGGTCTGCTATTGAGCCTTAAGGCAAGAATGTTAGACCTTAGAGGTATTCAGGTGGGGAATTCCTTGGTGACGTGGAGTTAGCACTCCAAATGTCGGGAGCTACCACACAATACACGTTTACCTCGACTGTCACGTATATGTGTCTCAGGTTGAGTTGAGGGGATCTATGAGGACATGGCCAATTTGAATTGTCCGTTCAGTGGGATGGTGGCATAGTATCAAGCCTCCTAACCAAGTACTTCAGAGTTAGAATGGTACCACATTGTGAAGTAGAGTCTAAGCTCATGCATATCATTGGTGTGTTTCAAAAGCGATAATATTTTTCTTAGATGATTTGATGTTATAGTGAAACTTATTGATTTTCCTTGAGTGGTTTTGACTTTATAATGTTATGTTTTTCCTTGAAGAATGTTTTTGTAATGATATAGTTTATTTATGTTTAATTGCGTGTTCTTCTTATTTATATTTTACTATTAACATGATTTCAAAACTCACCTCCTTTTTTGTTTGTGTTTGACTAGCTTAGCCCTGTGTTTGCGAAATCACAGTTATTATAGGTTAATGAGTCTTGAAGTTCAAGTATTGGAGGAACCCCACTCTTATAGGTGATACTGAGAATAAGGGTTGTAATTGGTATTTTACTTATTTAATTTGAAATGAATTTTTGTATGAAAACCTTAGAAGTACTAGTATGGTTTTAGAATTAAATCAAGTAATTATACTTAAATCAAGCTTATCGAGATTGCACTATTTTAATGAAAAAGTTAAGTTTAAAGTGTTCTATTTTACTTTTGAGAAACGTGATATCCTAAATTAAAAATAAAAGTTTTTATTTTATTGGATATAGATTTTTATTTATCCGCTTCAAATTTTATAGGATTATTATATAAATTGTTATATATATTATTTTGGGGTTTAGGGTGTCATAGATTCTAATTTAAAATTTTGCGACGCTTGATTGTTAAATATTTTGATGATTAATCCAATCAAAGAATCCAAATCCACATAGGATTGGTTACGCTTGTTTGATCAATTCTATAGTCAAATAAGAAAAGATTCACGAATTAGAAAATAAATTCATTGATAGAATATGTGATAGGTCTGAAACTCGAATAAGTGGATTAATCGTTTTGCTCATCTGTTAAATCAAAAATAAAAAAATCCCCTTTTTAATTTGACTTTCAATTCGGTTGTTATTGTTATATCAAAAGTCGTTGCGAAACAATTTGAGTTATTACCTCCATTTACATTTTATTAATTGAATTTGACCCGTGTGCGACAGCAGATCAAATTGGCGCCATTGCCGGGGACTCTCTAATAACAATATTAACCGCTAAAATCCGTATTTTCAGGCGACTATCTCGGGTTGCTCTCAAATTTCGCCAGAAAATCAGCAAAATAAAATCAAGGAATAGGAATCCCGTAAAAGGGAGTTATACAGGTAACATCGGTCAAAATCCCAAATTCCTTCGTTTAGACCATTTTTTAAATTTTTTGAATTTTCCATATTCTCCAAAAATTCCAAAAAAAATTTTGTTGCCATTTATTTGATTTTTAGAAATATTTGGTGGTATTTTTATATTTTTTGGATTTTATTTGATAGGGTTTTCAATTTTTCACTTCAATTTTAGCAATAGGGACATTGTTGGAATTTTCAGAAATTGTTATTTTGCATTGCATTGTTATGATGATGCATGACTAGGGCTAGTTCTGTGAATCTTCATTCCTTTGAATCTGAAATAGATATGACATTTCATTTACGTCGTAGACTTAATAGAGCTGCTAGTGTTAACAAGTTAGAGTCAGATAGTGAAAGTGACAACTTGGTGCAAAATATGTTTGATGCGAATAATAGAACCTTTAGACAACTTGCTACACCTAATGTCAATTATAATGCATTGTGTATCACATATCTTGAAGTTATTGTACCAATTGAACTTAAATCTAGTTTAATACACTCACTTCCAAAGTTTAATGGTCTTACACGTGAGGACCCCCACAAACACTTGAAGGAATTCCATGTTGTGTGTTCTACCATGAAGCCTCAAGGAGTCACAAAAGACCACATTAAGTTGAGAGCCTTCCCATTTTCACTCCAAGATGCTGCCAAGGACTGGTTATACCTTCAACCAGGTTCTGTTACTAGTTGAAATGATCGCAAGATATTATTTCTAGAAAAATTATTCCCTGCCTCATGAGCTGGTTCAATTAGAAAAGAAATATGTGGCATCAAGTAGATTGACAGGAAATCATTACATGAGTATTGGGAGAGATTTAAGAAATTATTGTCAAGTTGTCCTCATCACCAAATTTCTAAACAATTGCTCATCCAATATTTTTATGAAGGCTTGCTACATATGGATAGAAGCATTTTGGATGCTGCTAGTGGTGGAGCACTTGTCCATAAGACCCCAAAAGCCGCAAAGGCTTTGATTGAGAACATGTCCATTAATTCTCAACAGTTTACAACTAGAAGCAATTCAACAATGTTGACAATAGGTAAAACCCAAGCAGTGGTATGTGGTATTTGCACTTCTTTAGAGCATCCTACATATTCATGTCCTACATTACAAGAAGATCCAATTGTTGATGTTCCTCAAGCATATGTAGCAAATATATAAAATCGTCAAGCCAAGTATGATCTGTCATCTAACAGGTAGAATCATGGTTGGATAAACCATCCTCACTTGAGATGGGGGAATTCATCTACACAATAACAACCTAGGAAATAGTAAAATATTCCTCAATATCAACAAATAACATATTTGACCATTTAAAATTTGGAAACAAAGATTGGTCAGCTAGCCACTTCAATTAATCAATTGTAGACTCAGGGGTCAAACCAATTGCCTACACAGTCAATAGTAAATCCAAATGTTCCCAATGTTAGTGCAATTACATTGAGGTATGGGAAAGCTGTTAAAATTCAAAGGTACATGAAATTGCAATGAAAATAACAAGGTTGCAGAGGACACTTTGAGCAGAGAGTCAAAGCTTCTTCAGCCAAATATCCCTCAGCAATAGAACCTTCTGGATGAGCTCTATTACGAACATAACTTTTAAGTCTTCATAAGTTTCTTTCTGTGGGATACATCCATCGGAATTGAACAGGACCACCTAATATAACTTCATGTACAAGATAAATAGGCAAATGAACCATTACATAAAAAAAAAAAAAAACTGGAGAAAACACCATCTCCAATTGACAAAGTATTTCAGCAATCTCTCCATGTACATAATCCAAATCTTGCACTTGGATAACTTTTTGACATAGAGAGCGGAAAAAAGACCCAAGACGAATCAAAGGTCCAGCCACTAGATTTGGCATTGTGCTCTTTATTGCTACTTGGAATAAGTAGTGTAGCATGAAATGTGCATCATGACTCTTGTAACCAAATATCTTTATATCCCCAACATGCACACATTTTGAAATGTTAGAAGCACTCCCATCGGGTAACTTGGCAGCCTTCAAAACACCGCAAAAAATAGACTTCTCTTGGGAATTCATTGAGAAAGATGCCCTTGCAAACTTTGTATGACCTGAACCAATCTCTATTGGATGAAGTTCCTTTCTAATTCCCATATCTTGCAGATCATAACGAGCATTAACATGATTTTTTGTCTTTCCTGATATGTCCAAAAGAGTCCCAATAATACTATCACATATGTTTTTCTCAATATGCATTACATCAAAATATTCATTTCTTCTTCCATGGACCATCACTTTTTTTCTCTTAATCTTCTTTCCAAATTCATTCTCAAAATATTTTATGTTTTCCAAGATTTCTATACCTTCTAACATAGGTGGTGCAGACCTATGTTCTTTCTTTCCATTGAACGACCTTTTATTGGCGCTCCATGCATTACTAGCCGGTAAAATACACGATGATCCATATAACACATTTTCTGACTATGTCTCAAGTAGGTTGAATTAGTGTTATAATTGCAACGCGCACATGCCAACTTTCCTTTGGTGCTCCATCCTGACAACATAGCATACCCAAGATAGTCACTAATAGTCCATAGCAGAGATGCTCGCAATTGAAATGTTTTATCTTTTGAGGCATCATATGTTTCTACTCCAAATTCCCACAATTCCTTTAGCTCATCAATCAATGGTTGAAGGTACACATCGATATCATTTCCTGGTGATTGTGGTCCAGGAATCAATAACGACAACATTGTATACTCACATTTCATACACATCCAAGGTGGATAATTGTATACCACCATCATGACAGGCCATGTATTGTGCGATATGCTCATAGTTCTAAACGGATTGAAACCATCACTTGATAAGCCAAGCCTTACATTACGATGCTCAAAAGCAAAATCAGGATGAAGCACGTCAAAGTCCTTCCATGCTTAGCCATCAGTAGGGTGCCTTAATTTACTGTCCTTCGATCTACCTTCTTCGTGCCATCTCATTGACTCGACAGTTTTTGAACACATAAATAGTCTTTGAAGTCTTGGAATCAATGGAAAGTGCCTCAAATATTTTGTAGGAACTTTATGATCATACTTTGGATCCTCAAACTCTGAATCTACTTGAGTAAATTCCTTCCATCGTGATGCTTTACAAGTGCTGCAAGTATCGTCATTTTCATGGTCTTTCCAATACAACATACAATCATTTGGACAAGCATGAATTTTTTTATAATCAAGGCCTAAATCCTTGATTATGGCTTTTGTTTTGTTAAAAGATTCGGGAATGTTCAGATTAGGCATGGCTTCTTTCAATAACTCCAAAAGATCATTAAACGATACATTGCTCCACCCATGTAGACATTTTAACAAGTAAACTCGAAATTATAAATGATAAAGTAGTGAAGTTTTCACATCCCAGATACAACTCTTGCTTCGCCTCATTAATTAAATTATAAAACTTCTTAGCATCTTCATTAGGTCCCTTGTTTCCCTCCTCTTCTTTTTCAACGTACCTATATGTGTCATAAAGTAAACCATTGATGTCATCACATGCGTCCACTTGATCTTCCATATGATGATCAATTTCCTTAGTCAATGATATATGCTCATTGTGGTTTACCCAAACGTCGTAGCCTTGTACAAAACCGAATCCTATTAGGTAATCATGTACCACTTTTCTTCTTCTCCAACAAAGATTTCTACACTTGGCACAAGGACATAAAATTGTGCAACCTTGAGGTTCTCCTTTGGTGAAGGCAAAATCTAAAAAAGATTTTACACCTTTCCGATACTCTAAATTAAGTCTATGAAGTGTAGTCCACTTTTTATCTATCACTCTAAATAACAAAAATAATAACATACAATTAAAGTTTAACACAAAAGAAATTATAATATCAATGCAACTAGATGTAGATCTTTACAACTAAATGCATATTAAGATATTAAAACAAGTATAATTAACAATTAAATTCCATAATTCAGTAGCATAATTAAATCAATGTAATTGAAGTCCTAATTAATAATTAACAGTTCTTGATAGTCCTAATAACATTTTTGAAAGTAGTTTATGTAAAGCATAATAACTTAATAGCATAATATCTTATCAGAATATCACAAACAATCACAATTCACTAATTAACAATTAAACTCCATAATTGAACTGGTATTGTTGGTCCTAATTAACAATTAAATTCCATAATTCAGTAGTAGAATATCACAAATAATTCAATAACTAATTGCTTGTCCTAATTAGCATAATATCAAAAACAATTCAATAACTAATTGTTGGTACTGATTAGTAGAATAACGAATTGCTGGTCCTAATTGCTGGTCCTAATTGTTGGTCCTAATTGTGGGTCTTGATTACCAGAATAATTAATTGTTGGTCTTAATTGCTGGTTCTAATTGTTGGTCCTGATTAGCAGAAATAATTAATTGTTGGTCTTCATTGCAGGTCCTAATTGCTGGTTCTAATTGCTGGTCCTAATTGCTGGTCCTGATTAGCAGAATATCACAAATAATTCAATAACTAATTAACAATTGGCAGTTCTTGAAAATCCTAATTAACATATTTGAAAGTAGTTTATGTAAAGCAGAAAATATGATTACCATAATATCACAAACAATCACAATTCACTAACCCACCAAGTTTAAAAGTGTAAAGTAGAATATCTTATCAGCAAAGGAAATCAACATTTAAATGAACTTATATATTAGACTAGATAACACACTCTCATCGCGTATATTAATAATAAATTTCATAATTAAATTGGTATTGCTGGTCCTAAATAATAATTAAATTTCATAATTGAACTGGTATTGTTGGTGCTAATTGACAATTAAATTCCATAATTGAGTAGCAGAATATCACAAACAATTCAATAACTAATGTTGGTCTTGATTAGCATAAAATCACAAACAATTCAATAACTAATCATTGGTCCTGATTAGTAGAATAACTAATTGTTGGTCCTGATTAGCACAATATTTAATTGTTGATCTTAATTGCTGGTCCTGATTAGCAGAATAATTAATTGTTGGTCTTAATTGTTGGTCCTAGTTGCTGGTTCTAATGGCTAGTCCTAATTGCTGGTCTTGATTAGCAGAATATCAGAAATAATACAATAACTAATTAACAATTGACAGTTCTTGACAGTCCTAATTAACATATTTGAAAGTTGTTTATGTATGGCAGAATATATGATTAGCAGAATATCACAAACAATCACAATTCACTAACCCACCGATACTAAAAGTGTAAACCAGAATATCTTAAAAGCAAAGGAAATGGACATTTAAATGAACTTATATATTATAATATATAACACCATCATTGAATATATTAGCAATAAAATTTCAGAATTAAATTGGTATTGTTGGTCCTAATTAATAATTAAATTTCAGAATTCAACTGGTATTGCAGGTCCTAATTAACAATTAAATTACATAATTTAGTAGCAGAATATCACAAACAATTCAATAACTAATTGCTGGTCCTGATTAGCAGAATATCACAAACAATTCAAATGAAATCAACATCCAAATGAACTTATATATTAGAATAGCTAACACACTCTGATTGCATATATTATGATCACAAATAAACCAAGACAAGTTTTTTCACCTCATTCATACAAAACTTAGGAAGTTCCACATCCCTAACACCACGACATTAATTCCAACAGAATTTTAAAACATTGATTAATGTTATTAGTATTACCTTTGTTCACCACCACCATCATCTTCACCAAATATTCAAATTAGCAACAAACAAAAAAGCCAAGTAGTAAAATAAATACACGAATTCAGCAACTGATAACAAAACCAAGCATGAGCAATTCGAGATTGTTTAAATTCTAGAGTTTAGTAACATAAATACATCAATGTCATATATATTGAGCACAAAAAAATATCAATTTAATGCAGATAAACAAGGTTTGTAACCATTGATGGGCAGCCATATCCATCATCTCAATAATTCAATAAATCATATAAAATTACTAATTAATCAAAAAGCAGTACTCATACATGAAATTGAAATACATCAAAACACAAATGGAAGAATAAAAAAGAAGATAGGTGAAGCATATTCTTACATGTGCGCGACCTTCTAGTGAGGGTTTAGTCAAACACGAGTTGTCAGAGCACAAGATGGCGATAACTATCGAAGCACAAGACGGCGGGAATTGTCGGAGCACAAGACAGCGAGCGAAGTCACAAAATAAAACGATGGTGTGCAAGACGAAGGCGAAAAAAGGTTTTGGTTCTAGTAAGACGAAGATGAACGATACAGATGCAAGGAGATAAACGAGAGGTACATAGACAAAGACAGATGCGATTGAGATGGGTATTGGGTTCGAACGAGAGGCAAGGAAACAAAGACAAAGAAAAGATGAGATGGAGGCAGATAGTACAAATGCGATTGACAAGAGATTGGGAAGGGTTTTGGTTTAGGAACTAAGGGTTTAGGTTTAGGAACTAAGGGTCTTGGTTTAGGCACTAAGGTTTTTGGTGTGGGGAACTGATAATGTTATTTGGAAAAATTAAATTTGAGAAATTAGGTTTAGGCAAATAATTAAGGGTTTTGGTTTAGCTAACACTTTTTTCTATTTTATCCCACAGTTATGTATTGTGGTTTAAACATACTTTAGGAAACAATTTTTATATTAAGGCTACATTTATAATATGCTGTTTTAAAATCTTCTCATACAATGGTTTAAAAGTGTTGTCTAAACCGGGCACATTTTTTAACCCGTACCTAAAAAACGAATATGCAACGGTTTTATGTTAAAAAGCATGAAAGTATATTTTATATGTATGTTATAAACAACACTTGAAAAAAAATGTTGTCTATTCTCGTTTCTAGCCACATTTTATTAGTCGTTGCCATGATAAGTGTGGTCAAAAGTTAAAAATGTTGTAGTGCCAAATGAATATCTAACAACTCTTACACATATCACTTCACTCACATCTCAAACTATTTTGATAAAAATATCTAGTCTCGTCGCAACTCAATTGACAGATAAATTTTCAACGAGTGATATTTTTAACAAAACTGTCTAGTATTAAATTCTTCGTAACGTAAATAAATTATTTTCCGAAAAATAATTTTAATCCAATTTCCAAAAATATATTTATGGCTTTTAACTCACTGAATAACAAAACCTGGGCTAAAAGCCTAAGAAATTCAACCCAAGATACCCTAAAATAGTATAATTTAGGATTTAAAATTAAGGGTCTTATATTACTACCCTCCAAAAAGAAGTTTCGTCCTCGAAACTTAAAGTACGAGTAGCAATCCGCACTAGGTTTGTACTCAAATTTAACATACAAGTCACAACTTGTTTCACCCGGCCTACTCAAAGAAAGTGTTGCCTACCCCTTTTCACAGGGTGCTTAATAACTCTACACACCACAATAGTCGGTAAGATTTGTATGTTCCATTCAACATGATTTTGTCTACTATCAACAAGAGATTAAGGATGATCAGTTCCTCAATTTGTTAATAAGTAGTCAACAACAATGATGGTGGCTTAGACTATCTTAACTGAATTGTAAAAGCGCTCCTTGCAACTTACACTTGAGGATATCCTAATGTACAAGTTGTCAACAATCTTCTAAAGGTCCACTGAGTTTCCGTTATTTTCCTATAACTTTGATCCTATCGACGAAGTACAATTGCTCATAGCTATGTCACATAGCCTCATTTACATCCACTTGGTACGAAACATCCATTTGGTACCAAACGGAAACACTATGTATGACACCAACACACTGAGCACAAAACAATCACTACAGCCGAGAACTCCTAAATTTCTCCATTGTCCACAAATCCTCGATTTTTCTTTAGTCGTACAACTATGTCAAACTATAGTGTTCTTATCGGTATGTTATTCCAATTATAACTTTAATAATTCTATCCCCACATCTGCTTGACAATCCAAGCTTCCTCAAATATTTTCGATAACATGCCAAAGACTATACTACTTAGGACACACAAACGTCCTTTTAGTTTAGTACTTCATTTCAAGAGTCACATTTCCAACAAAATCCAACTTGAATTTAATTCACATATCAAGGTCTACAGTTGTCTCATGCCTAACACCTCAAATTCACGCTTCGCAATTCTACACAAACTCGAAAATAATTTTACTACATCTACTGCCAGGATTTATTCTGATACTTCTCAATTTCACTGCATCCTTTATTTGTAGCTTGATGATTATATTTTCTTTACGACATGTCAAACACATTGTATTCACTCCATCACTTTTCCATTTATACAAACCTTAAATTCTTGCCTCAAACCTTGATACATCTTCATTATAGTGATATCAATAAATCTGCCTTACTAGTTCCCACCAAACTTTTTCTATTTCATACTCAATTCTTCCCTTTATAATAATAATGTCTGAATTATAGGTGGGATAATTCCTTTCATGAATCTTTAATTGTCATAAGCTACATCTCTATGTGCTGCTCCAAAAAGTTTTCTCGGTACATTTTTCAAAATTTGGCACATAATTTTTGATTACATCAATACATAACAACTACATTAGACCTCACACTCAGACAACTTAACCCTACGCATGATCAGATAACAACTTCCAATCTACAGGTCGACCTACAATCTAACCAAAGCTCTGATACCACAACGTAACACCACGATTTTTAACAGTGCTAGTGTATTTTTTTTAAACTAATTCATAAAACAAAGAAATAAAGAAAGAAATGCTTTTGGATAAAATATTTAAGTCGTAACACAACGAAAAAAATCAACAATATTTACAAACGACGAAAATAGTTTTTGAAACAAAATTTCAAAGTATTAAAATAGCAAAATACACCGGGGCTATGAGATCTGTCAGACAAAGCTCATACCCCTGGGGTATTCTCGGCAGACATCTGCATAAAAGCACTGCCCGAAGAATCTCTATTTTCCCCATGTCACATCAAAAAGTGGAACATGGACCCATCAAAAGAAAAGTCATCAAACAGTTTGAGCATAGATAGAATCTTCCAAAATGAAATAAATACAATCACAAATGAAAGACATCTAGTCCTTATACAACCACCTACGGTCAGGTATGTATAACTACTTTCCTATCTCCATAGTACTAACTGGTAGGATGATCCTGGTTCTTACACTACAAGAAAATAGACATATACCAACAGTAGTTTATAGTAACAAAATTAAAAATTGTAGGTATAGATAAGATATACCCACAAATAAACTATTTATTGTTGATATAGGTGTCTTATACCATCTGTGACATAAATTTGTTACTAATTGTTATAGTTACACAATTAATTTTGTGGCTATAAACATCAAAATTTAAAAATTAATATTTTTAAAACAGTCAAAATCTTAATTATTTGCGAAAATAATTTTGTACAAATTTTTACTCCGTGTAAGCCAAAAAAATTTCAATGGAGGCAAAATCCTAATTTTTTTAATGCACCCAATTTTAATGGAGCCAAAATCTTAATTTTCTCAATGGAGGCAAAAATATTTCAATTGAGCCAAAGTCCAAATTTTTGTAATGGAGCCAAAATAAAAATTTAATGGAGCCAAAAATAAATTAATAGAGCCAAAATGTAAATCACTAAACCCTAAACCCTAAATGAGTACCAACTAAACCCTTTCTTCTCTTTCACCAAATCCGAGCCCCAATCTAAATCCCTAACCTCTCAATCTCGAGCCTCAATCTGCTGCCTTCTCCTTCTCGTCGTCGATCAACCACTTTCTCGCTGTTGAATCTCGAGTTGTGACCATTGTTGACGCCATCGCCGTAATCATTCTCGCACCACATCCACTGTTTTCGTCGTCGCCGTGACCGTTCTCGCACCAAGTCCACCGTTCTTGTCGTTCCTGTGACCACCGTTCTACACCACCGGGAATTTTTGAACAACCTGAACCTGTGACCTTAGTTCTTTGTAATTTTTGTTTTGTAATTTGTGTGTTGTTTTGAATTTTTCGTGAGTTTGATTGAGACTTAGGGTTCATACTAGAATTTATGAGGAAACGCTTTCTGTTTCTGAGCCTAAACTATTCATAAACCGTGAGAAAATTGGTTTTGTTTCTAGACTTCAAGAACGATTTAAAACATGAAACATTGTTCGAGTTCACTGATGTTGTTTAAATAAGAACTTGGTGCTGAATACTAAACGTGTTATGGCAATCAATAATTTTGACTTTTGTTACTTGTATTTGTGGATTATTGATTTACATGTTTGTTTGTTAGTTATTGTTCCTTCTGGTAATACTATTTCTATGGAACCTTCAATTGTATCAGTAGCAAATTGATGCTATTGTTTGGTGTCACACTGTGCTTGTTTAACATATGAATCCCTTGTGCTTAAATGATGGTTCGACTTCCATTTATTTTGCATATTCTAGAACTAAGAAAGTGGGAGAAAACACATTTAACTAATTGTTTTTGAAGGGTTTGGCAAATCAGAGGTCGCTGAGCCCAGTGGTTTGGATGTGGGGTGGGTCATCAGAGAGAGATCAAACATTAATTTTAGATTTGTCTATGTTTTCTAAATTTTGTCCAAGTTACTTACTCATTTATAATTTTGTGTTAGAGAAGCAATGGCTCGAAGAAGAAAGTTAAATATTCGACATCGAGCAAGTGATAATGAAGGAATGAAGTCTACTAATAATACAAACTCAACCAATGTAGAAGGAAGTAATGTTGCAGAAACTCGTTCTAGTCCTTGTCATGCAGAAGGTGTCATACATGAGTCTGTAGAATCTCACTCAATTCCCTCCGATATAGAAGCTGAAGAAGAACAAATTGAAAAAGGTATTAATTATATACTCTTTGTTTTAAAACTTTATTTATATTGTTTTTATTATGACTTATATGCATACATAGTTTTATTTTCATTTTGTTTTGTTTGTAGAAGTGGAGCCTAAACGGGCAAGAGGTCCTACAAAAATGTTAGATGTATGGGAAATGGAAGATGGTGATTTAATAATTGTTAATTTGGACAAATAAGGTTGACCCATTGGTGAGGAAGGGACAACTCTAACTCGTTTCATTGGTAGCGTAGCTAGAAGGAATCAATATGCTCCTATCGACTACGAGTCATGGAAAGTCATGCCAAATGATTACAAAGAAGAAATGGTGAAATTAATAGAGGTATTATGATTATTCATTTAACTAATATAACATGCTTTTTTAAGAAGACAATTGAGATGTACAATTAACATGTCTTATTAAAATTAACATGTTTTGTTGTTTTTGTGCTCTAACGTGTTTGATGTACAATGATTATATTAGGAATATTTGATGGATTAACATGTTTTTTTAACATCTCTTATTATTTAGAGCAAATTCGAGTTTGTTCCTCCAATAAATGATTTAACAAGAGAAATGTTAAAATCTGAGTTGAATGAGAAATGGAGGCAATGGAAGAGTGATCTAAAGTCAACGGCATATGACCCTACTAAAACAGAAGAAGAAGTTGCATCTCTTGTACCAGATGCTAGGGTTGACCCAAATCAATATCGTGGTTTGGTTCGTCATTGGTTTTCTGTTAAAGGACAAGTAAGTCATATATATTATGAGTAATATATTAAAGAGTTTATTATTTAGATTAATATTTTATATCAATTGCAGAAAATAAGTAAAATTAATAGCCAAAATCGTGCTAAGTTTGAAGATGTTCATTGTATGGGTTCAAAAAGTCTCCCAAAGCTTATTGATGAAAAGGTTTATTTCTATTTCTATTTTCATGGCTTTAATTTAAATTAAAAATGAAATGAATTTAACTTATTTGTTTGATTGTAGACAAAAAAGGGCAAAGGAGTGTTGCCTAGACGTAAAGAGATTTACATTGATACCCGCACTCGTAAAGACGGAACAATTGTTAATGAAAAGGCTGCGAGATTGATTGTAAGTTTTGATAATATTTAAATGGTACCAATATATAAAATGTGTATAAATTAAGTTTGACAAAGTGCTGAATTTTTTTTTTTCATTGTATCATTTTATTTTATGTTTTAAGAAGAACTAAAAAAACATAGTAATGAGGCTGAAACTTCTCAATCAACCCAAGACACAAGTTCTATGTCTTGGAAGAATGACATATTTTATCAAGTACAAGGACCTGATAAAAACGGACGTGTGCGATGTATGGGCAAGATTCCTCATTCTAAAAAATCAAAGGTTTGTACATCTGAAAATGAAGAGTTGCGTGAAAGAGTTAAGAATATGGAAAACTTGTTAGCAAATATGATGACTTTAATTCAAAATCGATTTTCTGGAGAAGATGTGAATGGTATAATACAAGCTGCAAGATAGGTATATCATAAGTTATTAATCTTATCCAACTAACTTCATAAGTTCCATACTCGTATTTTTCATAAGTAATATTTTTTATATTTTTGTGATAGTTTCTTGATGCTACTAGTGCTCCAAACCATTTGAATTCACATAGTCCAAACAACAACAAAAATAATGAAAATGGTAATTAGATAGTATTAGTTAATTTTAATTAAAATCATTAATTTTTTTTTCTATTTTATTAGTAATATTTTTATATTGAATCGTGTATTTATTCATTTTTTATTTTATTGATTGTAGGTGAAGATAAAAAGCTAATTTGTTGTTGAAGATGGAATATTGCCAATTTAGTTGACTCAATATCTTAATGTTTTTTGAGGTTGTTATGAACGACACACGATGTCTACTTTAAATGTTAGTAAGACGTTTTGCACTACTGAGTAAAAATTTACTAGAGTGCTCTATGGTGAACATTGTTTAACTATTTTTTTATCGTTGTAAGACTTTTATGTTAATTTTTAATATGTATGATGAACACCTTTAATTTTATTTTGACTTTTAAATATATATATATATATATTTCATTGTGTATTTATATTTGGTTACTTTTATGAAATCAAATTTTAAATTATTATATAATTTTTATTGATAATAAAAAGTTAATATTTATAATAAATTAGTTACCGTTAAAACCTATATTAATAGAAAAAAGTTATCACTTAAATGTATAGGAACATAATCCAAACCGTAGGTATAACTTTTATAAATTATGGCTAAAGTATATACCAATGGTGAAATATCCGTAGGTAAAATCAAATGTTTATCGCAACGAAATTTTGTTTGTCGCTATACCTTATAGCCACGACGAAAATTCGTTGGTATTGGGTAATTATGTACCACGAAAAAAAACCCCGTCGGTATAGGTAATTTTGTCTATCCCTAAGGTTTTTATAGGTTTACCTACAGATTTTCACTGTCGCTAAACATTAAATTTCTTGTAGTGTCATCTTAGGGCAAATCCCAGATTTCCACAATAATTTAAAGGGTCACCAACCGAAATTAACAAATATCACATAGCATTTAAATTTCAAATGCACAAAATAAAATTTCAAGTTAGCATACTCCTTGAAAGGGTTTTCATATGTCAAAAAATGCATAAACAATGTTTGAAAAATGAAGTTTTGACACACTACACTATTGTAGCCGAATACAACAGAGAAAATGCATATTTTCAGTTCTAAAAGGCCTCTGAATCAATTAACACTTCAATCATTAACCTTATCAATTATGAACACATAATTAAGACCAAATTAATCTCCACAAATTCACACCTCAATCACACCTCAAATATTCGTAACATCAAATATGAATACATAAGTACATCGAAACGTAATCAACCCCACTTCACAACTCAAAGCAATTACGAAAAATCACAACAACAACGGAATATGTATATACAATCATCATATTATAACAAACATAACTCGTGTTCCAAGCACTCTAATGCAATGCGTATATGCCAAAATGCATGATTCTGAAATTCCAAACCAAATCCCTCCTCGACGGGCGTAAATCATAATTGTACAGCCTCTCACAAACTAGTACTAATTGCCAAGGCAAGATTGTTCGACCTTGGAGGTATTCGGGTGGGGAATTCCTAGGTGACTTGGAGTTAGCATTCCAAATGTTGGGAGCTACCACGCAACACACGTTTACCTCGACTATAACGTATATGTGTCTCGGGTTGAGTTGAGGGGATCTGTGAGGACATGGGCAATTTGAATTGTCCGTCCACCGGGATGGTGGCATAGTATCAAGCCACCTAACCAAGTACTTAAGAGTTAGAATGGTACCACATTGTGAAGTAGAGTCTAAGCTCATGCATAGCATTGCATTTTATTGGAATTGTTTTGTTGTTATTAATATGTATCATGTATGGTTATAATTTATCTTAGACAATTTAATGTTACTGTGAAATCTATTGACTTTCCTTGAGTAATTTTGACCTTTGAATGTGATATTTTCTTGATGGAATATTTGTGTAATGATATGGTCCCATTATGATTGTTTGTGTGTTCTTCTTACTTGTATTATACTGTCATCATGATTTCGAAACTCACCTCCTTAGTTGTTTGTGTTTGATTTGCTGGGCCCTGCGTTTGCAAAATCGCAGTTATTACAAGTTAATGAGTCTTGAAGTTCAAGTTTGGGAGGAACCCCGCTCTGATAGGTGATACCGGGAATAAAGTTTTAATTTGTATTTTACTTATTTAATTTGAATCGAATTTTTGTATGAAAACCTTAGAAGTACTAGTAAGTTTTTAGAATTCAATCAAGTAATTATACTTAAATCAAGCATATCGAGATTGCACTATTTTAATGGATAAAATAAGTTTAAAGTTTTTTTATTTTTATTTTTGAGAAATGTGATATCCTAAATTAAATATAAATTTTTTATTTTCTTGAAAATATATTTTATTTATCTGCAGCAAATTTTATAGGAATATGATATAAATTTATATATATATATATATATATATATATATATATATATATATATATATATATATATTATTTGGGGATTTAGGGTGTTACATTAGTGGTATCAGAGCAGGCCTGTCCAATCAGGCCGGGTGGGTTGAGTGTCGGTTGAATGGGAGTCAAATGTCAGTCGTGTCAATTGTGTTTTCTTGTGTATTAATTATATTTACTATCATGTTTTTCAGCTTTATATTATTGTGTTATTTGTTATGTGCTATATGCTTTTGTATAATTATGTTAGACATATGTTCGTTTTTGATGTTATTGACAAACATACAGCTTGAAATAAATCTAACATTGTAAACTGAGAAAAATTTCAGGAACAACAATTCAATCCTACCAACTTGAGACAATTGATTGGAACTCAAGAAATCAACAAAAGCTTGAAGATCCATAAGCAAATCGATTAGTAAAATCGATTCTGTAACAGGGTTGAATGATATTATGCAGTTTGGGATTAACCAATCGATTGGCAAAATCGATTTGCACAACTTCTAAAAAATCAAACAGGCTATCAATCGATTAGCCAAATCAATTGGTACACTTATTAGAAAATAAATTGTGCAAGTCAGAGAGCCAGTTTGCCACAAATCGATTAGGCAAATCGATTGTTTAAATCACCAAGACTGAACTGATTGTTTACATCGATTAGACAAATCGATTGGTACATTTACTAAAATTAAAATGTACAAGTCAGTGGCATGTCTTGCAAGCAATCGATTTGGAAAATCGATTAATCCAATCACCTCTTTATTTTGTTTGTCTAAATCGATTGACATAATCGATTTTGAATGTCCCAAAGCCAAACCAATGTTTAATAAATCGATTCACTAAAACAAGTTTCAAAATAAACTTGGTCTGGAACATACACAGTCGATTAGCACAATCGACTTATGTACTTCTTTTGATATAAATGTTGGCATCAATCGACTTGGTAAATCGATTGAATGAACCAACTGATGAAATGTGCTTCAGACTTAGAGTCCACAATCGATTGACCAAATCGATTGGTACAACAAAAGTTTTAGAAACAGAGATGACTGAAATGGTTGAATCGATTAAGTACATCGATTGTTTTGATCTCGTTGTTTGAACAAAACACTTCAAGTCGATTATGACAATCGATTCAATTATGTACATTCATCAAAGTCTGAAGAACTCATTTAAAATAATCGATTGGATAAATCGATTAGTTTGTGCAGTTTCAAGATTCAAGAAAAACAAGATTCGCGAAATCGATTGGATCAATCGATTAGGATGCTATATAACTTTAATGAATCGATTGGCCAAATCGATTCATATGTTGTTTTTCCTGAAACTATATAAACTGCTTTCATTCTCTTCTTCTCATAACTACAACAACATATCATAACCATAATATCAATTACAATCATACACCACTAATTCTTTCTCATCTGATATTACTTTGAACATCTTTTTCAGTCATGAACAATCTACATTTGTGATCAACAAGGATGGAAAAAGACTGAATTGAGAAAGATTGCTTTGAGAAGAACGAAGATCAAGAACTTTGTAAAATTGATATGTTTCAATTTCTGTAAATCATTTTCTGTAACCAAATTACTTTGAGAAAATCTAGTTGTTACTGGTGGTGTTCTTCGAGGTTGAGAGTTGTCAACAAGAAGACGCTTGACTGAATTCTTGGTCAAGTTTATGGGACTTAAACTTGGGAATTCAGGGAGGGAAAGATAGAACAGGTAGAATAGTTTAAGATTGGTGCGAGGCGCTGTGTATAATCTGTAAACTGATTCTAAGAAGTTCTATAAGAAAGGCTAAGATCCAGTTGGATCTTGGGACTGGATGTAAGTCGTCACGAGACGGCTGAACCAGTATAAAAATCAGCGTACACTTTTCTTTCCTTTATCTCGTTTAAATTTCTGCAATTATTACGTTTTTGATATTGATTGAATGCATGATAAAGATTCTGTGTTAAGTGAATTTACATGATTGATTGTCTTAACATGATTGCATGAAAATCAATATCTTGAGGAATAATTGTTTCTGATGCATTTCTCCATATATACCATGATCCATATAATTTGACATTCATTAGAATTGTATATTAGGGACCTTGTTTAATGTTGTGTTTAATAAATTTAGAATTTGTTAAACTGTTGCGCATATCTGTTAGAATAGGCATTCTTCCGCATATTTTTCTATCAAACAGAGTTTACATATACCATCAAATTATACCTATATTTGAAGTTACTAATGAACTGTTTATTGTTTGCTTACTCTATTTGTGTTGTAATTATAAGTTTCTACTTAAGTGACTAAATAAACTAGGAAATTATTTGTTAAAATTTGAGTGAAGTTGAATTGTTGACATAACCAAGTTTGTTACCTTTTGATTTGACTTGTGGTTTGCATTTCTAACTTTGATTATTTTCTCTGTTGTTATAGTGGATAGGTAGAAATAATTTTTTTATTGACTAATTATATATTTAAAATTATTAATTTAATCGAGATAATACTAATTATTGATTGATTATGATTATCAATTATTTTCACTATCATGTTTTTGTCAGTTATATTATTGTGTTATGTGATGTATGCATTTGTATTATTGTACATTTTTTTGAAGTTACTAATGAACTATATACTATCTTCTTACTCTAATTGTGTTGTG
>JBBPBR010000007.1:30964930-30988455 GCA_037974775.1 Cicer pinnatifidum | reverse complement strand
ATTAGAAAACTTTGTATCTAATTATATATATATTATTTGATTTGATATCAAAATATAAGTTAAAAAAAAAACTATTTTAAGAGTGCTTAAATATCTTGAGAGATATTTTGGTGGGAAATATATTGGTGAAACTTTAGTAATCTTATTGATTTTTAAAAGTATTTAAAAAAAATCGTAAGATATATTAAGAAAAATTATTTTATGGTATTAAAATATTAGTGATCCTTTTAAAATAATTTAAGTGTTTGCAATCAAATTTTAGAGTATTGATTAACCCAAAATAATTCATGTACTACGAGATTTATTTTAATTTTATGATTGTTATATTAACTTGGAGTAAAAATAGTTGCATACTTTACCTACTAATTGAAAAATCTTTGTTTCAATGTTTGTTAAATGATAAAGATTGATTAAAAGAAAAGTTAAATAATAATTTATTTGTGATCAATTTGTAAATATTGGATTGGTATGAGGATATGCAACATCATGATGTCAATTGATGAATTAGTTATATGCATGTATAGGATTATGTAAATATGAAATTGTTTGTGTTTCAAGTGCTCTAATTTTTGGAAATTAGTGTATAGAGTTAGAGTAGTCGAGAGCATGTCAAAGTGGAATAGTTCTATAGTTATTCAATCAAATTATTGATTATATATTGATGTTAGTGTCCTTTCTTTTGTTGTTGTAGCTAGTTGTAAATTACAAATAAACTATTATGAATGTGTAATTAAGTGAGTTTTTAACTTGAAGTAAGGAGTAGGAGTTGTGGCACCGCCTTCGCACTCCTGAACCACGGTAAATATATTTTTGAATGACTAGCTACCTCAATGACTCATCATCAACAAAAGAGACAACAATAACTCATTATTTTGTTAGAAGTACCTTTTAATTTTATTTTTAAATAATTAAAAAAACATGTTCATTGCTTATATCAATTGAATGAATTTAATTATTAAATATATGATATTGGGAAACAGTATCTCTATCATTACTTTTTTTTGGCTTGATTATATATATAATATGTTTTTATAGAGTAATTGATTGTAATTCTATTATATTGTTGTTAAGTTGTTAGATGTGTTTTATATTTTAAAAAGTTATTCTCTTTGTCAGACCTAAGTTAAATTTGTTAAATGTTTCCTGATATGATTTAGACTTTATTTTAAGGAGTAAAACTAGTAATATTTCATTTGAAAGAAATACTTGAAATTGACAACGTACTTGGAATGTGTTTCATTTAACCAAACTAAATGAACTACGTTATTATTGATAGAATCTATATGTTATGTTTTACATGTAAATTATAGTGAGTAACTCTATGGTATTTTATTTCATAATTTAATGGTAAATGTGACAAGTATTTTATTTCATAATAGAATTATAAACACTATACGTGTTAATTGATTTATTTTATCATGTTAGTCTATCATGCTATGTTAGTTGAATTTTACATGATGTGCTAAATTGGAGATTGAATGACTTAAATATGTTTATAGACTAAGTTTGAATTTTGAGGGTGGTAAGTTAGATACAAGTTCACTCACCGTAAATTTTGAGGACAAAATTCTTTAACAAGGGGAGAATTGTAACACTCTAAATTTTATATTAAACTATTTTATTAGTTAAGAACGGTTTTAAATAATTAATTTAATATTAAAATTATATTAGAATATATGAAAATAAATTTTCTAACTACTTTTTGTTATATAGGTGATTTCTATGATGTGCTAATTTTATAAATCTTAGATTACATGAGCGATATAAATAATAAATATTATATTTTATTATTTGATATTTTTTAAAAGATAATAGCATTTTAGTGTATTATATATATTGTAAAGAAAAATATTTTATACGATTTTACGTGTATATACATGTACCCAATTAATGTGTAATACTTTTAGGTGCACTTGACTAATGCTAAGTATACACATAGTTATATTTTAATTATTTATAACTATTTTCTATTTTTAGTTATTTTTTAATAAATAATTATCTTGAGATAGTAGATATATTGTTTTTGATTTACTTTATTTTAATATACTTGTTATGACATTGCGATTTTATATATATTTATTAAGATTTAATAATTAATATAAAGTGTTGATGTTATATTTATTTATTTTTTAATTTGGACTATTCTCTAATGATGGTAATATTTTAATTTGAGTATTGAAAAAAATAAATATTACTATAGCGACTATCTTAAATATGAGATTTCTGGTTATTAATGTATTTTAAAAGATTAATCATTTTTATTCATAATTGAATGATGTTATATTTTTTTTTATTTATAAACTATTAATTTTGAAATAGTAATAATGCTTTATTAATGAAATTGTGTTTTAAAAAAAATAAAATAAAATAAACCTAGTAAAACCTAAAAGGAGACCAATGGATTTGATTCATGTATGAACCCTAATGTTAATAAAATAAAACAAACAAAAAAGGGAAGGGAGATGGAAGGACATCCGTAAAATCAAAGAGGAAACACAACAACAACCCTATCGTTTGACACCCGTGATCGATAACTGTTTCATAAAACTTTCTCCATTTTTGCCCAAATTTGAGTATGTTATTTCATTCATTTAACTCGTCAATTAAACATACCCGACTTCTGCATTAGTATAATTCATTATTTTGCACCATTCTCCTTCATCGTAAGTCCGATTTGAGTGAAACCAACGCCAAAACGACCGTGTGAAAAGTGGCTATATTATCCACTGATTGGGTTTCTGATTTATGGTAATTTTCCTTGACCGAATTTCGTATTTAGTTTTTAGAGTATCATCTCATAATTTATTTTTAACGTTTACCCATAAATTGTCGAGTTAGATCGATTGAAGGACAAAAAGTCAATGAACAAAGGTTGTTTGCTCGTGGAATCGTGTTCGTGTTTGAAAGCGTCAAAATAAGGTAAGGGGTGAAAGAGCGTTTGAATTCATGAGTATAATATAATTTGAGATGAACGGGAAAATCGTATTTCTCAACGATTCATTCGAGGCTCGCTACGTACGGCAGTAGCCCTTTGAGTGAAAATTAATGTTAAAATATAGAAATTGTGAGATTAAAATATGGAATAGAAATATTTATAAGGTGTGGATTGATTTAATTTCGTTAAATGTGTGGCATTGGATATTATTGTGATATTAGATGTTGAATGAATTTTATGTATATGTGTGATTAGACGTGTTTATGTGATGTGATAATAAAAAGTGAATTTATTTTGATACGTTTATGTCATTATGATGATGTATAATTAATAATACCGATGTTATAAATTTGTGACAATCATATGTGATGATGTATGCTTGATGATAGTGATGCTATAAATTTGTGATGAGTTTATGGGATGAGATATGATTAATGATAGTGATGTTGTGAATTTGTGATGAGAATATTGATGTAACTCCATAGTTGGTGAAATAATTGTGATTTCAATTTGTTTTTGAGATGACGGTTTTAATGGAGTATCATAGGTCAACGAGTGGAGAAAATAAATATTGAGAAATTGTGAAGTGAAGATTATTTTGTCATCATATAGGTAGGGTCTGACAATCCTAGTGATTCCGGGGAAGTACAACTGAATGAGCCTGATCATGGCGGTCTGCTGTCGAGCCTTAAGGCAAGATTGTTAGACCTTGGAGGTATTCGAGTTGGGAATTCCTTGGTGACTTGAAGGTAGCACTCCAAATGTTAGGAGCTACCACGCAACAAATGCAATTATTGGGTACACTAAATTGTTTAAAAACCCTAAATGGATTTAAATAAGTTGAAGGAGGATGAAAATCACCTAAATGTTAATCCAATGACATGAATGCACTTATTGAGTGCACAAGATTGTTCAAAAACCCTAAATGGACTAGAATAAAACCTAGGGAGGACAAAAATGACCTAAATTTAAATTCAATGTCATTAACACATTTATTGGATGCATAAGATTGGTTTAAAACCATAATTGGATTTGAATAAGCTTAGGGAGGACAAAAATAAACTAAATGTTTATCCAATGACACAAACACATATAATGGAAGCACAAGATTGATAAAACAACAAAAAATGGACTAGAATAAGCCTAGGGATGCCAAAAATTACCTAAATGTTAGTCCAATGACAAAAACACACTTATTGGATACACAAGATTGTTTAAAAACCATTAATGGACTAGAATAAGCCTAGAGAGGACAAAAATGACCTAAATTTTAATCTAATGACACAAACACACTTATTGGATGCATAAGATTGGTTAAAAACTCTAAATGGAATATAATAAGCCTAGGGAGGACGAAAATGAACTAAATGTTAATCCAATGACACAAACGCATAGAATTGATGCACAAGATTGTTTAAAAACCCAAAATGGTCTCGAATAAGCCTAGGGAGGACAAAAATCACTTAGATGTTAGTCCAATGACAAAAACAAACCAATTGGATGCATTAGATTGGTTAAAAACTGTAAATTTAATAGAATAAGCCTACGGAGGAAGAAAATGACCTAAATGTGAATCAAATGACAAAAGCATAATTATTGGATGCACAAGATTAGTTAAAAACCCTAAAGGGATTTGACTAAGTCGAAGAAGGACGAAAATGACTTAAATCGTAATCCAATGAAAGCAATGCACTTATTGGGTGCACAAGATTGTTTAAAAACCCTAACTGGAATAGAATAAGCCTAGGGAGAAAAAAAATAACCTAAATGTAAATCCAATGACCAAAACAGAGTTATTGAATGCACAACATTAGTTAAAACCCCTAAATGCACTAGAATATGCATAGGGATGACGAAAATGACCTAAATGTTAATTTAATGAGTCTAACATATTTATTGGATTCATAAGTTTGGTTACAAACCTAAAATGAACTAGAATAAGCCTAGGAAGGACGAAAATGACCTACATGTTAATCCAATAACATAGACACGCTTATTGACTGCATAAGATTGGTTAAAAACCCTAAATTGGTTTCAATAATTTGAAGGGGGACGACAATGACCTAAATGTTAATCCAATGATACAAAGAAACGTGTTTAGTGTACTAGATTGTTTAAAACTCCTAAATGGACTAGAATAAGCCTATAGAGGAAGAAAATGACCTAAATGTTAATCTAATAATACAAACATACTTATCGGATGCACAATATTGATTCAAAATCCTAAATGGACAAGAATAAGCCATGAGAGGTTCAATCTGACATGAATATTAATCCAATAACACAAACACATTTATTGGAAGCATAACATTGGTTAAGAACCGTAAATGGATTAGATATAAAGCCTAAGGAGAACGAAAATGACCAAAATGTTAATTCAATGACACAAACACACTTATTGGATGCATAAGATTTGTTAACAACCCTAAATTGACTAGAATAATCCTAGGTACGAACAAAATGACCTAAATGTTAATCCAATAATACAACCATCACTATTGGATGCACACGATTCTTTAAAAACCCTAAATGTATTTGAATAAAATGAAGGAGGATGAAAATGACCTAAATATTAATCCAATGAAACAAATGCACTTATTGGGAACACAAAATTGTTTAAAAACCCTAAATGGACTATAATAAACCTAGGGAGGACGAAAATGACCTAAATTTAACTCCAATGTCATAAACAGATTTTTTGGATGCATAAGATTGGTTAAAAAACCTAAATGGATTTGAATAAGTTGAAGGAGGACGAAAATCACCTTAATTGATTTCAATAAGCCTAGAGAGGACGAAAATGACCTAAATATTAATTCAATGACCCAAACTCATATAATGGATGGACAAGATTGTTTAAGAACCCAAAATGGACTAGAATAAGCATAGGGAGGACAAAAATTACCTAAATGTTAGTCCAATGACAGAAACACACTTATTGGATGCACAACATTGTTTAAAAACCGTAAATGAACTAGAATAAGACTAGGGAGGACAAAAATGACCTAAATTTTAATCTAATGACACAAACACACTTATTGGATGCATAAGATTGGTTAAAAACCCTAAATGGAATATAATAATCCTAGAGAGAACAAAAATGACCTCAATGTTAATCCAATGACACAAACGCACATAATGGATGCACAAGATTGTTTAAAAACCCAAAACAGACTAGAATAAGTCTAGGGAGGACAAAATTCACTTAAATGTTAGTCCAATGAAAAAAACAAATTTATTGGATGCATTAGATTGGTTAAAAACCTTAAATTGACTAGAATAAGCCTAGGGAGGAAGAAATTGACCTAAATGTTAATCCATTGACAAAAACATAATTATTGGATTCACAAGATTGGTTAAGAACGCTAAATGGATTTGAATAATTTGAAGAAGGACGAAATTGACCTAAATATTAATCCAATGATACAAACTGATGTATTCGGTGTACAAGATTGTTTAAAACCCATAAATGGACTAGAATAAGCCTAGTGAAGAAGAAATGACCTAAATGTTAATCCTATACAACAAACATAACTATTGGACGCACATCATTGGTTAAAAACCGTAAATGTATTTGAATAAGTTGAAGGAGAATGTAAATGACCTAAAGATTAATCCAATAAAACAAATGCACTTATTCGGTGCACAAAATTGTTTAAAAACCCTAAATGGACTAGAATAAGACTAGGGAGGACGAAAATTATATAAAGTTAAATTCAATGTCGCTAACACATTTATTGGATGCATAAGACTGGTTAAAAGTGCTAAATGGATTTGAATATGTTTGAGGAGTACGAAAAACCCCTAAATGTTAATCCAATGACATTAATGCACTTATTGGGCGCAAAAGATTGTTTAAAAACCCAAAATGGACAGGAATAAACCTTAGGAGGACGAAAAATGACTTAAATTTAAGTCTAATGTCATTAACATTTTATTGGATGCATTAGATTGGTTAAAAACCCTAAATGTTTTTGAATAATTTGAAGGTTGACAAGAATAACCTAAATGTTAATCCAATGTCACAAACACACTTATTGGATGCATAAGATTGGTTAAAAACCCAAAATGGATTTAAATAAGTTGAAGGAGGACGGTAATGACCTAAATATTAATCCAATGAAAAAATGCACTAATTGGATGCACAAGATTGTTTAAAAACCCTAAGTGGCGTAGAATAAGCCTAGAGAGGATTAAAATGACCTAAATTTTAATCCAATGACACTAACACATATATTGGATGCAATAAGATTGGTTAAAAACCGAAATCGACATGAATAAGTCTAAGGAGGACAAAAATGACCTAAATGTTAATTTAATGAGTCTAAGATTGGTTAAAAACACACTCATTGAATGCATAAGATTGGTTAAAAACCCTTAACAAATTTGAATAAGTTGAAGGAGGATGAAAATGACCTAAATATTAATCCAATGAAACAAATACACTTATTGGGTACACAAAATAATTTAAAAACCCTAAATGGATTTGAATAAGTTGAAGGAGGACAAAAATCACCTAAATGTTAATCCAATGACATAAATGCACTTATTGAGTGCACAAGATTGTTCAGAAACCCTAAACTGACAAGAATAAAACCTAGGGAGGACGAAAATGACCTAAATTGAAATCCAATGTCATTTACACATTTATTGGATGCCTAAGATTGGTTAAAAACCCTAATTGGATTTGAAAAGGCATAGGGAGGACGAAAATAACCTAAATGTTTATCCACTGACACAAACACATATAATGGATGCACAAGATTGATAAAACAAAACCCAAAATGGTCTAGAATAAGCCTAGGGACGCCAAAAATTACCTAAATGTTAGTCGAATGACAAAAAACACACTTATTGGATCCACAAGATTTTTTAAAAACCTTAAGTGGACTAGAATAAGCCTAGGGAAGATCAAAATGACCTAAATTTTAATCCAATGACACAAACACACTTATTGGATGCATAAGATTGGTTAAAAACCCTGAATGGAATATAATAAGCCTAGAGAGGACCAAAATGATCTAAATGTGAATCCAATGACAAAAGCATAATTATTGGATGCACAACATTGGTTAAAAACCCTAAAAGGATTTGAATAAGTCATAGGAGGACGAAAATGACTTAAATCGTAGTCGAGTGAAACCAATGCACTTATTGGGTGCACAAGATTGTTTAAAAACCCTAACTCTAATAGAATAAGCCTAGGGTAGAAAAAAATAACCTAAATGTAAATCCAATTACCAAAACAGAGTTATTGAATGCACAACGTTACTTAAAACCACTGAATACACTAGAATAAGCATAGGGAGGACGAAGATGACCTAAATGTTAATTTAATGAGTCTAACATATTTATTGGATGCAAAAGTTTGGTTAGAAACCTAAAATAGACTACAATAAGCCTAGAGAGGACGAAAATGACGTGCAAGTTAATCCAATAACATACACACACTTATTGACTGCATAAGATTGGTTAAAAACCCTAAATTGGTTTCAATAATTTGAAGAAGGACGAAAATGACCTAAATGTTAATTCAATGATACAAACAAACGTTTTTGGTGTACAAAATTGTTTAAAACTCCTAAATGGACTAGGATAGCCTATAGAGGAAGATAATGACCTAAATGTTAATCTAATAACAGAAACATACTTATCGGATGCACAAGATAGATTCAAAACCCTAAATGGACATCAATAAGCCATGAGAGGTAAAATCTGGCCTAAATATTAATCCAATGAAACAAACACATTTATTGGATGCATAAGATTAGTTAAAAACCCTAAAAGAATTATAGATAAAGCCTAATGAGAACGAAAATGACCAAAATGTAAATCGAATGACACAAACACTTATTGGATGCATAAGATTGGTTATAAACCCTAAATGGACTAGAATAAGCCTAGGTAGGAATAAAATGACCTAAATGTTATTCCAATAATACAAACATCACTATTGGATGCAAAAGTTTCTTTAAAAACGCTAAATGTATTTGTATAAAATGAAGGAGAATGAAAATGACCTAAATATTAATCCAATGAAACATATGCACTTATTGGGTGCACAAAATTGTTTAAAAACCCTAAATGGACTATAATAAACCTAGGGAGAACGAAAATGACCAAAATTTAAATCCAATGTCATTAACAGATTTTTTGGATGCATAAGATTGGTTAAAAAACCTAAATGGATTTGAATAAGTTGAAGGAGGACGAAAATCACCTTAATTGATTTCAATAAGCCTAGAGAGGACGAAAATGACCTAAATGTTAATCCAATGACACAAACGCATATAATGGATGGACAAGATTGTTTAAAAACCCAAAATGGACTAGAATAATCCTAGGGAGGACATAAATTTCCTAAATGTTAGTGCAATGACAAAAACACACATATTGGATGCACAAGATTGTTTAAAAACCTAAAATGCACTAGAATAAGACTAGGGAGGACAAAAATGACCTAAATTTTAAACCAATGACAAAAACACACATATTGGATGCACAAGATTGATTAAAAACCTAAATGGAATATAATAATCCTAGGGAGCACAAAAATGACCTCAATGTGAATCCAATGACACAAACGCACATAATGGATGCACAAGATTGTTTAAAAACCCAAAATGGACTAGAATAAGCCTAGGGAGGACAAAAGTTACCTAAATGTTAGTTTAATGAAAAAAACAAATATATTGGATGCATTACATTTGTTAAAAACCCTAAATGACCTAAAAAAACAAATATATTGGATGCACAAGATTGGTTCAAAACCCTAAATGGATTTGAATAAGTCGAAAGAAGACAAAAATGACCTAAATGTTAATCCAATGAAACAAATTCACTTATTGGATGGCCAAAATTGATTAAAAACCCTAAATGGTCAAGAATAAACCATGGGAGGTTCAAAATGACCTAAATATTAATCCAATGACACAAACACACTTATTGGATGCATAAAGTTGGTAAAAACCCTAAATGGATTAGAAATAAAGCATAGGGAGACCGAAAATGACCTAAATGTTAATCCAATGACACAAACACAGTTATTGGATGCATAAGATTCGTTAAAAACGCTATATGGACTAGAATAAGCCTAGGGTGGAAGAAAATAACCTAAATGTTAATCTTATAATACAAACATAACTATTGGATGCACAAAATTGGTTAAAAACCCTAGATGTATTTGGATAAGTTGAACGAGGATGAAAATGACCTAAATATTAATCCAATAAAACAAATGCACTTATTCGGTGCACAAAATTGCTTAAAAACCCTAAATGGACTAGAATAAGCCTAGGGAGAACGAAAGTGATATAAATTAAACTTCAATGTCACTAACACATTTATTGGACGCATAAGATTGGATAAAAATCCTAAATGGATTTGAATATCTTGGAGGAGGACGAAAATCACCTAAATGTTAATCCAATGACATAAATGCACTTATTAGGCGCACAAGATTGTTTAAAAACCCTAAATGGACAAAAAATGACTTAAATTTAAGTCCAATGTCATTACATATTTATTGGATGCATTAGATTGTTTAAATACCCTAAATGTTTTTGAATAATTTGAAGGATGAAAAAAATCACCTAAATGTTTATCCAATGACATAAATGCACTTATTGAGTGCACAAGCTTTTTAAAAAACCTTAAATGGACTACAATAAGCTTAGGAGGACAAAAATGACCTAAATGTTAATCCAGTGACACAAACACACTTGTTGGATCCCCGAGATTAGTTAAAAACCCTAAATTGATTTGAATAATTAGAAGGAGGACGAAAAAGACCTAAATGTTAATCCAATGGCACAAATGCACTTATTGGGAGCACAAAATTGTATAAAAACTCTAAATGGAGTAGAATAAGCATAGGGATGACAAAAATGACCTAAATTTTAATGCAATGAAACTGACACACTTATTGGATGCATAAGATTGGTTAAAAACCTTTAATGGAATTGAATAACCCTAGGGGTGAAGAAAATGATCTAAGTGTTAATCCAATGACACAAATGCACATAATGGAATCTGAAGATTGTTTCAAACCCAAAATGGATGCACAAGATTGTTTAAAATCATTAAATGGACTAGAATAAGCCTAGGCAGGACGAAAATGACCTAAATAATAATCCAATGACACAAACACACTTATTGGATTCACAAGATTGGTTCAAAACCCTAATTGGATTTGAATAAGTCGAAGGAAGACAAAAATGACCTAAATATTAATCCAATAAAATAAATGCACTTATTGGAGGATGCACAAAATATGTTAAAAACCCTAAATTACTACAAAAAATTGACATATCGTGACACACAAAATATGTCACGAAAAGTTAAAAACTGTTGGTAAAAGTCAATAATACTTTGAGTGACACTCAAATCAAGTGTCAACTTTATGGGGGCTTCCTGCTACACTTTGAGGACTGTCACTACATGTTCTGAGGATTGTCACTACATGTTTTTGATTTCTACCTACAATAATTACTGTCACAAAAACCTAGATACATATAAATGAATAATTGGTATATTCCTACTGTATTGTCTGTCACTAAAACCGACAAAAATATAAATAAAGAATTAATATATTCCTACGATATTATCTATCACTAAAAACTAGATAAATATAAATAAAAAATCGATTTATTTCTACAGTATATTCTGTCACTAAAACTTAATATTATTTATTAAAATTAATTTATTTTATATCCCTACTATGTGTAATTCTAAATCAAAAGAGAATTATTGCCACCCTAAATTTCATTTTCAAGGAATGTATATAAAACAAAACAACTCATTGCCTAGCTAGATAAATCATAAACATTAAACATAAACATTCCTAAGAAGAAAATATACACAAAAATAATATCAAGTTTATGGGATCTATAATAACATATCAATTTTTGTTTTTCTTTTTTGCATTTTATTAAAAGAGGCATTATTAGTACATTAAATAGGTCTTAGGTAAGAGATTCCAAAACTAATTGAAAAGATAAACCAACTCACTTTATCAAACACTTTCATGGGATCTTCCAACCATGTCTTTAGCAGTCACAATACAACCATAAACTTGAAATATTCTTTTTTCTCCATGCATTGGTTTATTTGTTTCTTGTTAAACAATGTACATATGAGGCAGAGTTTAGGATACATGTTAGGCATCTCAAAAGCAGCAATAACATGATCACCATGGTGTGATAATAAACATTGACCTAATACAATTTTTATTGTAATCATATAGAATATAGGTCAAACACAAGTGTTGCACAATTTTTCCAAATCATCCCGTATTACAGTTTTCATGTAATAAGATTCGTAACACAAACCCAAAATTATACTGAAAATTTACCATCTTTTGTAGTTCACTTTGTCTAGATGGATCCACAAAGGTATGGGGAAGAAGCATGAATATCACCGGTGCACCAGAGCAAACTACAAGAAAGGAAGAGTCAATTTTGAGTGTAAGAGTCACTTTTCAACATTAATTAATAAGACAAAAGTAAATGAGATACATCATAAATCATTAGTTCATGAATCTAGTGATGATTTGACTTTCAACTTGTCATTATGTCTCCTTAAGAAAGGACCTGATGTTCTAAATTGTAGTCCTTCAATGGTGCAATCACCAAAATCCTATTTGTTGATTGAGCTCTTAAGTTGTCTTCCATGGGAAGGCTATTGTAATTTGGCATTGAATCATGAATTGAACGTGCAAAGCTATTATGCTAATTTGGAGCCACTAGATCTGAATGTGCATTAGGCATAACATACAGATTTAAACTTCAGTCTCTTGAATAGCATTGGCTATCTAAAAAAAATATAAGAATTCTACAGTCTAGTGAGCTTCTTTTATATTCAAATAAAATATAAGTTATAGAACACTTCACCATTCAATTAATAACATGAAAAATGGCCAAATAAAATAAAAACACCTTAGCTACAACTTTTGGTGGGTATTCTCCTCCTAGTCTTGTATCAACACACTAGCTGACCTTATCCTCATTGAGTTTAGGCGTAGCCTAAAACACACATCAATCAAGATCATCTAGAATTTACAGTGGACAGAGATCACAATAAAAAGAAGCTTTGATTATGTTTCTTTTTTCTTTTGTTGGAGCAAGGGGTGAGAGTGAAAGGATATAAATTAGTACCCAAGTAACCAGACTCTGTTGTCCACGTGGTAGTATATGATCAACAGGTTTTATTCTGGTCTAAAGTTCCAAAAGGACAACACCAAAATTGTATACGTCATTCTTAGCATTCAATTGTCCAGTCATTGCATATCTGCATCCACAAGATAATGTTTAGCAGTTGAAGCTGGGGAACTAAATATAAATGATGGTTTTCCCAAATTGATACTAGGATAAAGAAACATAATATATGGGAATTGCTCATGCTTGTTCAGTAATCTGTAGCATATGAACATTCTCCATGGCTTTTCCAATAATTATTATTCAACATTTACAAACAAAAAATAGGTCCATCACATCCAATAGGGATAAAACAATGCACGTGGTCTAATATGTAACTTGAAATCTTACTCTGGTGCATGGTAACCAAAGGTTCAAAGGACGTGGGTGGAATGAAGACGTGCAGCCATGCCTGGAGCCAGATTTGACAAATCAAAATCTGCAATTTTAGCAACATCATCATCAAAGATCAGCACATTGCTTGACATGATGTCACGGTGAATAATATGGGGATCAGCTTTCTCATGCAAGTATTCAAGCCCTCTTGCTGCCCCAACATCAATTATTGCTCTCTATCCTGATGTCAAAACTGGACCAAGTTGTGCTCCATTAACCCCTTTTCTGCCTTCATGTAAAAGAACAATGATGAAAACATTTAAATATAAGCAAAATACAAGCTATAATCTATAATTTATCAATTCCTTAATGTAGAAAGAAATTCAACCACTATATATCAATGTTTGATACTTTTATATCATGACCAATTGAAAGGAAAAATCATATACCATGTAAAATGTCGTTAAGAGACCCATTAGATGCAAATTCATAAGCAAGAATATGGGAGTTTCCATCAACGCAATATCCAAGCAACTAGACAAAAATTTCGTGCTTCAGCCTTGATACAATTGAAACCTGAAAGCTCGGAAAACCACATGGTGTCATTAAGGGAACAACATCAATTATGTAACAAAAAATATTGAGCCAAGGTTGTCAAACAAATATATCTGGGCCAAGAATTCCTCGTCGGGCTGTTTACTAGCATCTAACTTCTTGATTGCTGCAGCCGACCCATTTTTAAGAACTCCATAGTATACTCATCCATAGGATCCCTCTCCAATAAGTGAATCTTGTCCAAAGTTATCAGTAACTTTTTTCAATTCATCTGCCTGTATCTCAGGAACTTCAATGGGATGCACTTTAACAGCATGAGCTCCCTGTTTTGAAGTCTCAGAAGCATGATAATTTCCATCATTCCCTGCAAAGTGGAATTTTTCAGAATAATTACATCAAACTTAAATCAGGTAAATATAAGAAAACCAATTAACCCAGTTAAGTGTTGTAAACAACATCTCAATTGCATATTATGAATTCAATCCAGTCAAAACAGAAGCACCCCTCAAATATGCATGAACTCTTTTGAGTTGCAAACTATATATATCATCCCTAATGCTCTCCTCTAACTTATATGAGTCAAATTAATTGGTGGATTTTTTACAAGATATGGTCCACCACTTTCAGCAGCTTTATGGTACTCATCTTCTTTGTGACACCCTAAATCCCAAAATAATATATATATATATATATATAATAATTTATATCATATTCCTATAAAATTTGCAGCGGATAAATAAAAATATATTTCCAAGAAAATAAAAACTTTAGGATATCAAGTTTCTCAACATAAAAATAAAAACACTTTAAACTTATTTTATCCATTCATATAGTGCAATCTCAATAAGCTTGATTTAAGTATAATTACTTGATTTAATTCTAAAAGCTTACTAGTACTTCTAAGGTTTTCATACAAATACTCAATTCAAATTAAATAAGTAAAATACAAATTAAAACCCTTATTCCCGATATCACCTATCAGAGCGAGGTTCCTCCCAAACTTGAACTTCAAGACTCATTAACCTCTAATAACTACGATTTTGCAAACGCAGGGCCCAACCAGTCAAACAGAAACAACGAAGGAGGTGAGTTTCGAAATCATGATGACAATATAATACAAGTAAGATGAAAACGCAAACAATCATAATCCGTATCATTACAAAAATATTCCATAAAAAAAATATCACATTCAAAGGTCAACATCACTCAAGGAAAATCAATAGATTTCACTATAACATCAAATTGTCTAAGAGAAATTATCACCACACACGATACATATTAATAACAACAAAACAATTACAATAAAATGCAATGCTATGCATGAGCTTAGACTCTACTTCACAATGTGGTACCATTCTAAATCTGAAGTACTTGGTTAGGAGGCTTGATACTATCCCACCATCCCGGTGGACGGGCAATTCAAATTGACCCTGTCCTCATAGATCCCCTCAACTCAACCCGAGACACATATATGTGACAGTCGAAGTTAACGTGTGCTGTGTGGTAGCTCCCAACATTTGGAATGCTACCTCCAAGTCACATAGGAATTCCCCACCCGAATACCTCCAAGGTCTAACATTCTTGCCTTAAGGCTCGACAGTAGACCGCCACGATCAGGCTCATTTAGTTGTACTTCCCCGGAATCACTAGGCTTGTCAGGCCATACCTATATGATGACAAAATAATCTTCATTTCGCAAATTCTCAATATTTATTTTCTCCCCTCATTGGCCTATGATACTCCATTAAGACCGTAATCTCAAACACAAATTTGAATCACAATTATTTCACCAACTATGGGGTTACTTCAATAGTCTCATCACAAATTCACAACATCACTATCATTAATCATATCTCATCACATAAACTCATCACAAATTTATAGCATCACTATCATCAACCATACATCATAACATAGGCTTATCACAAATTTATAACATTATTATTGTTAATTATACATCATCATAATCACATAAACCTATCAAAATGAATTCACTTTTTATTATCACATCACATAAACATGTCTAATCAAACATATACATAAAATTCATTCGACATCCAATATCACAATAATATCAAATATCTCACATTTTATAAAAATAAACTAAACATCACAATAATATCAAATAACACACATTTAACGAAGTTAAATCAATCAACACCTTATAAATATTTCTATTCCATATTTTAATCTCAAAATTCCCATATTTTTAAATTAATCAATTTATCACTCAAAGGGCTACTGCCGTATGTAGCGAGCCCCAAATGAATTTTTGGGAAATATGGTTTTCTCGTTCATCTCAATTTATATTATACTCATGAATTCAAACGCTCTCCCACCCCTTACCTTATTTTGAAGCTTTCACACACGAGTATGATTCCAAGAGCAAACAACCTTTGTTAATTGAATCTTTGTCTTTCAATCGATCTAACTCGACAGTTTATGGGTAAACGTTAAAAATAAATTATGAGAAGATACCCTAAAAACTAAATTCGAAATTCGGTCAAGGAAAATTACCGTAAATCAGAAACCCAATTAGTGGATAATATAGTCACTTTTCACGCGGTCGTTTTGGCGTTAGTTTCACTCAAATCGGACTTACGGTGAAGGAGAACGGTGCAAAATAACGAATTCTACAAACGAAGAAATCGAGTATTTTAGAGAGAAATTGGGGTTAAAAATCTAGAAAATTGTGTTTACTTGACTAATTAAATGAGTAAAATAACATACTGAAATTTGGACGTAAACAGAGAAACTTTTCTGGAACACTTATCGATCACCGATGCCAAACGATATGTTGTTGTTGTGTTTCCTCTTTAGTTTTAGAGCTGCCCTTCCAATTCCTCTTTTTCTTTTCTTTTGTTTGGTTGTTTTATTTTATTAACAATTAGGGTTCACACATGGGTTAAACCAATTGGTCCCTTTATTTATTTTTAAATAAAACCAGTAATTACTAAAACTAATATTTTTACATTTTTTAAACATAACTTAATTACTAAATATTACTAATATTTCAAAACTAAGATTTTATAAAATAAAGTAATTAATCTTCTAAAATATGTTAATGGATGTCTGCCAATCGATTGTCAAAAGATTATGAAAATGGAGTGAAGGAGTTTGTTGAGTTTATAGTGAAGAAGACAAAAGATCCAAATAGAGTCGTTTTTGCTTGTTTAAAATGTTGTTTTGGAAAACGCATTAGAGAAGATGAATTGGAAGGACATTTAATATGTAATGAAATTGATCAAAGCTATACATGTTGGATAAGACATGGTGAGAGAAAAAAAATGAAACATTAATTTTGAGAATGGTTCGACATATGCTTCAACTGACTTCGATACAGATACATATAAGCTAGACCGAGTTGAGTGTAACACCCCAAAATTCGTATTAAAATATTTTATTAATATTATGATAAATTATTACTATTAGTGTGGTGTAATAACTTCTATGTGGTTGTCTTATGTGCTGCCTTAGTAATTTATTTAAATTATTAATATTAATTATAATTAACTTACAAAATAAATAAATAAAATAATATATATATATATATATATATATATATATATATATATATTTAAATAAAATCATTCAAGGAGTGAATTTGTGTTGCTACACTAATCTATTACTTTTAGAACTAATAAAGTGGGTTTAGAATAATAACAATAATCATAATAATAATAATAATAATAATAATAATAATAATAATATCAACAATAATAATCATATCGGAGTCTTATATACATTGGCCATATATATATATATATATATATATATATATATATATATGTATCCGTACCATATATGCCCTTACCATATATACATTAGCCGATAGGTCAACAGGTATGTGCCATACATATATAAATATAATTAGCCTAAGTTACGCATATGCACTGAACGAAAGAAAAAGAAAACAAGTCTGCCGCAACGGTGTTTAGTCCCTGAGTTCAAACAACAACACTACAATATAGCATAAACATACAACAGGTATCTTTCCTTAATTCCATCAATTAATACTATTTGATCAGAATAAATTTAAGGAGTATGTTTTCCTAATTCCATCGACTATATCAAAATTGGGTTATTGATCGAGTCGTATAAATGTTGGGCAGTATAGGGGCAGTCATAGTTAGCCTTCTCAATCTCCTGTTGGGGGTGAACTACATATTCCTAGCCATAAAAATAAAATATAAGGACTGTGATTTCAAATAGAAAATCCCCCTAAACAATTCTTTTTCCTAGCTTAAGCAGTGATTTATCTAATATTTAGAATTTTTCTTTTATTTAGGTTAAATCCTACGTTTATGTTCAGGCAATATATGCCTATCAGCTAACTATGAGAAACAATGTCTTGTGCAAACCATAGTTCCTCAATTTATCTCATGATTTGATGGAGAAATATTTAACATGATCAATATGCCTTTGTGGCTCAAATGATTATTTGGTTACTTGCTGGAATTTCTGAGACCAGTAGTTACGATTTAGATGCATCATATCAAAATTTTGTTGTTCTGCAAGCAATTAGAGGCATTGGAAAAAATGATAGTGTCATTATAATAACATACAATTCGGTCATGAGTAATTAGACTAATCTCACTCTAGAAAAGAATTTTTTTTAGGGTGTCTTTAATTATGCTTTTAACACCGAAACTACAAATATACACCATAGTAATTTAAATGTATGACTCTGTCCTATTTTAATTAACATTAGAAATTATTTTCGATTAGTATAATAATATGTATGTTTCGATGATATTAAATATATCTTTGGATTTTAATACAAATAGCAGATAATTAATTTATGTATTAATAATAAGTAAAGTATTTATTCGTTAGAGCAAGTAACTAAATTGTAATTGGTTGTTGCGTTGATTTATTCTCGCTCGTGGACTGTTAGAGACGGTGATTGACGAAGACGGGACACATTAAATCAGCGGATGGGCTTCGTTGGGAAAAATCTTCAGCTAAGGTAAGGGGTGAGATGAGGTTCGGTTTTATGAGTATAAAATAACGCGAGATGAACGAGAATACTGAAATTCCCATCTGTTCATTCGGGGCTTACTACGTACGGTCGAGCCCTATTGAGTAATAATAATTAAGTAATAATAATAATTAAGTAAAATATAATTTAGAAACCTATAGATTTGTGTGAATTAATTTATATTAAGATTGTGTGTTATTTGATTTTATGAAACATATACTAATTGTTATTGTAGGAATGATATGTATTTGAGTGTTCTTGTCTACTTGATTGAAATTCTGATATTACTTGAAAATGCACCTAATTGATTCCTTATTATGTGATTGATGAGAATGGATTGTGTATTGTGAGTAGTTTAAATCAAATATTGGGATTTTATGTGATTGACGAATACAACTATATATATAATGATGAATATTGTGAAGTCAAACTGAAACTTATTGAATTGTGATGATCGAGTAAGTCTGAGATATGTGTTGTAGATTTTGGAGTTAGGATTATTTTATCATCATATAGGGAGGGTTTGGCAAACCTAGTGATTCGGGGAAGTACAACTGAATGAGCCTGATCGTGGAGGGCTACAGTCGAACTGTAAGGTAAGATTGATAGACCTTGGGGGTACATCTAGTGGGGAGTTCCTAAGTGGATTAGTGGGTTATTCCCTAAGGCCGGGAACTACCCTGCAACACAAGAGTACCCCGACTGTCGCGTATATGTGTCTCGGGTTGAGTTGAGGGGATCTATGAGGACTTGGCCATTTATGAATTGTCCGTCCACTCTTGTAGTGGCATAGTATCAGTCCTCCTAACCAAGTACTTCAGAGTAGTATGGTACCAAATGGTGAAGAAGTATAGAGTATAGGACATGCATAGCATTTCATCCTTGTGACTGTTTGATTGTGATTGAATTAGATTAACCTTTGACACTATGTTCTTAAATGTTTCTCTTTATTTGTGTTGTTTTGACTACTTGCGTGTTCTCCTCGTTTATCTTATACTATTACATAATTTCGAAACTCACCCCTCGTTGCTTGTGTGTGGCGCTTGCGAGAGCGCAGTTATTTCATGTTATCGATTGGTGATCCATGCTCTGAATAGGTGATACTATGCGGGAGTAATTTTTGTATTTTGTTGAGTTTTAAACTAATTTCAAATTTTGTAAATATGATCGATCAAATTATGTTATTTTTATCTTTTATTCAAAGGTGGTAATTAATTTTCTCTGAGTTTAGAACTTGTTCTATAAGCGAAATATTTATTTTACAAACCTCAACTATATTCAATATTAAAGGATTTTTTTTTTTATTGAAAATTTTTATGCAAGCATTTTGTGTAAGTGTGAATGTGACATCTTGAACCTTATAGTTTAAAAGAAAAACAAAAATTTATACCCTATTATCGCTGTGAATCTCTTTAAAAACTAATGCATTTTACTTTATATTTGTATTTGGGTTTGGGGTGTCACATTAGTGGTATCAGAGTTGGTCTGTCCAATCAGACCGTGTGGGCGATGTGTCTATTAAGATGGTTTGCATCCTTGTTAATGATGTGATTTTTTTTTACTATTATTGATTAGATGTCTATGGAGCTTTTGTTGTGTGCTATGTGAAAATGATGTGAAATTAACGTCAAGATACGTTGAGTGTTGTGACTTTCATTGCATTGTACAGTATATAATATTTAATGTGTTTTCACATTTTGTGTTTGATGGATTTAATCAGGCTTGAAATGGTTAAGATAATTATACAAACTTAGTGACAAATAATTATAAGTTGTTTAAAACAATTGCATAAAAATGGTTGTTAATTTATATGCCTAATGATGCTTAATTTTTTTTTATCTACCTTAGAATCTTCTCATACTCATAATTTCTACGTTTAAGGTGCTAGACTTTCTAGTTGGCATTTTGTAAGAACGTCTTAGGAAGTAAAACATAGTAATGAGTTTAAGGAGGCAATTGAAGTTAATGTATATATTCTAGGTTTGAGTCTACTTGTTATAAAAGAGAACATAACCAAAAATTCGTAGGCTAGTAATTTAAGGAATGTTGTGTAGATAATTGTTTTTGGTTGATTGTTGCTAAGGGACTTTAGTGATTGTTAGGTTAAAAAGAAAGTGTGTTGCAGATTTTTTTTTATGTCTTGATGATTTATTGTGGTTTAGAGTGTCAGGAGAATACTACTACTACCATTAGAGTAGGTCTTGAGAACAAGAAGTATAACTAGTTTCAAGATAAATTTTACAACGAGTCTTCAAATGATGAATTTTGAATTGGAGAGATGCATTGTCTTAAGTCAAAGCAACATTTTAAGGCATTTGGGTTTTCCATTAGGTAAAACACACACAAAAAAAATTTGGGGACTATTTTCAACATGTCAAGTTCTTTAAGTAGCATTTTTGTTTTGAAAAGTTTGAAAGAATGGTTTATTGCTTTTGATCTTTAAATTTGTTATTGTGTTTTTATTTCATTATGGATCTTAGTTTGTTAAAATTAATTATGTTCTACTTGTATTGATCACATATGGATACATCTTTTGTTCGGTGAACATTTTTTTTATAAATACAAGTACCTCTGTATTTGTGCAAATATATATATATATATATATATATATATATATATATATATATATATATATATATATATATATATATATATATATATTATAATAATACTTTGTATATGGGTGCGTGAATGAGAAAATAATTTGTTTTATTTGTATGAAAGTAATTGAAAGTAATGATTTCTATTTGATAAAAGTGTGTTATGTATTATCAATGGTCTTTTATTTTATAGGTTTCTATTATTGCCTTTCTCAATTAATTATTATACGTGAGTAATAACAAAAAGAATTCTAATGTGTGATGGAGTGGAAGACGTGATGACGCCTTCACACTTTTGATTGCGTTAAAAGTCTTTTAATAATTCCTATAAAATTTAATGATTATAATTGTTATCTTCTGACTAACCGACTACATAAGTAAGAGGAATTGATCATCCTAGTGACTTATCGTCGAGGAAAGAACAATAACAACTCGTTTTTATGAACGGTTTCTAGTTTTAATTTGATTAGTCTAAAACATATTTCTCACACAAAGATACATTAAAGTGATCTAATTGGTTGATAAAAAAAATATATATAGTTTCTACTATAAAAGAAAATAGCAAATTTTTGTTTCATGTGTAAAACGTACATCATGATACGTACACCTCTAATGGCATAACTATTTTATTAATAGTTGTAAATTTGTAAGTTATTTGATTAAACTAAATAAATGTATTATATAGATGTATCGGGCTGAATTATTTTAATAAGACTTTAAGTTGTTGTATAAAGTTCCAAGGAACCAATCATGTGGGTAGAACTATAGAGTGTGTTAGATTTAAATACTGATTAGATATGATATATCATATAGGTATTTGGTACTTGTAGAATTGGTATTATGTTTTATTTTACAAACCAACATATCTACTGATTGCTTTCATTTTAATATAAGAATTCGATATGATACTTATGTGTTAACGTGTTGTTTATGATATTGCATTAGTTTTCATGCATAGGTCATTGAGTTGTGTATGCTATGTTTTGCTAAGCATGAATTATATTTATTTTTACGTGGATGTGTTAAAATACTTCTTGTTTTACAAGAATAATAAATGTTGAATTTTAATTTTAAATGAGTAAGCGTAATTTGAATTCTTGTATGTGTTTTCTATGAGTCGTTCTTAGAATATGAACAATTTATGTGATTTCTTTTATTTTTGGGAAACATGGTAAATTCTTTGAAAATGATTTGATTAAAGATGACACGCAATGCTTATTCATATATCTATCTACTTTATTAGACAACATTAGCTACTATTTTGGGTCATTAACTTTCATACACTATTTTTAAGTGATTTTAAATACAAATTCAATTATGAGACTACGTAAAGATATTTTCTTATTATACCATGGTTATGCATGTTCGCTATTTATTTCTATTATGTGCCATGAAGGTTTTTATGTGTGATTTTGATTTTTTATTTTTTTATTTTAATTTATTTAGTTTTTATAATAAAGGGCAATCTTGAGTCTCTTTTAGTTCTAGTGAAATTTGTGAGGTGTCCTGTGTTGAGATTGGAATTGAATGGTTGTGAAATGTCGGGGAGAATAAATTATATAATAAGTTAAGACTTGTGAGAAATGGTGAGATCATAACTTTTGTTAAATTTTTTAGAAATATGGGTATTATATATAACCCGACTTGATATATAATGATTAGTAACCATCAAATTTCCTAATTTTTGTAATAATAAAAAAAAAGATGGTTTTAATTTAAATAAACTAATTCTTCCTTTACAAACATACAGTATGAGTTGAAGTAAGTTGTAAAGGAATCAACTAAATTTAGATATCTAAGTGATAGTTTTGTTTGTATTTGATGTGAGGAATTGGTCAAATTTTTTTTAGTTTAATTATATGACTTACATATTTGAACTTTAGAAATGACACTACAAGTGTTTTAAATTTTAATGTGTAGAAAAA
>JBBPBR010000007.1:30933524-30954120 GCA_037974775.1 Cicer pinnatifidum | reverse complement strand
TTACCCTAGTTTATGCCTAGGTCGCCCTTTCGGGTTTTCAATCTAGCGGGTATATATATATATATTTTTTTTACCCTAATTTTACCTAGGTCGCCTTTTCAGGTTTTCAACCTAGCGGGTATTCATTATTTAAGCGTAATACTTTTTTACGGCGTCTGAGTTTACGAAAGAGCTAAATCTTTTCCATCCATATGCGTAAGGATCAAAGCTCCACCAGAGAAAGCTTTTTTCACAACGTATGAGCCCTCATAGTTAGGAGTCCATTTCCCGCGATAATCCTTTTGAATGGGCAAGATCTTTTTCAGTACCATGTCTCCTTCCTGGAATTCTCGAGGACGTATTTTTTTCTCATATGCTTTTTTCAGTCTTTTCTTGTATAATTGCCCATGGCATAAGGCTGCCAACCTTTTTTCTTCAATCAAATTCAATTGATCAAAACGTGTTTGTACCCATTCCGACTCCTCTAGTTTAGCTTCCATTAATACTCTTAGCGAGGGGATTTCTACTTCAATAGGTAGCACAGCCTCCATCCCATATACTAAGGAAAAAGGGGTTGCCCCAGTTGAAGTGCGTACCGAAGTACGGTACCCGTGTAGTGCAAACGGCAACATCTCATGCCAATCTTTGTATGTTATAACCATTTTCTGAATAATTTTTTTTGATGTTTTTATTTGCTGCTTCAACTGCACCATTCATTTTTGGTCTGTATGGGGACGAGTTGTGGTGTTGAATTTTAAAGGTGACACACAATTCATCCATCATTTTGTTATTTAGATTTGTGGCATTGTCAGTAATGGTCTTGCTTGGTAGACCATAACGACATATTAATTCCCTTTTTATAAATTTGACTACCACATTTTTGGTTACATTGGCATATGAAGCGGCCTCTACCCATTTGGTAAAGTAATCAATTGCCACCAAGATGAAGCGATGTCCATTTAATGCTTTCGGTTCGATCATTCCGATGACATCTATGCCCCACATTGAGAACGGCCAGGGCGCTGAAAGGGTGTTCAGGGGCAATGGTGGGGCGTGGATATTATCAACATATATTTGACACTTACGACATTTCTTTACATAATTAAAACAATCTTTTTCTAGGGTGAGCCAATAATATCCATCCCGGAGAATCTTTCTAGACATGGTGTGTCCATTCATATGGATCCCATAAGAGCCATCGTGGACATCTTGTAGAATTTCTTTCGCCTCATTGACATCAACACATCTGAGGAGTACCATATCGTGATTCCTCTTATACAAAATATTTTTGTTCACAAAAAAGCTTGCGGTTAACCGTCTCAGAGTTCTTTTCTCATTCTCCGATATTCCGGGAGGATATTCTTTATTTATAAGATAATGTTTGATGTCGTGATACCACGGTTTTCCGTCAGTTTCTTCTTCCATTACATGGCAATAGGCTGGATAATCTCGACTCTCCATTTTAATTGATGGGATTTCATCGTTTCTATTTATTTGGAACATAGATGATAAAGTAGCCAAAGCATCAGCCAATTGATTGTCTTCTCGAGGGACATGGTGAAACGTGATTTTGTCAAATTCTAAAGACAATTCTTTTATGTAGGTAAAATAAGGTATTAGCTTTTTATCTTGAGTTTCCCATTCTTGGTTAAGTTGATTAATGACTAGGGCTGAATCTCCATATACTTCTAGAACTTTCGCTTTTGATTCCAAAGCCGCTAAAATTCCCATGGCACAAGCTTCATATTCCGCCATATTATTGGTACAATCAAAACACAATCGCGCTGTGATAGGTATGAACCTTTTTTTGGGAGATATTAAAACAACCCCAATCCCATGCCCCATTATGTTTGAGGCCCCGTCAAACAACAAGGTCCATTTTCCATCATCATTTTCTTTAGACAAAACCATGATGCTTTCGTCTGGGAATTCGCATTGCATTGATTTATAATCATCCACAGGTTGATTAGCTAGATAATCCGCTAAGGCACTCCCTTTGATGGCTTTCTCAATAACATAGGTAATATCATATTCTGATAACATCATTTGCCATCGAGCAATTCGCCCTGTGAGAGCGAGCTTTTCAAAAATGTACTTGATTGGATCCATTTTGGATATTAAATAAGTTGTATGGCAAAGCATGTATTGCCTCAAACGACGAGCCGCCCATGCTAAGGCACAACAAGTACGTTCTAACATTGTATATCTTGTTTCAACATATATAAATTTTGTACTTAGATAGTAAATGGCATGCTCTTTTTTTCCTGTTTCATCATGTTGCCCCAGTACGCATCCCATAGCCCCGTCGAGGACTGTAAGATACATAATCAAGGGTCGGCCCAAAACTGGTGGGGATAGAATTGGAGGCTTTTGCAAATAGTGTCGGATTTTTTCAAATGCATTTTGACATTCTTCGTTCCACACAACTGGTTGATTTTTCCGTAAAAGTTTAAATATCGGTTCACAAGTAGCAGTTAGTTGTGATATAAATCTTGAAATATAATTTAGTCTTCCAAGAAAACCGCGAACTTCTTTTTCTGTACTCGGGGGAGGCATTTCTGCAATGGCTCGAATCTTATCGGGATCAACCTCTATTCCTCTTTGACTAACCACAAATCCCAATACTTTTCCCGATCTCACACCAAAAGTGCATTTGGAAGGGTTGAGCTTTAGCTTAAACTTTCTAAGTCTTTCGAAGAGTTTCTTTAGATCAATAATATGTTCTTCTTCTGTTTGTGACTTAGAAATCATGTCGTCTACATAAACTTCGACCTCTTTATGTATCATGTCATGGAATAGGGTTACCATAGCTCTTTGGTAGGTTGCCCCAGCGTTCTTCAGACCAAAAGGCATTACTTTGTAACAAAATATTCCCCAAGGAGTGATGAATGTCGTTTTTTCCATATCTTCAGCTGCCATCTTAATTGGATTATACCCAGAGATACCATCCATAAATGAAAAGAGTGAATGGCGAGCCGTATTATCAACCAAAATATCAATGTGAGGTAACGGGAAATCGTCTTTAGGACTGGCTTTATTAAGGTCCATATAATCAACACACATTCGTACTTTGCCATCCTTTTGTGGCACTGGTACAATTTTGGCTATCCATTGAGGATAATTTGCCACCGCGAGGAATCCTACGTCAAATTGTTTTTGTACTTCTTCCCTGATTTTTAATGACATATCGGGCTTCATTCGCCTTAATTTTTGTTTGACCGGAGAAAAATCGGGTTTTAAGGGCAATTTATGTTCCGCTATGCTAGTATCCAGTCCAGGCATATCCTGATATGACCAGGCAAAAACATCTTTGTATTCATGTAGGAGTTGGATTAATTTGTGATATACTTCTTTCCTTAAGATGGTGCCAACCTTAATTTCTTTCCTTCCTTCTTCCGTCCCTAGATTAACAATTTCTATCGGTTCCTCAAAGGGCACGATATCCTTGTTTTCCTGTTCTACCGCTCTTAACAAATCTAGAGGGGGTTCATAATCTTCTTCATTATCTTTTTCTGTCTGACTAACAAGATGGTTAAGATTATGCTGCGAGATCTTTGTACAGTTGTCTGTGAATGAACTATTCCCAAATCTGCAGGATTCAAGGCTAGGATAAGGAGAAAGAAAGAGAGAGAGAAAAAAAAATGGCGAATGAATATTAAAAAATGAAAGTGGTAAGAAAGAACAATAAGAAAACAAAATGAGAATGCATTTATTAAAATTCAAAGTATTGAGAAAACAACATTATGACCATCCTAAATATAATGAAGCATCTTAAGGTCGTAGTAACAATAATAATGCTTTTAGAATTACATGGGAATTGCATTAAATATTATAGGTGACTTGACTACTCTCCAATTCCTAACTTCTGCTCCTGCACCACACGGACGAATCCAATTAGCCTCCCCATCAAACATGTCATCTTCAACTGCTGCAATATGGATCTCACTTGTTGGTCTTGCACTTTGGAAATTATGTCGGATGTCACAGATGGGAATCCTTTCAATTCTTGGTTCTCGATTTTCAATTCGAGATAATCTTTTTTCTTTTTTCTCTTTGACTAATCTCCATTTGTCAGCCCTGGTGGGTTTGTAGCCTAAACCCCACTTATCTCTATTCTCAGGAAGTTCCACCGGTTCTTTAAGCCCTTCTTCATCCTTCCCCAACCCATGCCATGTACGGTGTCCTCTGCTCAACATGAACTTGGCCACCATAATAGCCGTGTTTGACATATGTGGCTCTATAGGTGTTGTCTCGACATAAGTAGTGTCCACAATTTCTAGTGTTTGGAAGGCAATTTCTAGAGCTTCTTCTGCTGTCTCCACATAAGGCGTGGTGGACAACTTACTCACCAACAAGTCTCCTTCTCCATACACGATTACCAATTGATCATTTACCATATACTTCAGCTTTTGATGTAAGGTTGATGGCACTACGCCGGTCGAATGTATCCATGGTCTTCCTAATAAACAACTATAGGCGGGTACAATATCCATCACCTGAAACGTGATTTCAAATGTGACCGGGCCTATTTGAATCGGGAGTTCAATTTCTCCTATTACTTATCTGCGACTCCCATCGAAAGCTCTAACAACCATGGGACTTGGTCTCATATACGTACCATCACAAGGTAATTTTGCTAATGTCGATTTTGATATGACATTCAGCGATGAGCCATTGTCAATGAGGACTCTTGATATTATATGGTCAAGGCACATTACTGATATGTGTAGTGCTTTATTATGTCCTCTTCCTTCGGTTGGCAGCTCGTCATCTATGAATGTTAGGTGATTGTTGGCAGTGATGTTATTTATTATGCCTCCAAATTTGTCCAAAGTGATGTCGTGAGTGACTTGAGCCTCGTTTAGTATTTTCATCAATAGCTTCTGGTGGGACTCAGAATTCATCAAGAGGGATAACAATGAAATCTTTGTGGGAGTATGGTTGAGATGGTCGACTATTTTGTATTCACTTTGTTGGATGATTTTGAGAAATTCTCGAGCTTCTTCATTAGAAACCTCTTTCTCATTTTCTATTTTCTCCTTTTTGACTTCTTCAATTACTTTCTTTTTCCCTTTATCTGTGTATGGCTTCTCAAACGCCACTATCATTTCTCTTTGTGATTTTTCTGGGGAGTATATCCGACCACTTTTAGTCATTCCCCCTATCCCTGAAACATTCGTGACATCGGTGGTTTTAGAGATAGAAACATCTTTGTTCTTCTGTTCAGCTAGATGTACCTCTATATTATAGTTCCAAGGTATCACTTTGTTGTCTTTATATGGAAAAGGGCTTGGTATCTGAACTATTAAGGTCCTAAGATCACCAGGGGCATTCACACTTTCCTCTTTAGTGAAATGAATGACCAATGGCTTTAGGATGGTTATGCCAAGTTTTTCTTCTGATTGGGTTGCAATCATACCGTCATTCTTTTCCCAACAACCTATTTGAGTGGTGCCTATGTTTATCAATTTTCGAAGTTCATTTTTGAACTCCTTGCATTCTTCTATGTAATGATCTTCATTGAGGTGGAAATTGCATCTTGATTTCCCATTGGCATTTCCTCGGATTAATCCAAATTTACATAGCTGATAAAAAATCAGTTCCATCGGCGTCTTAATTTTCTCAAGCTCTTTTATTAATTGGTGATTTTCTTCTATTGCATTCACTATCGGCCCACCATGAACTGGTAGGGGATTATTTCTCACGCTAGGTTAATTTTCTTTAAAATTCAACCATCCAGCTTTAAGCAAATCGTGCACCTTAAATTTTAAAGCTAGGCAATTTTCAGTAGAGTGTCCTACAGCCCCAGAGTGGTAATCTCATGTGGCGTTCGAGTCATATCCTTTAGGGTAGGGTGGTTGTATAGGTTTCCCTGGACATAGTGCAACCATAGAATTGCTAACCAAATGAGGTAACAACTCTGCATAAGTCATAGGGATTGGATCGAAATGTACAAACTTCCTCCCACAATGGTTTTTTCCCTGACTTTCATGTGAATCTTGATTCCCTTGTAAGTGTTGACTTAGGGTAACCGAGCTTTGTGAATTTGCAGCGGCATAAGGGCGATGCGCAAAAGAAGGATTAGTTGTGTTTGACGCCACAAAATGGCTTTCTTCTTCCTTTTTCTTATTCGCACCTGCGGGCAATTTTTGTGTGTTATTTAATCTGGTATAGCCAGAAACAATCTTTCCGCTTTTCAATCGCATTTCTACTCTTTCCCCTATGATGACGAGATCTGAAAAATTTGATGAAATGCTTCCTATCATTTTGTCATAAAACGAAGGTTGAAGAGTGTTTATGAACATAGTCACCATTTCTTTTTCAGATAGGGGGGGTTCAACATGGGAGGCTAACTCCCTCCATCGTTGGGCATATTCCTTGAATGTCTCATTGTCCCGCTTTGTCATATTTTGCAACTGCATTCTATCAGGAGCCATGTCAAGATTTTATTTGTAGTGTTTCAAAAAGGCATCCACCAAATCTTTCCAAGAGCCGATATGAGCTCGTTCAAGATGCATATACCAACTCAGGGAGGCTCCTGTCAAACTATCTTGAAAGAAGTGGATTAGTAGTTTTTCGTCATGAGCGCAAAAACCCATTTTTCGACAATACATAATAAGATGGTTCTTGGGGCATGTTGTTCCCTTGTATTTGTCAAATTCAGGCAATTTGAATTTCGGTGGTATTATAACATCAGAAATGAGGCATAGGTCTGAAGCATCAAATCCATAATTGTTTCCCCCTTCGATAACTCTCAAGCGTTCTTCCAAGGCTTGCCATTTTTCTTGGGATTGATTGTTCTCGAGCGGTTGAGGTTCATGATGTATGTTTAACATCACCGGCGTAGCTTCGGTAATTTTTCCTTGCGGTGAAGTTCCAGGAAATCCCGAAGTAAGGGGTGAAGATTGCACTTGAGGGAATTCACCGATACTAGTTTGTGGATTTGTAGCCACAACCAGCGGATTGTTGTTGGGGAGATAAGTGTCCATGGGTGCGGTATAGCATGTCGGCAAACCATAAAGTGGAAATTGTTGTGTCTTCCCTTCTTGATAATTAGTGTGAAGGTGTGGAGCAGCACCTATTGGGTGAACTAGAGTGTTTTGTGACACCCCCTCGTCTACCAAAGGATTCCCATCATTTTTATTTCCAAGTGCTTGTAGAATCTCCAAGATCTTGGTCATTTTCCCCTTGAGTTGGTTCACGTCTTCTCTTATTTTTGTTTGCTCTAGCTCATCCATGATTTTTGACTGAGATCGTGTCCGATAACGGTGTCGTAGCACCAATTTTTTTGTTTGTTGTGTTATTTTTGTTGTGAAAGAATATGGCATGAGTATGCAACATGATGTATGAAAATGTAATTGTACATGAATGTCAAAGAAATATTTATTGCTTGTTTGTGAATATCTTAACCAATAAAGAGAGAGTTATGGGACCAAAAGTAGAGTCAAATTTAATTTATTGAAAATTAGAAAATACAAGTTTTGCCACAAAACGAAAGCTGAAACCTAAACACGAAATTCGCAGATTTAATGAGCAATCAATTTTTTCATTTGCTCGATTAAAATTTTACAATGTTCAATAAAAATAGAGATCTCTTGAGGGGTAGAGAGAGGATTAGCCATCCCATCAGCGCCCCTTAATAATGGTGGAATATCTTCGATAGCAGAGTTGGTCAAATAAACTAGTTTGGAGAAACGGTCCATCCAAAACATCCCTTCTTGAACAAGTCTCTCGATAGTGTCTTTTTGTGTATACATCTCGTCTTCTTTTCTTGCAAGTTCTACTCGGTATGCTTCAATGATCTCTTCTTGACGTTGCTTTTCTACCATGATCTTGCTTTCACATTCCGCTCTTACCCTCTCTATTTGTTGCTTTAGATTTGCTTCTTGTCGATGGAGGACTTCATGTTTTTCCCCAGATTTCTTTAGTAACTCTTTAAGTCTAAGACCTTCAATCATTGCATCATCCCTTTCTTGACGTCTGAGTCTTAACTCTTCATTCGCACCCCGCAAACAAATTCGAGTTCTCTCCTTGCTTTCTTCTTCCTCTCTTGCCCTTTTTTGTACTTTCTCAAGGATAAGGGATTGTTGAATATTCTTATACTCCATATCTCTATAAGCCTGGTGAGCCATCTCCAATTCTTTTTGTAATTTTTCAATTTCTTGTCCTTTGAGAGCTAAGTCGGCCTCTAAATCTTCAGTACTGAAAAAAGATTCTGCTGTTACTACTTCGGGAGTAATTATGGTGCTATGAAAAGGCAACATGACCTCTAGTGCCCTCTTTTTCACCCAATTCTAATATTCCTCTCCTATACCACAACTTCTAGGCCCTAATTCTTGACCTCTTCTAACAACATCTCCCCAAGACTTACGTATTCTTCTCATCAAGCCAGCATCATAAACATCTCGTCCATGAATGACAAAAGATTTTGTTACGTCCTTTATTGGAGGTTTTGTCATAGGATAGCCCAATTGTCTCAATGCAACATAGGGACTATAATTTATACACCGTTTGGTTCCCATGAGGGGAACATCGACAAAAACACCGCATCTACAAATCACTTCATTTATATCTTGACTTCTAGAGTACCATTGAATCGTTCTTTCGTTGAGATTTGCTAAAACGTTGGCCCATTCTTTTTTGCTTTTAGTTCTTAATTGATGCATGTCTTGAAAAATATGTTTGACAAACCAAACATAGAGTATTGGCGAGCAACAACGGATTAGGCCGCCCTCTTTCTCATGACGAAAGTCGAGCGTGCAGTAAATGTCAGCCAAAACTGCTGGTACTGGATTCTCCCCTCTATGCTTGTAAGCCAAAAAGACTTCTATCACCGTGAAGTCCACAAAATCCTTAATAGTTGGAAATAAAACAATTCCATATATAATTAAGGCAAGCACATCCATGAAAGTATCCCATTTTCCATCTCTTGCTAAGTTTACTGCTTTCTCCTCAAGATATTTTATCGGAAATCCGATCAAGTTATCTTTGTTGGTTCTATTGTCTTCTATTTCCTTTATAGGGATATCAAACGTTTCAGCAATTGTTTTCAGTGATGGGTAGTGTTCCATGTATTGGTACGGTTTACTCCCCTTCATCGGATATCCCATTATTCGTTCGAACTCCTCCAACGTTGGGGCCAACTGAAAGTCCTTGAAAGTGAAACACCTGAAAAGAGGATCATAGAATTGGGCCAACGCTGTAAGGGCATCCACTTGTACATTAACTTCAAGTAAATCAAGAATTTTGCCGAATTTCCCCATAAAGATTACACGTTGTACTTTTTTCAATTTCCGAGCAAGATTCTTAATATTGTTTACATCCGGTTTAAGAACTTTAAATGGCAAGGTCTTTCTTAATGGAATAATGTTTGAGCCACCATTTGATCCCATATTTCCTGCGGTTAAAGTTATTCACAACAAGCTTTAATTTTTATGGTTTTTAAAATGATGAGATAATGATTTTTCAAAAGTAACCATGATAAAGAATATTATGCAAAAAAAAAAAATGATGATGACGAGGAAAAAAAACATGGGTATACTAGCTGGTAGTGAACATGACATAGAGTATGTTTTTCGTATGTACGTGTTATTTATACCATTTTTCATGTGAACCTTTTCTAAGGGTAGCTCTATAGTTCTAAATTGGTTCCTAGAGCACACAACTCAATTCTAAAATATTAAACCAATTAATAGGTAAACTATTAAAATGGCAATATTCTAGAAAAGGTCAACTCTAGGTGAGACTTTCATGACAACCAAACAGGATGTACATCCAGAAGATTATCATTACACAGTCTCTAACTTATCTTAGGTTTGCACTCAGCCCGGGTATAGAGCCCACTCATAAGTGTGTGAATCGTGTTAGGTTGTATAGAAAAATACATAAAATAATAAATAAAAAAATCATCATAATAAAAGTAAATTGAAGAAACACATATAATTATATTAATAATATAACAAAATAATAAAATAAAATAAAATAAAATAAAATAAAAAAAATAGGGGTAATATAAATAAAATAATAAATAATAAAATAACTATATATAATTAATTAAATTGGGCTTGACTCTCAAAAGTCCCCAGCAGAGTCACCAGCTCTCGCGTCCAGTTTGTCCTTGAAAAAGGAGTCGCCACCAATTTTATTTTTTATTAAAGGAAAAATTGGGTAAAACCTAAAATAATATTTTTGAACCAAAAATTTGAATTCGGGAGTCAATTACGAGTAGGGAAGTATTACCACCCTACAACGTCCGTTAAAACGGTTACCTTATAATTAATTATATACAAACTATTTATTTATTTACTTATTTATTTATTTTTACCCCAAAAGAATAATAAAAAAAATTTATTATTTACATTAATAAAAGAAAGAAAAAATATTTTTTATTAATTTGGTTTAACAAGGGAAAAACCTTGCTCCTACGTATCCTCTGTACAATAGGGAAATCAAAACACACGTAGTTCTTGGGTAGAAAATATTTGTGTGTTGACCGATTTTATTATTATTTTTTATTTATATACGTATTAAAAAAAATAATAATAAAAAATGTAATAATGATAGTAATGATGATAAATATAATAATAATAATAATATTTGTCTGTTTTAAAGTAAAAAAGAAGAAAAAACAAATTAATTTATTTTAAAAAACATAACGTGGCGGTATATGAACGAGACAGATGGACACGGTGGTGAAACAATCTGTTAAATGATTTGCTCATACATTGTCGGATATGTCGCAACACAAAGGCCACTAATGATTGAAAGTGAATAATATGGTGCAGCGAGCGAGGATGAATTTCATTCGGCGGCAACAACCATTAATTCTAATCTTAAGGGTAAAAAACATTTATCTGTTATAATTTTATTATTTTTTCTTTATACCTTGCTAGACTGATTATTTCAAGATCAAACTCTCTTCTTCTCTTTTGCTAATTAATCTCTCTATCTTTCTGTGCTCTCAATTTGTGTTTTCAATTGTGCTCCTTTTTGCCCTCTTGTGGCATACTATTTATAGGCTTTTGGGTGTAGATTGCAAAAGACAAGAGAATAATTGTCGATTGATTACCATTAATCTATTTTTCTCGGTTTTCTTTTCTTTTAATTGGCCACAATTATACCGATTCTTATTGCCATTGATTGATTTCTTCGGTTTCTTTTCTATTCAATTGATCACCATTATTCTGATTTTTATGACTATCAATCAATTTCTTTTCGGTTTTTTTTCATTTATTTTGATCATCATTGCATCGATTTTTATGACAATCAATTCATTTCTTTTCAATTTCCTTTATTTTTATTTCTTATTATTTATTATTATTATTTTTTTTTTATATATTTTAGAAAAGAGTCTGAACAAGAATTAGAGGCAAACAAGAACCGAAAACACTTGTGATTGTATAAAGCTTATATTCCTAATTATTTATTTTTATTTTTATTTTTATATTTCTTCATATATATATTTATATATTTATTATTATTGTCATTATTATTATTATTATTATTATTTCCTTTTTTAATAAAAAATAAAAAATAAATAAAAGTCGGACAAAATTAGGTGTCAACAAATATTTTTTAATATTGTATTTTATCACTTGAATATTTTTTTAATATTGTATTTTAAAAATGATATTGAACTTATCTTTTTAATCCTACATGTATTTTAGGAGATTATCGAACAAAGTTCTGAAAATCGAGAGGGCAACAAAGCTAGTTGCAGGGACATTCTTGGTAAAGTGTTTAATGTTCCTGAGTATTCTGGTCGAGTTAGGGGGAAAGGATTTGGCGTAACTCCTAAAAGCTATTTTTCCCAAGAGAACCGCCAAAATCCATCCAATGAGGAAGTATTAGAGAAGCTCAAACTCCTTACAGAGCAAGTGGCACTTTTGGTGAAGACGAAGAAAGACAAGCAACTCCCGGATCAGCTCCAACGTGAAATACAAATGGAGAGTGAAAACGCGAGTTGCAACATTGGTTTCAAAAGTCTTCCTGAGGTAATTAATTACTTACTTATGTAATTACTTTTGTATTAAATATACTTATTTATTAACCATACTTATGTTTTAACCATTGATTTAAGGTGTCACTCCATGCGTGCTGTACTTATCCTCCCCTACTCATCGGAAGGTCGGAAAGGGAAAATTGTACAATACTTCGGGAGAAGTATTGTACAACAAGTCGATCCCTGCGGGCCATGTCAAAGTATCACCAATTATTGTTTTGGAACCAACTGCACCGTTGCCGATACCGGACAACGATGGAGATATGAAGTTTTTGGGTGAAGCAATTGGTAGTTACGTGGCATGGCCCACACATCTTGTTGCCCTCGATAAGGTATATTTAATTAATTGAAATGTATGTTTAATTGATATGTATATTTAATTGCTGATGTTTTTCCGCTCCTAACTTTATTTTCACATTTACATTTAGATGCTGAAAAAGCCTAAAGGGAATGATAAAACGATTCCCAGAAACGAACCAATTACATCGCCCGAAAAGGTTTGTCACATTTATTCCCTAAGGTTTGTCATTTTTTCAGATTCAATAAACTAACATTTAACCTCATTTTTTCAGATTCAATCAAATAAACCACCCGCACAGCAAAATAAAGCCGGAAAACGTCAAAAATTGGAGGGTAATAGAGCTGGAAAACTACAAAAGCGGGAGGGTAATAAAGCTGCCAAAGTTGCAGCTAGAAAACTAGATCGGGGACAATCGGTCGTTGCTGCTCCTAAAATAAGTCAGCCATGCCTTGCTAAATACGGGGTGTATCTTGACATCCAAGTTAAAAGGAATATGGGCAGAAACCGCAATTCGCGTATCATAACCATGAATAAAGCTATATTCGGAGATGAGTATGAAGAATATCTCGAAAAGGAGCACATATATGAACTTCTCAACCATAAGAAGCTGAGTGCTACTGTCATCAGCGTGTAAATTAGGTAAAAAAAAAATACTTTTAATTGCATTTATGGGTAATTAATTAAATTTATTGGTAATTAATCTAGTTTGAAATTTTCATTGAAGGTTTTTGTATGAGAAGGTTGTGTGCACGCGCAGATTGTCAAATAGATACTCATTCTTGTCTCTGCATAAGCTTTCGATGTGTAAACTCGATCTAGTAAATGTAAAGAATTACATTGTAGATATGTTATTAGGAAATATAGAGAAGGATAAATTGTTCTTTGCACCATATAATTCAGGATACGTAATTATATATTATTTATTTATATCTTTTTTTAATTTATGAGATCTTAATTTATTAGTTGTGTAAAATAAATTGCCAACCAAATTTTTGTTGTTGTAGGGCACATTGGGTGCTATTTGCAATCAATGTGACCTCTGAAGTTATATATTATTTGGATCCCTTGCTTGACAATTACAACAATCACTCCGATATAAAGACTATGTTCGACACGTAAGTAATATTCATTTATTTCTTACATATATATATAAATAATGTGTTTGTTAATGCTATAATAATCACATTTATTTATTCGATAGTGCTTTACAAGTTTTTCGAGCTCAAAGAGGTGCTATCGAAGCAGAAGTCTAATAACATCACATGGATTCCAATAAACGTTTGAAATATATGCCTTTAAATTTTCATTTACAAATATATGCCTTTACGATTAATGCACAAATGTTTTATTGACTTATACGTTTTATTTTATAGTGCCCTCGACAAACTAACAACATCGACTGTGGGTACTATGTATTGCGATTCATGAAGGAGATTGTTGACAAGAATCAAACTATTATTCTAGAAATGGTACGGTATTTTCATTATATGATTTTCATATATAAATTATCGATATATTTGATTCTAACTTAATATGTTCAATTTTTATATTGCAGTACTTTGACAATTCCAGTCCAACATACTCTGAGGAAGATCTAATGGAATTAAAGGAAGACTGGTGTCAGTATGTGCTTGAAACGAAAATTATTTGATTTTCTGGAAAATAGCATGTTGCAAGGGATCTGAATATTATATGGTAGCTAGTTATATTTTGTGTATTATGTGAGTTATATGTATATGAATAGGACACAATATATGAACATGTATATGAATATGTGTTGTTGTACAATATATGTCCAATGTATATGTAGTTAATTATGTTATATATATGTATCACAATGTTCTATTGTAAATTAATATATAAAGTATAGTTCTGTTTTTTTGTACTGATTGTGTGAACTAATTATGAATATGTATTTGAATATGTTTTGTTGTTGTGTGAACTAGTTGTGAACTGATTCTGGATGAAAATAATTTTGGAAAAAAAATTAAAAGACAGCGCTTTCTAAAAAAATGCCATAAAAAACTAAAAAGCGCTTTTCAAAAATTTAATTTACAACGTTTTAAAAAAATAAAATAATAAATTGCACCTTTTACAGCGCTTTTTTGAAAAAGCGATGTAAAATGTGCACTATAATGCATATATATTGAGTGCATATTTTACCGTGCTTATTTGAAAAAGTGTTGAAAAATATGCACTATAATGCATATATTGGGTGCATATTTTACAGCGCTTTTTCAAAAAAGAGCTGTAAAATATGCACTATAATGCATATATTTGGTGCACATTTTACAGCGCTTATTTGAAAAAGCGTTGTAAAATGCGCCCCCAATATATGCATTATGGGTGCATATTTTACAATGCTCTTTTCAATAAGCGTTGTAAAAGGTGCATAATAATGCATATAATGTGTGCGCATTTTACATCACTTTTTCAAATAAGCGCTATAAAATGTGCATAACAAGTGCGCAATATATCTACATTTTTTATAGTGCTTTTTGGTTTTAAAAAAGCGTTGTTGTATCTTTTACAGCGCTCGATTCCACACCGCTTTTTTGTTGTTGAAAAAGCGTTGTAAATTGGTTAAAAAAAGCGCTGTAAAATCCTATTTTTTGGGTAATGTTAGTCTATAATTATATTTAAGACATTCAATCTCCAATTAAGCACAACATGTAGAAAATTAACTAACATAGCATGATAGACTAACATGACAAAATAAATCTATTAAACACACAACATTTATCATTCAATTATGAAATAAAATGTCTATCACATTTATCTTTCAATTATGAAATAACATATCTATCACATTTATCATTCAATTATGAAATAAAATACCACAGAGTTACTCACTGTAATTTACATATAAAACATAACATATAGATTTTGTCAATAATAACGTAGTTCATTTAGTTTGGTTAAATGAAACACATTTCAAGTACGTTGTCAATTTCAACTAGTTCTTTCAAACCAAATATTACTAGTTTTACTCCTTAAAATAAAATCTAAATCATATCACCAAACATTCAACAAATTTAATTTAGGCCTGACAAAGAGAATATTACAATAAACACATCTAATATTAAAATATTAAACACATCTAACAACTTCATTATATTATAATAATTTATAATCAGTTACTCTATAAAAACATACTTTGTATATAATCAAGGAAAAAAAAACTAATGATAGAGATATTATTTCCTAATAACATATTTTTAATAATTAAATTCATTCAATTGATATAAGCAATGAACATATTTTTTTTTAACTATTAAAAAAATAAAATTAAAAGGTACTTCTAACAAAATAATGAGTTATCGTTGTCTCTTTTATTGACGATGAGTCATCGGGGTAGCTAATCCCTCCTACTCATGTAGTCAATTACTTAATGAACAATAACTGCAGTCATTCAAATTCAAATATGGATAATTAAAAGTATCTTTAACGTGGTTCAGGAGTGCGAAGGCGGCGCCACAACTCCTACTCCTTACTTCAAGTTAAAAATTCAATTAATTACACCTTCACAACAATTTATTTGTAATTTACTACTAGCTACAACAACAAAAGAAAGGCCACTAACATCGATATATAAATAATTCAATTGAAGAAATATAAAACTATTTCACATTTAGATGTTCTCGACTACTCTATACACCAATTCCAAACAATTAGAATACTTGAAACATGAACAATTTAATATTTGCATAATCATATACACATTCAAATAATTAATCCAAAAATTAGCACCAAGATTTTACGTACATCTCATAACTCAAACGATGATTCTAAAAATGAAACATATTCTCTTAGAGGTCTAACTGCTCCAAATTGATCACGATTAAATTTTATTTTGAATTAACCATCACTTAAAAGTTACAACAAATTGAAGCATATATTGATTTTCCAAGTAGAACATAAGATAATTAATTATTGACTAGAAGATACAACACATTACCAAACAAAATTGAATCAAGTAGTGTAAAAACCACTTTCAAGGTTACACATCATTCTAAAAATTGATTTCTTGACTTCAATTATTATTAAAAAAATATCACTAACCATTTAGCACAAAAAAAAAAATCATTGAGAATTCAAAATTTTCGTTTAAATTATTTTTCAATAATTCAAGTCTAAATAAAACAACTAAAATAAATCACGTTTCTAAATACAATACAAATAAAGTAAATCATAGATATTTTTAAAATCTATAAGATTTCTAAAAATTCATTCTTACTTTTATCATCAAAAACACATTTCTAAATAGTTAATCACCGTAAAAATTACTATTTACAACTTATATTTTGAAATAAAGTTTAAACTATATATATAGATACATACACAATTTTACAATTAATTTACACTACTAAAATAGTTCCAATTTATTTTCTTATTTTATCAAACTTAAATTAGTGCACATGACACGCAACATAAGATATATGATAATGATAATGATAATGAATTACACTAATTCATAAATCTACAAAATAGTAACTTCCTCTCACACTAACTACTCAACATGCTTATAGATATATCCCTCAGTTTCTATCAAGCCACAAAGGTTGTCCAAAACATGACACATCATCAATTTTAAAGATTTTGGAGTTTTGTTATAATCTTAAAAATTGAGTCTCAAATAAAAATTGCAATTTTATAATTAATAAAATAAATTTTAGTTCTATACGCATCAATCTACATGATGCACTCTACACATACCAATCTAATGCATACCAATTTGTTATGTTAATTCATATAACAAAAAAATATCTACTTGTAAAATACATCAATTATAGAATCCAAAATTTAGATAATTTTTCAAAAAGAATTTTACTATTGAGAAGATTTTTAAAAACTTTGGTTTTTTTTTGTTTGTTTGTTTTGTTTTTTCCTTCTTTTTCCTTCTCTTTCTCAATTAGTAGACATTTTATCATTAGTACTATCGTAAGTCATTGAAAAGTTCTTAAACTCTAAAACTCTAACATCGAGTCAAACTCTAATGAGTTCATAATATCATAACCAGAAAATCAATCATTTTAAATAAATATCTCAACACCCTCACGATTCAATATTCACACCAACCCCTAAACCAAGATAACAACAACTCTTTTAAATTTTCTTAAAAACAAGACATAGTAAAACATACTGTAAATTTTAAGTTGTTTTAAACATTAAATAAAATCAATAACATATAATTATTGTTATTTTATAAATCCACAAAAATTCAACTCAATTTAATTTCTTTAAAATAATCAAGAGTAATTCAAACAAAAGTTATTTTCATTAAACAAAATAAGTAAACTTTAACTTCTTCAAAATGTCATTTTTTTTAAAAAATTCTTAGTTCTACCAACCTGTAATATTCATGAATTACTATTGCTAATAATATGAATTTCATACTATCTAAATCATGACAAACATTCTAAATTGTTTTCAAAACCAATATCAAAACTCTACTCATCTAAATACAACCATCAACACTTTCAAGTGATTTAAAGTTAACATTCACGATTTAAAATCGATTTTAACACAAGCCAACATAAAATAAAAATAAGAAATTTTTAGTCAAAATTAAAATTTTAAACGTAAGAGACATATTTCCTATCTAAGTCAAAGTTTAGAACGAAACATCTTTTTTTCTCTAAATTGAGTTTCAACAGAATAATAATAATTTGTACCTAGTGAAAGTCAATACTTCAAGTTTTAAACATATAATCCATACGGAAATCAATGTTTTAATCAATTAGTTATTTGATCAAACACTTTAAACAAATACATATCAAAACTAAATATTTTAAATTGATTAAGGGTGAAAGTCGAACTTTAAAACAACTAACTAGTGAGGTATCACATTTGATAACTTAGATTACGTGAATGAGATTAATAACTTGAAATCTACAGCTGGTCAATCAAAATTATGACTTCCAACTATTCATATAAAACAAGAGTGCAAAAATCATAGTTCGGTAGACAAGCAATAAGCAACAAGTACTAACATAATCTTGTCAACAATTAAAATTAACTCAAATTTTAACAAGTTATTTCATGGTTTATTTACTCACTTTGATAGGAATTTAGGATCCATCACACAATCAGAGTAAGCAAATAATTAACAGTTAATTAGTAATCTCGAAATAATGTATAGTAATACAAAAACATATAACCCTTACACAATTATATAACGCGAAAACATCATAGTGAAAATAATTATTACACAAGAAAACACAACTGACACGATTGACATTCGTAACACAGAATCGACATTCGACCCACTCGTGCTGATTGGACAGACCTGCTATGATACCACTAATGTGACACCCTAAATCCCAAAATAATATATATAATAATTTATATCATATTCCTATAAAATTTGCAGCAGATAAATAAAAATATATTTTTAAGAAAATAAAACTTTAGGATATCACGTTTCTCAAAATAAAAATAAAAATACTTTAAACTTATTTTATCCATTCATATAGTGCAATCTCGATAAGCTTGATTTAAGTATAATTACTTGATTTAATTCTAAAAACTTACTAGTACTTCTAAGTTTTTCATACAAAAATTCAATTCAAATTAAATAAGTAAAATACAAATTAAAACTCTTATTCCCGGTATCACCTATCAGAGCGGGGTTCCTCCCAAACTTGAACTTCAAGACTCATTAACCTGTAATAACTGCGATTTCGCAAACGCAGGGCCGAGCCAGTCAAACACAAACAACAAAGGAGGTGGGTTTCGAAATCATGATGACACTATAATACAAGTAAGAAGAACACGCAAACAATCATAATTGGACCGTATCATTACACAAATATTCCATCAAGAAAATATCACATTCAAAAATCAAAATGACTCAAGGAAAATCAATAGATTTCACTATAACATCAAATTGTCTAATAGAAATTATCACCACACACGATACATATTAATAACAACAAAACAACTACAATAAAATGCAATACTATGCATGAGCTTAGGCTCTACTTCACAATGTGGTACCATTCTAACTTTGAAGTACTTGGTTAGGAGGCTTGATACTATTCCACCATCCTAGTGGACGGACAATTCAAAGTGGCCCTGTCCTCAAAGATCCCCTCAACTTAACCCGAGACACATATACGTGACAGTCGAGGTAAACATGTGTTGTGTGGTACCTCCCGAAATTTGGAGTGCTACCTCCAAGTCACATAGGAATTCCCCACCCGAATACATCCAAGGTCTAACAATCTTGCCTTAAGGCTCGACAGCAGACCGCCACGATCAGGCTCATTCAGTTGTACTTCCCCGGAATCACTAGGCTTGTCAGGCCCTACCTATATGATGACAAAATAATCTTCACTTTGCAAATTCTCAATATTTATTTTCTATCATCAACCATACATCATAACATAGGCTTAACACAAATTTATAACATCATTATTGTTAATTATACATCATCATAATCACATAAACTTTTCAAAATGAATTCACTTTTTATTATCACATCACATAAACATGTCTAATCAAACATATACATAAAATTCATTCGACATCCAATATCACAATAATATCAAATATCTCACATTTAATAAAAATAAACTAAACATCACAATAATATCAAATAACACACATTTAACGAAGTTAAATCAATCAACACCTTATAAATATTTCTATTCCATATTTTAATCTGACAATTCCCATATTTTTACATTAATCAATTTATCACTCAAAGGGCTACTGCCGTATGTAGCGAGCCCCGAATGAATTGTTGGGACATACTGTTTTCCAGTTCATCTCAAATTATATTATACTGATGAATTCAAACGCTCTCTCATCCCTTACCATATTTTGAAGCTTTCACACACGAGTATGATTCCAAGAGCAAACAACTTTTGTTAATTGACTCTTGGTCTTTCAATTGATTTATCTCGACAATTTATGGGTAAACGTTAAAAATAAATTATGAGAAGATATTCTAAAAAAAAATTCGAAATTCGCACAAGGAAAATTAGCATAAATCAGAAACCCAATCAGTGGATAATATAGCCACTTTTCACACGGTTGTTTTGGCGTTGGTTTCACGCAAATCGAACTTACGGTGAAGGAGAACGGTGCAAAATAACGAATTCTACAAACGGAGAAATCAGGTACTTTAGAGAGAAATTGGGGTTTTAAAAATCTGGAAAATTGTGTTTAATTGACTAGTTAAATGAGTAAAATAACATACTGAAATTTGGACGTAAACGGAGAAACTTTTCTGGAATAGTTATCGATCACTGATGCCAAACGATATGTTGTTGTTGTGTTTCCTCTTTTTTTTTTTTTTTTTTTTTTTT
>JBBPBR010000007.1:30894028-30928168 GCA_037974775.1 Cicer pinnatifidum | reverse complement strand
ACTTAAAATCATATAAAATCTTGTTCTTTAAAATATTACACTAAAATACTTTTATTTTTATAAAAATATATAAAAAAATAATAAAGTTAAATATTTATTATTTATATTGCTCATTAAGTATAATATCTATCAATCCAACACATCATAGAAAACATCCCTATAACGAAAATTACTCAAAAATTTATCAATATATATTCTAAAATAATTTTAAAATCAAATTAATTATTTAAAATCCTATTTAATTAATAAAATAGTTTATTATCAAATTTAGGGTGTTACAGCACACGATTGTTTAAAAATCCAAAATGGACTAGAATAAGCTTAGGGAGCACAAATACAACCTAAATGTTAGTCCAATGACAAAAACAAACTATTTGAATGCATAAAGAGTGGTTAAAAACCCTAAATGGACTAGAATAAGCTTAGGGAGGAAGAAAATTACCTAATTGTTAATCCAATTAAACAAAAAAAGAATTATTGGATGCACAAGATAGGTTAAAACCCTTAATGGATTTAAATAAGTTGACGGAGGACTAAAATGACCTAAATGTTAATCCAATGAAACAAATGCACTTATTTGGTGTGCAAGATTGTTTAAAAAGCCTAAATGGATTAGAATAAGCCTAGGGAGGAAAAAAATGACTTAAATACAAATCCAATGACCTAAACACACTTATTGAATGCACCAAAGTAGTTAAAACCCCTAAATGGACTAGAATAAGCATAGGGAGGACGGAAATGACCTAAAATTTAATCTAATGACACAAACGCTCTTATTGGATGGACAAAGTTGTTTAAAAAACCCAAAATGGACTAGAATAAGCCTAGGGAGGACATAAATGACCTACATGTTAGTCTAACGACAATAACACACTAATTGAATGCATTAGATTGGTTAAAACCCCTAAATCAACTAGAATAATCCTAGGGAGGATGAAAATGACCTAAATGTTAATCCAGTGACACAAACACAATTATTGGATGTAGGAAATTATTTAAAACCCCTTAATGGACTAGAATATGCATAGGGAGTACGAAAATGACATATATATGTTATTCCAATGAGACTAAAATCTTTATTGGATGCATAAGATTGGTTGAAAAACTTAAATTGACTAGACTAAGCCTATGGAGGAAGAAAATGATCAAATGTTAATCCAATGACATAGACACACTTATTGGATGCATAAGATTGGTTAAAAATCCTAAAGAGATTAGAATAAGCCTAGGGATGACAAAAATGACCTAAAATTCAATCTAATGACACAAAGGCGTTTATTAGATGCACAAAATTGTTAAAAACCCCCCAAAATGGACTACAATAAGCCTACGGGGGACAAAAATGACCTTAATGTTAGTCTAATGATAGTAACACACCGATTGGATGCATTTGATTGGTTAAACCCCTTAAATGGACTAGAATAAGCCTAGGGAGAAAGAAAATGACCTAAATGTTAATTCAATGACACAAACATAATTATTCAAATGAACTAGAATGAGCACATGGAGGACCAAAATGACCTAAATGTTAATCCAATGAGACTAACATCTTTATTAGACTCATAAGATTGGTTAAAAACCCTAAATGTATTTGAACAAGTTGAAGGAGGACGAAAATGACCAAAATGTTAATCCAATGACATAAATGTATGTATTGGGTGTACAAGATTGTTTAAAACCCCTAAATGGACTAGAATAAGATTACCAAGGAAGAAAATGACATAAATGTTAATCCAATGACACCAACACACTTAATGGATTCACAAGATTGGTTAAAAAGCCTAAATGGATTTGATTATGTCGAAGGAGGACGAAAAATTCCTAAATGTTAATCCAATGAAACAAACTCACCTATTGGATGCATAGGATTGGTTAAAAACCCTAAAGGGATTTGAATAAGTTGAAGGAGGAAGAAAATGACCTAAATATTAATCTAATGACAAAAATACACTTATTGGATAACCTTGGTTAAAAACCCTTAATGGAATATAATAAGCATAAGGAGGACCAAAATGTCCTAAATGTTAATCCAATGAAACTAACTCATTCATTGGATGCATAATATTGGTTAAAAACCCGAAATGGACTAGAAAAAGCCTAGGAGGGACAAAAATGCCCTAAATGTTAATCCAATGAAACAAACTCACCTATTGGATGCATAAGATTGGTTTAAACTTAAACAAATTTAAATTTTAGTTAGCGTTAAAAATATATTTATTAGTTTTATACAATCTTTATGTACGTGACAAAGTACTTGATATGATTTTTTTATGTCAGTTACAAAGTGGTAAACAATAATACTATTTAAAACTCACAAACACAACAATAAGATTATGGATTCGAACCTGAGACAAAACTTTTTATATTTTCAATTCACCATCATTGTTTTTTATATTTTCATTTTTTTTCCCTAAAATCCTTCAATAAATATATGATTTTTTTCAATCAATTATTTTAACTTTGATATATTAAAGATTATCCAGTTTCAAAGAAAAGTTTAATAGAAAGTGCAATGGCTATATTTATCCAAAAATTTCTTTTGATATGTGCGTTGACGTTGCTATTCGAACACAATGTTCTTGGAACACGAGTGAGTATTACTAACAGATTGGAAACTGGTATTGACTTAACTGTTCACTGCAAATCTGGTGATGATGATCTTGGAGTTCGTGTTCTTAATTTTGATCAAGGCTTTGATTGGGATTTTCACAATAGCTTTTTTGGCACAACACTATTCTTTTGTTCCTTTAAGTGGAATGGTGGTGAATTGAAATGGTTTGACATATATATTCAAGGTAGAGATAATTGTGATCTGTGCAAGTGGATTATAACGCAAAATGCACCATGTAGTATTCATAAAAAGGGTCAAGTTTGCTATCATTGGAATAAGTATTGATAATGTGTTACACGTTTGTTTATCTTCATAAATAAGAGGAATACTTCTTAATTTTAAAAACACATGTGTCTCTCCCTACACTATTATTTCTTCTAATCTATTTACCTTTTCATCTTCTTGAATTTCAATTTACATTGTTTTTTAACCTATATTAAATATTTTTTTCATTTTCTAAGAAAAATAGCACCAAAGTAACAAATACCATCGTGAAACTTCGGGATCTGGATCTGGATCTGAGCGAGATAAAACAAAAAACTTTTAGGTTAAAAAGTTCCATGATATGGCATAAACTATGAACCTCAAATATCTAAATATTTAGGTGAAAATGTTACAAGATAAAGCATAAATAATGAACCTCAAAAATCCAAATATTGAGAAATATGAAGAGAAAAAGAAAAACACAACAAATCTTACACCTAAACTAATTTCATAAGATAAATGTTTGTTGACAACTAATTAGTTAAAATTAGTAAAATTTTATTATCTTCTAAATAAAATAAGAATAATTATAACTATTTGTTGACACCTAATTTTGTCCGAGTTTTAATTTTTTTTTTACTTTTTATTAAAAAATGAAATAATAATAATAATAATAATAAATAAATAAAGGAAACTGAAAAGAAATGAATTGATAGTCATAAAAATCGATGCAATGATGATCAAAATAAATGAAAAAAAACAAAAAGAAATTGATTGATGGTCATAAAAATCAGAATAATGGTGATCAATTGAATAAAAAAGAAAACCGAAGAAATGAATCAATGGCAATAAGAATCGGTATAACTGTGGCCAATTAAAAGAAAAGAAACCGAAAAATAGATTAATAGTAATCAATTGACAATTATTCTTTTGTCTTTTGAAATCTACACCAAAAAGTCTAAATAGTCTGCCACAAGAGGACAAAAGGGGGATTCAAAACACAAATTCAGAGCACAAAAAACATAGAGATTAATTAGCAAAAGAGAAGAAGAGAATCCGACCTTGAAGTAATCATTCTAGTATGGTACCATTTTCTTATTCTTTTCTCTAGTCTGCTTATTAGTTTTTTTTTTTTTTTGCATTCTTTTTTTAAATGTATATATATTTTTTCTCTTTTTTTTTTATAAAAATAAACTCATATGTCAAGCTTTCATTTTATTTTTTAAATCGTTTAATCTTAAAATTGTTTTCTTTGCAATATAGAAATAAAAAAATATATATAACTAATTGATATCTATATATCAAGAAAACAAACTTCATCATATTGTAATTTAATAGAAAATTCATAATACATCTTTATCAAATAAAAAAAATTATAACGGATAAATGTTTTACCTTTAAGATTATAATTAATGGTTGTTGCCGCCGGATGAAATTCATCCTCGCTCGCAGCACCATATTATTTGTAACACCCCGAATTTCAAAGCGAGGGTGTATTTTTTTTTTTTTTCAAAAACAAAATCATTTAATCAAAGAAAATACATAAGGAAATACCTTTGGATATATAATAAGATCATTATAATTTACAAGCAGCGGAAAAGTTTTTCGAAATATGAATCCAAAGTATTTACAGAACAACAAATGATACATGGAACCCATTCAAATAAGATGTCCTGCTGACAATACTAGTAAAGATAAAATCTTCCAAAATAAACGCAATTCAAAATAAAGACATATGTTCCCTCTATGTCATCCTAATCTGATCATTCTACCAAAAAACTATACACCCTGAGTGATCTCCACGCGCCCCGTAAGATCCTCCTAACATAACTCTAGTCAAGCATTCCCATCTACATTCCCATTCATAGGGTACGAACCGGTAGGATTGTCCTGGCTCTCATCGGAGGGCAAAGCCCAGATTTCCACAATAGTTGTAAAGGTCACCAACCGAAATTAACAGTTAACACATAACATTTATGTTTTTAAATGCATAAATAACCTTTCCACTTAGCATGTACCTTAAAAGGGGTTATTCATATGCTAAAAGTTCATACAATGCTTACCAAATGAAAATGAAATCAAAATAAAGTTCTCAACCCATCAAGTAATACATAACTGACCAAATCATTGATAAATCAATTGAGCAATCGATTATCTAACTCAAAATAAGGATTTCTACTGAGCCAATCGATTTCCAAATTGATTTTGTCAGTTTTGCTGAGTTCCTGTATGGCCAAATCGATTTCCAAATCGATTTTGTCAGTTTTGCTGAGTTCCTATATGGCCAAATTGATTTCCAAATCAATTTCTTAAATGGTTTTGAAAAACAGATTATAAAATTGATTGGCAAATCGATTTTGTCAAATTAGTGAAGTCCTTGTAACTCATCCAATCGATTGGGAAATCAATTTCCCTGCATATTCTTCCAAAAATACATAAACTAACTCAATCACATTCATACACAACTCCAAATCTTAACACTTAGCAATTCCCACACAATCACCACGATAAATTGGGTTTCGAAATAGTTTTACAATCCATCACACTTACACACGATATTCAATACATAACACTTAGCAATTTCAACACAATCACAATGACATCTCAAGTTCAAACACTCAATCATAAACTTGAATCAAACACGACTCGTGTGCCAAACACCCTAATGCAATGCGTATATGCCAAAATGCATGGACTCGGAATTCCAAACCAAAACCCTCCTTGAAGGGCCGTAAATCATAATTGTACCGCATATCGTGGGCCGAGTACCAATTACCGAGGTGCCACCTATCACGGGTCTGCACGATTTACTAAAAAGCGTAAACCGTAAACGTATTGCCTATCACGGGCCCGTACCGTTTACCAAGGTGCCACCTATCACGGGTCTGCACGGTTTACTAAAAAGAAAGTAAATTGTAAATGTACCGCCTATCACATGCCAAAGTACTATTTACCAAGGTGCCACCTATCACGGGTCTGCACAATTTACAAAATACTGTAAATCGTAATTGTACCGCCTATCACGGGCCAAAGTACTATTTATCAAGGTGCCACCTATCACGGGTCTGCACAATTTACAAAAACGTAAATCATAAATGTACCGCCTGTCACAGGCCAAAGTACTATTTATCAAGGTGCCACCTATCACGGGTCTGCATGATTTACAAAAAGCATTGAAATGCATAAGCATATACTGACTCCATCCACAACAATCGTTAAGCAAATGCAGATATTAAAAGATTCCCCATTTTTAATACTCATTTAACTTAAACGATTTTCACAACAAACATTAAGCAAACAGAAATATTAAGAGATTCCCCATTCTTAATACTCTTTTAACTTAAACGATTTTCACAACAAACTTTAAGGAAATAGAAATATTAAGAGATTCCCCATTCTTAATACTCTTTTAACTTAAATGATTTTCAAAACGAACATTAAGTAAACAAGACATTAAGAGATTCCCCATTCTTAATACTCATTTAACTTAAACGATTTTCAAAACAAACATTAAGTAAACAAGACATTAAGAGATTCTCCATTCTTAATACTCATTTAAAACGATTTTCACAAACACACATTAAGTAAATAAGACATTAAGAGATTCCCCATTCTTAATACTTGTTTAACTTAATGGTTTTCAAATTCCACACAAAACAAACTTAAACATATTATCAAATTCATTCTACGACTTACACCAAAACACATCAATTCATTTCTCCACAAAATCCATCCATACACATATCAAATTTCATCAGTATTAATTAAGAACACGTCAAATACGACAAACACAAATCAACACAACCCACCACTCAAACACAACAAGTTTCATTTACTCAAAATCATACATAAATGAGTTTAAATTCATTTTCCACGAAACATTCATCAATATAACCAAAACCTAACTCTAAGATATTACCCGTAAAGCCTTAGATCCATTTTCCCCAAATCAATACTCCAACCCTAACAAAATTCTTTTCCACATAACCACAGATAAGTCCTTAAATGCAAACTAAAAGTTTGGAAGGAGCCATTACCTTCACGTTAGCTTTAACGTGCGATTACGGTACCGCGAGTAAATCCGGTAAAATCTCCGCTCGCAACGTCGCTTCCAAAGTTGGTTCCCTAGCACCGTAGCGTGGTAGTGAGCAACTTTCCCTTCTATCTCATTGCGAAACGAAGCTTAGATCTAGATGAAATAGAGAGGTTTGTGTTTGACGGTTTTGAAATCCCTAACACCGTTTTTCTTCGTTTTCACACCAAAGAGGAAGTATGAAGCTGAGATATCCTTGCTTTCTTACCCACTAATCCTTGGGTTTCTATTCTTGAAGCCAAAGAACGAAAAAGAAAGCAAAATCAACGACGAAGAAAAGGGGAGAAGGAGATGGTTTTCGCGAGGCAGAGGAAGAAGAAGAAGTTTCTCTGTTTTCTTTCCTTTGCTTTTCCTTTCTTTCTTTTTCCTTCTTTCCTTTCTATTTTCTTTCTTTTTCCCTCGACACAAACTTATATATATATATATATATATATATATATATATATATATATATATTACAATTAACAAATATCTCAAAATACCTAGATATTTATTAAAATTATCATTTCACCCATAACTTCTCCAAACCACTTTTTGCTAAAAATATCTACTCTCGTCGCAACTCAATTGACATATGCAATTTTTAGCAACCCCAGATATTTTTAACGAAACTCTCTAGAATTAAATTCTTCGTAAAAGATCCACAGCAGTTAATTTAATTTACTTATCGACGAACAATTTTAATCAAGATATCAAAATATATTTTTGGGCATTTAAGCTCACAAAATATTAATAACTTGGCTAAAAAGCCTCCGAGTTCATTGACTCTTTGTCCTTCAATTGATCTAACTCGATAGTTTATAAGTAAACGTTAAAAATAAATTATGAGAAGATACTCTAAAAACTAAATTCGAAATTCGGTCAAGAAAAATTACCATAAATCAGAAACCCAATCATTGGATAATATAGTCACTTTTCATACGGTCGTTTTGGCGTTGGTTTCACTCAAATCGGACTTACGGTTAAGGAGAACGGTGCAAAATAATGAATTCTACAAACGAAGAAGTCGGGTATTTTAGAGAGAAATTGGAGTCGTTAAAAATCTGGAAAATTGTGTTTAATTGATGAGTTAAATGAATGAAATAACATACTCAAATTTGGATGAAAACGAAGAATCTTTTACAGAACAGTTATCGATCACCGGTGTCAAAAACGATAGGTTTGTTGTTGTGTTTACTCTTTGGTTCTACGGCTTCCCATTCAACTCCCTTCCCTTTTCTTTGTTTTGTTTTATTTTAGTACAAATCAGGGTTCACAAGGTCTCTTTATTTATATTTTGGTTTTGGAAAGCGGCGGATAGAAAACAAGTAGCAAAACCTAACAAACTCATCTACATATTAGCAAAACCTAACAAACTCATCTAAATATTAGCAAAACCTAACAAACTCATCTAAATATTTGCAAAATTAGTTAACAGCCCATGCCTACCTTACATATATCAATCGGATTCTACAATTTAGCTTGTCCTATATATTTTAATGTATCATTATTATTTATTTATCTATTTATTTTAAAGAAACAATTATATGGATATTTATTTATTTATTTTTTAATAATATGTTTAATTAGGTTTTATTCTTCTATATGGATCTAACCCATAAAACACATTTTTATAATAACTATAATTATTACTATAATATTTCTCAAAATCAACCCATAAAAACACTATCATCTTTATAAAACAGTCAAAATGATAAAATGAATAAATATAACATCAAATTAATTAGCCATGAAATTTATCAACATATATTCTAAAATAATATTCTTCATCAAATTAATTATTCAAAATTCGATTTACTAAAAAGCGTAAACCATAAACGTACTGCCTATCACGGGCCCGTATCCGTTTACCAAGGTGCCACCTATCACAGGTCTGCACGGTTTACTAAAAAGAACGTAAATTGTAAATGTACCGCCTATCACATGCCAAAGTACTATTTACCAAGGTGCCACCTATCACGAGTCTGCACAATTTACAAAAACTGTAAATCGTAAATGTACCGCCTATCACGGGCCAAAGTACTATTTATCAAGGTTCCACCTATCACGCGTCTGCACGATTTACAAAAAGCATGGAAATGCATGAGCATATACTGACTCCATCCACAACAATCGTTAAGCAAATGCAGATATTAAAAGATTCCCCGTTTTTAATACTCATTTAACTTAAACGATTTTCACAACAAACATTAAACAAACATAAATATTAAGAGATTCCCCATTCTTAATACTCTTTTAACTTAAACGATTTTCAAAACGAACATTAAGTAAACAAGACATTAAGAGATTCCCCATTCTTTATACTCATTTAACTTAAACGATTTTCAAAACAAACATTAAGTAAACAAGACATTAAGAGATTCCCCATTCTTAATACTCATTTAACTTAAACGATTTTCACAAACACACATTAAGTAAACAAGACATTAAGAGATTCCCCATTCTTAATACTCGTTTAACTTAATGGTTTTCAAATTCCACATAAAACAAACTTAATCATATTATCAAATTCAATCAACGATTCACACCAAAACACGTCAATTCATTTCTCCATAAAATCCATCCATACACATATCAAATTTCATAAGTATTAATTAAGAACACGTCAAATATGACAAACACAAATCAACACAACCCACCACTCAAACACAACAAGTTTCATTTACTCAAAATCATACATAAATGAGTTTAAATTCATTTTCCACGAAACATTCATCAATATAACCAAAACCTAACTCTAAGATTTTACCCGTAAAGCCTTAGATCCATTTTCCCCAAATCAATACTCCCACCCTAACAAAATTCTTTTCCACACAACCACGGATAAGTCCCTAAATGCAAACTAAAAGTTTGGAAGGAGCCCTTACCTTCACGTTAGCTTTAACGTGCGATTACGGTGCCACGAGTAAATCCGGTAAAATCTCTGCTCGTAACGTCGCTTCCAAAGTTGGTTCCCTAGCACCGTAGCGTGGTAGTGAACAACTTTCCCTTCTTTCTCTTTGCGAAACGAAGCTTAGATCTAGATGAAACGGGGAGGTTTGTGTTTGATGGTTTTGAAATCCCTAACACCATTTTTCTTCGTTTTCACACCAAAGAGATATCCTTGCTTTCTTACCCACTAATCCTTGGGTTTCTATTCTTGAAGCCAAAGAACGAAAAATAAAGCAAAATCAACGAAGAAGAAAAGGGGAGAATGAGATGGTTTTCGCGTGGCAGAGGAAGAAGAAGAAGTTTCTCTGTTTTCTTTCCTTTGCTTTTCCTTTCTTTCTTTTTCCTTCTTTCCTTTCTATTTTCTTTCTTTTTCCCTCCACACAAACATATATATATATATATATATATATATATATATATATATATATATATATATATATATTACAATTAACAAATATCTCAAAATACCTAGATATTTATTATAATTACCATTTCACCCATGACTTCTCCAAACCACTTTTTGTTAAAAATATCTACTCTCGTCGCAACTCAATTGACAGATGCAATTTTTAGCAGCCCCAGATATTTTTAACGAAACTCTCTAGAATTAAATTCTTCGTAAAAGATCCACAACAGTTAATTTTATTTATTTATCGACGAACAATTTTAATCGTTGTATCAAAATATATTTTTGGGCATTTAAGCTCACAAAATATTATTAACTTGGCTAAAAAGCCTCCGAGTTCAATACCCAAAATACCCTAAAATACATAAAGTGTAATTTAAAATTATGGGTCTTACATTATTCATTTTTAATCGTTAGTGGCCTTTGTGTCGCGACAGATACGACAACGTATGAGCAAATCATTTAACAGATTATCACACCGTCGTGTCCATTTGTCTCGTTCACATACCGCCACGTTACGAAATTTTTTTAAAAAAAATAATTTTTTTTTTTACTTTAAAATAGACAAATATTATTATTATCGTTATTATATTTATTATTATTATTATTATATTTTTAATTTTAATTTTTTTCATACATATATAAAAAAAATAATAAAATTGGTCAACATACAAATATTTTTAACATAAGAACTACGTGTGTTTTGATTTTCCTATTGCACCTGGGGATACGTAGGAGCAAGGTCTTCCCGTTGTCAAACCAAATTAATAAAAAAATATTTTTTCTTCTCTTATTAATGTAAATAACTTATTTTTTTAACATTCATTTGGGGAAAAAATAAATAAATAAATAGTTTGTATATAATTAATTATAAGGTAACCGTTTTAACGGCAGTTGTAGGGTGGTAATACTTCCCTACTCGTAATCGACTCCCGAATTCATATTTTTGTTCAAAAATATAATTTTAGGTTTTATCCAATTTTTTCTTTGACAAAAAATAAAATTGGTGGCGACTCCTTTTTCGCGGACAAACCGGACGCGACAGCTGGCGACTCCATTGGGGAATTTTGAGTGTCAAGCCCAACCTAATTAATTAGATATAGTTATTTTATTATTTATTATATTTATTTATATTACCCCTATTGTTTTATTTTATTTTATTTTTAATTTTTTTGTTATATTATTAATATAATTATATGTATTTTTTTCAATTTATTTTTATTATGATGATTTTTTTTATTTTATGTATTTTTCTATACACCCTAACATGATTCACACACTTATGAGTGGGCTCTATACCTGGGCTGAGTGCAAACCTAAGATAAGTTAGAGATTGTGTAATGATAATCTTCTAGATGTACATCTTGTTTGGTTGTCATTAAAGTCTCACCTAGAGTTGACCTTTTATAGAATATTTCCATTTTAATAGTTTACCTATTAATTGGTTTAATCCTTAGTAAAGGTTCACATGAAAAATGGTTTAGATAACACATACATACGAAAAACTTACTCTATGTCATGTTCACTACCTGCTAGTATACCCAAGTTTTTTTTTCTCCTCATCATCATCATCATTTTTTTTTTGCATAATATTCTTTTTCATTGTTACTTTTAAAAATCATTATCTCATCATTTTAAAAACCATAAAAATTAAAGCTTGTTGTGAATAACTTTAACCGCGGGAGATATGGGATCAAATGGTGGCTCAAACATTATTCCAATAAGAAAGATCTTACCATTGAGAGTTCTTAAACCGAATGTAAACAACATTAAGAATCTTGCTCGGAAGTTGAAAAAAGTACAACGTGTAATCTTTATGGGGAAATTCGGCAAAATTCTTGATTTACTTGAAGTTAATGTACAAGTGGATGCCCTTACATCGTTGGCCCAATTCTATGATCCTCCTTTCAGGTGTTTCACTTTTAAGGACTTTAAGTTGGCCCCAACGTTGGAGGAGTTCGAACGAATAATGGGATATCCGATGAAGGGGAGTAAACTGTACCAATACATGGAACACTATCCATCACTGAAAACAATTGCTGAAACGTTAGGTATCCCTATAAAGGAAATAGAAGACAATAGAACCAACAAAGATAATTTGATCGGGTTTCCGATAAAATATCTTGAGGAGAAAGTAGTAAACTTAGCAAGAGATGGAAAATGGGACACTTTCTTGGATGTGCTTGCCTTAATTATATATGGAATTGTTTTAGGTCCAACTATTAAGGATTTTGTGGATTTCATGGCGATAGACGTCTTTTTGGCTTACAAGCATAGAGGGGAGAATCCAATACCGACAGTTTTAGCTGACATTTACTGCACGCTCGACTTCCGTCATGAGAAAGAGGGGGCCTAATCCATTGTTGCTCGCCAATACTCTATGCTTGGTTTGTCAAACATATTTTTCAAGACATGCATCAATTAAGAACTAAGAAAAAAGGAATGGGCCAACGTTCTAGCAAATCTCAATGAAAGAACGATTCAATGGTACTCCAGGAGTCATGATATAAATGAAGTGATTTGTAGATGCGGTGTTTTTGTCGATGTTCCCCTCATGGGAACCAAAGGGTGTATAAATTATAGTCCCTATGTTGCATTGAGACAATTGGATTATCGTATGACAAAACATCCAATAATGGACGTAACAAAATCTTTTGTCATTCATGGACGAGATGTTTATGATGCTCGCTTGATGAGAAGAATATGTAAGTCTTGGGGAGACGTTGTTAGAAGAGGTCAAGAATTAGGGCCTAGAAGTTGTGGTATAGGAGAGGAATATCATAATTGGGTGAAAAAGAGGGCACTAGAGGTCAAGTTGCCTTTTCATAGCACCATAATTACTCCAAAAGTAGTAACAACAAAATCTTTTTTTAGTATTAAAGATTTAGAGGCCGACTTAGCTCTTAAAGGACAAGAAATTGAAAAATTACAAAAAGAATTGGAGATGGCTCACCAGACTTATAGAGATATGGAGTATAAGAATACTCAACAATCCCTTATCCTTGAGAAAGTACAAAAAAGGGCAAGAGAGGAAGAAGAAAGCAAGGAGAGAACTCGAATCTATTTGCGAGGTGCGAATGAAGAGTTAAGACTCAGACGTCAAGAAAGGGATTATGCAGTGATTGAAGGTCTTAGACATAAAGAGTTATTAAAGAAATCCGGGGAAAAGCATGAAGTCATTCGTCGACAAGAAGCAAATCTAAAGCAACAAATAGAGAGGGTAAGAGCAGAATGTGAAAACAAGATCATGGTAGAAAGGCAATGTCAAGAAAAGATCATTGAAGCATACCGAGTTGAACTTGCAAGAAAAGAAGACGAGATGTATACACAAAAAGAAACTATCGAGAGACTTGTTCAAGAAGGGATGTTTTGGATGAACCGTTTCTCAAAACTAGTTTATTTGACCAACTCTGCTATCGAAGATATTCCACCATTATGAAGGGCCGCTGATGGGATGGCTAATCCTCTCTCTACCCCTCAAGAGATCTCTATTTTTATCGAACATTGTAAAAGTTTAATCGAGCAAATGAATGAATTGATTGCTCATTAAATCTTCATATTTCGTGTTTAGGTTTTAGCTTTCGTTTTGTGGTAAAACTTGTATTTTTCTAATTTTCAATAAATTAAATTTGACTCTACTTTTGGTCCCATAACTCTCTCTTTATTGGTTAAGATATTCACAAACAAGCAATAAATAGTTCTTTGCCCTTCATGTACAATTACATTTTCATACATCATGTTGCATACTCATGCCATATTTTTTCACAGAAAAAAATAACACAACAAACAAAAAAAATGGTGCTACGACACCGTTATCGGACACGATCTCAGTCAAAAATTATGGATGAGCTAGAGCAAACAGAAATAAGAGAAGACGTGAACCAACTCAAGGGGAAAATGACCAAGATCTTGGAGATTCTACAAGCACTTGGAAATAAAAATGATGGGAATCCTTTGGTAGACGAGGGGGTGTCACAAAACACTTTAGTTCACCCAACAAGTTCTGCTCCACACCTTCACACTAATTATCAAGAAGGGAAGACACAACAATTTCCACCTTATGGTTTGCCGCCAGGCTATACCCCACCCATAGACACTCATCTCCCCAACAACAATCCGCTGGTCGTGGCTACAAATCCACAAACTAGTATCAGTGAATTCCCTCAAGTGCAACCTTCACCCCTTACTTCGGGATTTCCTGGCACTTCACCGCAAGGAAGAATTACCGAAGCTACGCCAGTGATGTTAAACATACATCATGAACCTCGACCGCTCGAGAACAATCAATCCCAAGAAAAATGGCAAGCCTTGGAAGAACGCTTGAGAGTTATCGAAGGGGGAAACAGTTATGGATTTGATGCTTCAGACCTATGCCTCGTTTCTGATGTTATAATACCACCGAAATTCAAATTTCCTGAATTTGAAAAATACAAGGGAACAACATGCCCCAAGAACCATCTTATTATGTATTGTCGAAAAATGGGTTTTTGCGCCCATGACGAAAAACTACTAATCCACTTCTTTCAAGATATATGCACCTTTTTGAAAGATTATGACGAAAAACTACAGGAGCCTCCCTGAGTTGGTATATGCACCTTGAACGAGCTCATATCGGCTCTTGGAAAGATTTGGTGGATGCCTTTTTGAAACAATACAAATATAATCTCGACATGGCTCCTAATAGAATGCAGTTGCAAAATATGACAAAACAAGACAATGAAACATTCAAGGAATATTCCCAATGATGGAGGGAGTTAGCTTCCCAGGTTGAACCCCCCCTATCTGAAAAAGAAATGGTGACTATGTTCATAACCACTCTTCAACCTCCGTTTTATGACAAAATGATAGGAAGCGTTTCATCAAATTTTTTAGATCTCGTCATCATAGGTGAAAGAGTAGAAATGGGATTGAAAAGCGGAAAGATTGTTTCTGGCTATACCGGATTAAATAACACCAAAAAAATTGCCCGCAGGTGCGAATAAGAAAAAGGAAGAAGAAAGCCATTTTGTGGCGTCAAACACAACTAATCCTTCTTTTGTGCACCGCCCTTATGCCGTTGCAAATTCACAAAGCTTGGGTACCCTAAGTCAACACTTACAAGGGAATCAAGATTCACATGAAAGTTAGGGAAAAAAACTATCGTGGGAGGAAGTTTGTACATTTCGACCCAATCCCTATGACTTATGCAATCCCTATGACTTATGACACTCTACTGAAAATTGCCTAGCTTTAAAATTTAAGGTGCACGATTTGCTTAAAGTGGGATGGTTGAATTTTAAAGAAAATGAGCCTAGCGTGAAAAATAATCCCCTACCAGTTTATGGTGGGCCAATAGTGAATGCAATCGAAGAAAATCACCAATTAATAAAGGTGGTTGAGAAAATTAAGATGCTGATGGAACTAATTTTTTATCAGCTATGTAAATTTGGATTAATCCGAGGAAATGCCAATGGGAAATCAAGATGCAATTTCCACCTCAATGAAGATCATTCCATAGAAGAATGGAAGGAGTTCAAAAATGAACTTCGAAAATTGATAAACATAGGCACCATTCAAATAGGTCGTTGGGAAAAGAATGACAGTATGATTGCAACCCAATCAGAAGAAAAACTTGGCATAACCATCCCAAAGCCATTGGTCATTCATTTCACTAAGGAGGAAAGTGTGAATAACCCTGGTGATCTGAGGACCTTAATAGTTTAGATACCAAGCCCTTTTCCATATAAAGACAACAAAGCAGTACCTTGGAACTATAATATAGAGGTACATCTAGCTGAACAGAAGAACAAAGATGTTTCTAGCTCTAAAACCACTGATGTCACGAATGTTTCAGGGATAGGAGGAATGACTAAAAGTGGTCGGATATACTCCCCAGAAAAATCACAAAGAGAAATGATAGTGGCATTTGAGAAGCCATACACAGATAAAGGGAAAAAGAAAGTAATTGAAAAAGTCAAAAATGAGAAAATAAAAAATGAGAAAGAGGTTTCTAATGAAGAAGCTCGAGAATTTCTCAAAATCATCCAACAAAGTGAATACAAAATAGTCGACCAACTCAACCATACTCCCACAAGGATTTCATTGTTATCCCTCTTGATGAATTCTGAATCCCACCAGAAGCTATTGATGAAAATGTTAAACGAGGCTCATGTCACTCACGACATCACTTTGGACAAATTTGGAGGCATCATAAATAACATCACTGCCAACAATCACCTAACTTTCACAGATGACGAGCTGCCGACCGAAGGAAGAGGGCATAATAAAGCACTATACATATCAGTAATGTGCCTCGACCATATAATATCAAGAGTTCTCATTGACAATGGCTCATCGCTGAATGTCATATCAAAATCGACATTAGCAAAACTACCTTGTGATGGTACATATATGAGACCAAGTCCCATGGTTGTTAAAGCTTTTGATGGGAGTCGCAGAGAAGTAATGGGGGAAATTGAACTCCCAATTCAAATAGGCCATGACACATTTGAAATCACGTTTCAGGTGATGGATATTGTACCCGCCTATAGTTGTTTATTAGGAAGACCATGGATACATTCTGTCGGCGTAGTGACTTCAACCTTACATCAAAAGCTGAAGTATATGGTAAATGATCAATTGGTAATCGTGTTTGGAGAAGGAGACTTGTTGGTCAGTAAGTTGTCCACCACGCCTTATGTTGAGACAGCAGAAGAAGCTCTAGAAACTGCCTTCCAAACACTAGAAATTGTGGACACTGCTTATGTCGAGACGACACCTATAGAACCACATATGTCAAACACGGCTATTATGGTGGCCAAGTTCATCACGGGTTAGGGAAAGATGAAGAAGGGCTTACAGAACCGGTGGAACTTCCTGAGAATAGAGATAAGTGGGGTTTAGGCTACAAACCCACCAGGGCTGACAAATGGAGATTAGTCAAAGAAAAAAAAGAAAAAAGCTTAGCTCGAATTGAAAATCGAGAACCAAGAATTGAAAGGATTCCCATCTGTGCCATCCGACAGAATTTCCAAAGTGCAAGACCAACAAGTGAGATCCATATTGCAGCAGCTGAAGATGACATGTTTGATGGGGAGGATAATTGGATTCGTCCATGTGGTGCAGGAGCAGAAGTCAGGAATTGGAAAGTAGGCAAGTCACCTATCATATTTAATGCAATTCCCATGTAATTCTAAAACCATTATTACTGTTACTAAGACCTTAAGTGATGGACACAATGTTGTTTTCTCAATACTTTGAATTTCAATAAATGCATTCTCATTTTGTTTTCTTATTGTTCTTTCTTACCACTTTCATTTTTAATATTCATTCGCCATTTTTTTTTTCTTCTTTTTTTTTTTCTCTCCTTCTTTCTCCTTATTCTAGCCTTGAATCCTGCAGATTTGGGAATAGTTCATTCACAGACGACTGTATTAAGATCTCGCAGCATAATCTTAACCATCTTGTTAGTCAAACAGAAAAAGATAATGAAGAAGATTATGAACCCCCTCTAGATTTGTTAAGAGCGGTAGAACATGAAACCAAGGGTATCGTGCCCTTTGAGGAACCGATAGAAATTGTTAATCTAGGGACGGAAGAAGGAAGGAAAGAAATTAAGGTTGGCACCATCTTAAGGAAAGAAGTATATCACAAATTAATCCAACTCCTACATGAATACAAAGATGTTTTTTCCTGGTCATATCAGGATATGCCTGGACTGGATACTAGAACAGTGGAACATAAATTGCCATTAAAACCCGATTTTTCTCCGGTCAAACAAAAATTAAGGCGAATGAAGCCCGATATGTCATTAAAATGCAGGGAAGAAGTACAAAAACAATTTGATGCAGGATTCCTCGCTGTGGCAAATTATCCTCAATGGATAGTCAATATTGTACCAGTGCCAAAAAAGGATGGCAAAGTACGAATGTGTGTCGATTATATGTACCTTAATAAAGCCAGTCCTAAAGACGATTTCCCGTTACCTCACATCGATATTTTGGTTGATAATACGGCTCGCCATTCATTCTTTTCCTTTATGGATGGTTTTTCTGGGTATAATCAAATTAAAATGGCAGCTGAAGATATGGAAAAAACGACTTTCATCACTCCTTGGGGAACATTTTGTTCACAAACAGAAGAAGAATATATTATTGATCTAAAGAAACTCTTCGAAAGACTTAGAAAGTTTAACCTAAAGCTCAATGATTCCAAATGCACTTTTGGTGTGAGATCGGGAAAAGTATTGGGATTTGTGGTTAGTTAGAGAGGAATAGTTGTTGATCCCGATAAGATTCGAGCCATTGCAGAAATGTCTCCCCCGAGTACATAAAAAGAATTTCGCGGTTTTCTTGGGAGACTAAATTATATTTCAAGATTTATATCACAACTAACTGCTACTTGTGAACCGATATTTAAACTTTTACGGAAAAATCAACCAGTTGTGTGGAACGAAGAATGTCAAAATGCATTTGAAAAAATCCGACAATATTTGCAAAAGCCTCCAATTCTAGCCCCACCAGTTTTGGGCCGACCCTTGATTATGTATCTTACAGTCCTTGACGGGGCCATGGGATGCGTACTGGGGCAACATGATGAAACAGGAAAAAAAGAGCATGCCATTTACTATCTAAGTAAAAAATTTACAGATGTTGAAACAAGATATACAATGTTAGAATGTACTTGTTGTGCCTTAGCATGGGTGGCTCATCGATTGAGGCAATACATGCTTTGCCATACAACTTATTTGATATCCAAAATGGATCCAATCAAGTACATTTTTCAAAAAACCCCCTATCACAGGGCAAATTGCTCGATGGCAGGTGATGTTATCAGAATATGATATTACTTATGTTACTCAGAAAGCCATCAAAGGGAGTGCCTTAGCAGATTATCTAGCTAATCAACCTGTGGATGATTATAAATCAATGCAATGTGAATTCCCAGACGAAAGCATCATGGTTTTGTCTGAAGAAAATGATGATGGAAAATGGACCTTGTTGTTTGACGGGGCCTCAAACATAATGGGGCATGGGATTGGGGTTGTTTTAATATCTCCCAAAAAAAGGTTCATACCTATCACAGCGCGATTGTGTTTTGATTGTACCAATAATATGGCGGAATATGAAGCTCGTGCCATGGGAATTTTAGCGGCTTTGGAATCAAAAGCGAAAATTCTAGAAGTATATGGAGATTCAGCCCTAGTCATTAATCAGCTTAACCAAGAATGGGAAACTCGAGATAAGAAGCTAATACCTTATTTTACCTACATAAAAGAATTGTCTTTAGAATTTGACAAAATCACATTTCACCATGTCCCTCGAGAAGACAATCAATTGGCTGATGCTTTGGCTACTTTATTGATAGCGTTTCAGCAAGTGTACTGAATCGTTGCAAGTAATAATAAAACGGTAGTACCGAGTGTCGAACTCAAGGATTGCGTTTTACTATTGAATTATATTTGATTACTAAAATTGAACAAAAAGGTTCCTAAGTTGATTGAAATAATGTTTGAAATTAACAACAATAATAAAATTGATCTTTTATAATGGGAAAAATGTCAGGGATGAGTTTCACTTCGAATCCAACCTTGGTGTCTAATTTGATCCTAGTTATTGAATTCCTTTATTGAATTATTACCGAATTCTCTTTATTATTCTTGCCCTAATGTCTTAGTGACAGAACCTTTAATTCCAAAGTAACCCCTAATTCATTAGTGGATTTAAGATTAGAATTAAGCATTACCGTATAGAAATTCTCTTGTAAATTATTGCTTTGCAACTAATTTAATTGGTTTCATGACCTGCATCAATACCTAGACTACAAATTCATGAATTTCTCATCTCAAGCATTCGTAAAGTCCACTTCCGTTTCAAAATACAAATCGTAGAACATTTTAATGTTGATCAAGCAATAAAAAGCATTAAGCACAGAGATGAGAAAAACAATTCAATAAACTCATTCATATAACTACAAATCAAATCAGAAAAATAAGGGTTTCATCTGGTTACACTCATCCCTAACAAATAGGGTTTAGTTACTCATGGCAGAGATACAAAAGATAAGGATTAAAGATGAATTACAAGAATGATTCATGGATGATTCTTGATAAAACTGCTTCAATGGCATTAGAAACTGCCGTCTTTTAGTTTCTATGCTAGGGCAAAAGTCTCCCAAGTTCCCAAGAGTCAAAAAGATCCCTAAAACAATCAAAAATAGCGTTTTTATGATTGCTGATGCACGTCACGCGCTCCAGGCGCACAGGGCGCGCTTCAGGCGCGCGTTGGCAGAGTTGGATCCTGTGAAATGCGCTCCAGGCGCGCAGGGCGCGCTTCAGGCGCGCGTTGGCAGAGTTGAATCCTGTGAAATGCGCTCCAGGCGCGCAGGACGCGCCCCAGGCGCGCAGCATCTGCTGTCTGACGTATGTTGCATTTGTCTTGGCTTTCGCGTCTGAATTAGGTCCCGGTGTCTTCATGAAAGTTGTAGATATGGATCTTAGCTTTCATTAGCACTTCGAATGACTCTAATTGGACATCTAGAACTCCAGATATGGCTGAAATACTCCAGATGTATCGTGTTGATTTTTCACCTAAATTCAGCACTGCACTTAAAAATAAAACGCAATGTAAAATTACGAAAAACTCCTACTAAATCTCTGAAATACAAGCATAACCTATTAATAAATTCAAAGAACGAAAATAAACTGAATGTATCAAATAAATCCTTAATTTAACTCATGATTGAAGATAAATAAGACTAAAACAGTGGAAAATTATGCATATGATGAAGAGTTATCACAACCCCAAACTTAATCTATTGCTTGTCCCCAAGCAACAATTAATTTCATGTTTGGTGTAGTTAAAAATAACCTTAAACTCAATTTCTCAAATCACATCAAACTCAATTTTCAGTTTCAGCTACTGCAAACATCCCTCATGCTCTATGGTTGCTAAAAATTTACAAGATATGTACACATTGGCATTCATTTATAAAATTCAACTCTCTCTTCACAAAATCTCACCAAAATTCTCTCAAGTGTTTAGAAGGGTTATGAATTTATCACTCAAATCCTAGAACATGCATCACGCTACCATAGGCTTGAAAAAATTATAGTTAGTCATCACTATGCAGCAAATACATACATTTTTAGAGGACTTCCGGGTTGTAATGGGGCTTAGGTAAGGGTAGGACATTTTGGGATAGTAGGCTTTACTGCTTGGAGTTAGGTATATACTTCTAAATTATTCTACCATTTTTTTTTCTTTTCATTATAGAGATTCTCAAACATTGAACAAAGAACCAAAAATATATTATTTATCGTTTTTTTTGTTGTTGTTGTTTTTTTTTTTTGTGAGAATCACCACCCCAAACTTAAAAGGTTGCTATCCCATGAGCAACCCCAAACATAGAATTTGATCAATACATAACAAAACGTTTCTACCTAACTCCAAGTAGGTTGATGTAATTGAAGCAGGGTCTTTTTATTTTTTTTTGTGTTTTGTGATGTGGCTAGTAACCAAAATAAAGGGGCAAGGCTCAAAGGGGCTAGCAAAGGATAACATTTTTATAGGGTAGTTAGAAAGGCTCAAACGACCAAATAAAATTGCCTCAATGTATGCATAAATTACAAGTGATGCAAGTCAGAATTAGTGCAAGTTCTGAAGGGATAATACATGTCTGGATAATCACACAGCAAAGAATTTAAGTGTTTAGGCTCAAAAGCTCACAGCTAGGATAATAAGAGAGAGTATGAACAATCAACATAATGCCAAACATGTATTCGAAAAGTTAAAATTGTATTTTTGAAAAACATGATGGCCTATTAGCCTTCTGCAACCATTTAGTAATCAAGCGTGTATGGATTAGGGAGACTTATCAATTTGAGCAATAAAATAATCAAAGAAATAGAGTTTAACTTTCAAAATCTCAAACAGAAACTTAAAGATCAAGTGCAAGTTATTACAACTTTTCATCATCAAACCAAAAAAACAAGAAGAAACAAAGAAAAGCAAATAGACTAGACTAAAACAAAGAAGAACAAGAAAAGACACAAAGAAAATAAAAAAAAGAAAAAAAAATTCAAAACAAAAGAAAGAAAACTTCTCTAGTTTAGCAATTCAAGGATCCTCGTTTAGATCATCTGCTCCTGTTCCGCTCTAGTCGCCTGTGTACTGGTGAGGTGTAAATAGATCAGCATAAAACATGCCTCCCGGTGTCTGTTGAGAAGAGGCGAATGCTCGATAGAGATTGGTCATCCCCAACTCTAATCTGGCGTGTCTATCTCGCTGATCAATCATTACTCGTTCCATCATAGTTTCCAATCTACCGATTCTGTCTTCGTTAGAGGGCTGGACTGGGTGTGGGGGGTGGTGCTGTGGTTCCTGTGGTTCAGTATGTTCCTCTACTAGCATCGCTGCTGGTGGGGCAACAGGGTAGTCTGCTGGAATCATAGAGTGTTTTGTTATCCATCTTGCAGTGATTGGAGTAGCTGGTTTCAACATTTCTTCGCCTTGTTTTGGTACCACTCTCACCAACTCACATAATTTGCCTATCAGGGAGGCGTGATGGAAGTAGCCTGTTGGAGGATCAAGAACGGCTGTGCCCCGAATATCATTGGCTATTAACATGCCCACATTAATTCTGTCGCCTTTCAAGATAGCAAGTAGTAGACATGCTCTTTGAAATGTTATATCAGACACATTCGAACATGGCAATAGTGTATGATGGACAAAAGTACTCCATGCTTTAGCAATCGGGGTGAGGTCCAATGAGCGTAATTTCCGAACGGAGCAATCTCTATTTCGTACGCAATATGTGCCTGGTCTGCATAAAATGTGTAGGATTTCCTGACTGCTTGCTCTTATAGTTTGTTTTTCCATAGCTAGAAAGCGGCAGTCATTATAGTTCGGCAGGCCAAAGATTTCATTGATGACTTGAGGCGTGAAAGGCACCCTTTTCCCCCTCACATAACTCACATATTGGTCAAGTGGGAATGGTTGGTCAGACTTTAGATCGGAGGCATTAGAGTAGAATTCCACAGCTAATGATTTGCTAGCTGCGGTGACAAATGTGGTCAGCTTCCCCCATCCTCTGGCAGCAATCATAGCCTGGATGTCAACAAATTCGTCGTCTTCCAACTGAAAATTATTTTCACTTACGAACTTGTGGACTGCTGGGAGTTTGGCGTGGTATTCTTGTGTTGCCATGTTCTTGAATAGGAATGCATCGTGTTGTGGGGCAGAGGATGTAGTTGCAACCTTAGTTCGTTTTGCCTTTTTTTGGGTTGCCATTAGGTCCTACAAAACAAGTAGTCACCCCCAAAGTTCAGAATATTCCAAGTTAGAGATAATTAATTTAAGCACGGTCGACCTTGGAGAAATAACATCATACATGGTCATGAGGTTGTCCACTAACGTTCTAAGTGATAATAATGCATGTGCATTGGTTGTGTCATTTTAACAAACAGTTGGAATGCAAGCATGATGATGCTTGTGACATTTTTTCAAACAGTTGGCATGCAGGCACAATAGTGGTTATGACATTTTATCAAACAGTTGGCATGCAGGCACAATATTGGTTATGACATTTTATCAAACAGTTGGCATGCAGGCATCATAGTGGCTGTGACATTTTATCAAACAGTTGGCATGCAGGCACAATATTGGTTATGGCATTTTAGCAAACAGTTGGCATGCAGGCACAATAATGAATGAAAACCCCTAATCTCACAACCATTTACCCTATTCGAACTAACTAACAACACACATGCATGCATAGGTATAAAATACAACATAGATTCACGTTTACAACCCTAAACCCTAAACATACATCAGTCACATACATTAGTCACCAAGAAGGAATTGTTATTAGAAGTTTGAGGAAACTTACTTGAGGATGGGATGATGTTGGATAGGAGAGGGGAACTTACTTGAGGATGGGATGATGTTGGATAGGAGAGGGGGACTTACTTGATGATGGTGTTTGTGAAAGAAGGAGGGTTTTTGTGAAAGAGAGAGGGTTGTACTTACTAACTCGAAGCTGGGGTGTTTTAAAACCCAACAAAGCGCTTCAAGCGCACGGGACGCGCTTCAGGCGCTGGCAAGTCAGTGGCAATTCTGTGAAATGCGCTTCAGGCGCATCAGGGTGCGCTCCAAGCGCGCGTCAACAGAGAGAAATATACAGAATGCGCTCCAGGCGCATCAGGGCACGCTTCAAGCGCGTGTTACCAGAACTGGAATACACGGAATGCGCTTCAAGCGCAAAGCATGCGCTCCAGGCGCGCCTGATACAGAACCAAAATGCGCGAAATGCGCTTCAAGCGCGAGGTACGCGCTTCAGGCGCGCGCAAGACAGAATCAGCGCTGGAAAATGCGCTTCAAGCGCAAGGCATGCGCTCCAAGCGCGTTTTGGCTGCCTTTCAACAGAAAAAACACCCCCTAACACATTTTTATGATTTCTTGCTTATACTAAACATCAAGAATGAATAAAATTAGTAATTAAAAGCTAAAATTGAAATTAAATGAAGTGACGTCAAACTAAAATGAAAAGGATACGAAGTTGGGTTGCCTCCCAACAAGCGCTTGTTTAGTGTCCTGAGCTTGACAATTCACTCTTCAAGTTGTGTCCAGATGGATGGACTCCATCGAAAGTTTTGACTCCTCCCCGAAATACGATTGGAGTCTTTGTCCATTGACCTTGAAGTTTCGATCGGAGTGTGTATCTTTCAACTCTACAGCTCCGTGTGGAAATACCTTGATTACCTTGAAAGGGCCCGACCATCTTGACTTTAGTTTTCCGGGAAACAACTTCAATCTTGAGTTGAATAGGAGAACTAGTTCTCCTTCTTGGAATTCCTTGAATCTAATTTTTTTGTCATGCCATTTCTTGGTTTTTTCTTTATATATCTTGGCATTCTCATAGGCGAAATTCCGGAATTCCTCTAACTCGTGAAGTTGAAGAATTCTCGCCTCGCCTGCCTTGCCCAAGTCAAAGTTCAAATACTTTGTCACCCAAAACGCTCGATGCTCAAGTTCGAGAGGTAAATGACAAGCTTTACCATACACCATTTGATACGGGGACATACCCAGGGGGGTCTTAAAAGCTGTTCGGTAGGCCCAAAGTGCATCATCAAGTTTCGTTGACCAATCTTTTCGTGAGGCAGTTACTGTCTTTTCTAGGATTTGTTTAAGTTGCATGTTGGAGACTTCAACTTGCCCACTCGTTTGTCGATGATATGGGGTTGCCACTCTATGACGCACATTATATTTCTTCAGAAGGTATTCCATATTCTGGTTTAGAAAATGGGTGCCTTCGTCACTAATCAAGGCTCGAGGCACACCGAAACGAGCGAATATGTTCTTCTTGAGAAAGGTGATAACCTGTTTCGAATCATTTGTTGGAGTAGCTATTTCTTCAACCCATTTTGAGACATAATCCACCGCCACTAAAATATAAACTTTATTATATGACGATGGGAATGGACCCATGAAGTCAATACCCCACACATCGAACACTTCTACTTCTAATACAGGATTTTGTGGCATCTCGTCCCGTTTTGAAATGTTACCGGTGCGCTGGCATCGATCGCATTTCTTCACATAGTTGAATGCATCCTTGAATAATGAAGGCCAAAACAGCCCCGATTGTAGAACTCTTGCTGCAGTTCGGTCACCACTGAAATGACCCCCATACTCGGAGTCATGGCAGTGCCACATTACCTTTTCTTGTTCCTCCTCGGGCACACACCTTCGCAAAAGCCCATCCACTCCTCTTTTGTACAGAAAGGGTTCATCCCATACATAGAATTTGGCATCGTGGATAAACTTCTTTCGTTGTTGGTAAGTGAAATCAGATGGGATTGTACCCCCCACCTTGAAATTAGCAAAGTCGGCGAACCACGGTGCCATGGTAATGGCGAAGATGTGCTCATCAGCAAAATGATCTCGAATCGGTCTAATATCCTCATTCTCCTCGACCTTCTCCAATCGAGATAGGTGGTCAGCCACAGTGTTCTCTGATCCCTTTTTATCCCGGATCTCATTGTCAAATTCTTGTAGTAATAGAATCCATCTAAGAAACCTTGGTTTTGATTCCTACTTAGTAAACAAATACCTCAAAGCAGCATGATCAGTGTAAACAATAACTTTCGATCCTAATAGATAAGACCGAAATTTATCAAAAGCATAGACTACAGCTAATAGTTCTTTTTCAGTTGTAGCATAATTGTGTTTTGCTTGATTTAAAACATGACTAGCATAGTAGATCACATGCAACATCTTGTCTTTTCTTTGTCCCAGAACTGCCCCAATAGCACTGTCACTTGCATCACACATGATTTCAAAAGGTAGTGACCAGTCAGGTGCAGTGATAATGGGGGCAGTTATCAGCTGGTTTTTCAAATTGTTAAAGGCATGCAGACAATCCTCATTGAATTTGAAAGGTGTGTCTTTCGCAAGTAGGTTTGTAAGTGGTTTTGCAATTTTTGAAAAATCTTTTATAAACCTTCTATAAAATCCAGCATGGCCTAAAAAGCTTCTAATGCCTTTCTCATTGGTAGGAGGGGGAAGTTTTTCAATAACTTCAACTTTGGCCTTGTCTACCTCGATCCCTTTGTGGGAGATTCGGTGGCCTAAAACAATTCCCTCTCTTACCATAAAATGACATTTCTCCCAATTTAGGACCAAGTTAGATTTTTCACACCTTTCTAATACAAGAGATAGATTAATCAAACAATTATCAAAGGACGACCCAAATACAGAAAAGTCGTCCATGAATACCTCAATATGTTTCTCAATCATATCAGAAAATATGGACATCATGCACCTTTGAAACGTGGTCGGCGCATTACACAGTCCGAATGGCATTCTTCGATAAGCAAATACCCCATACGGGCATGTAAATGCAGTTTTCTCTTGATCCTCGAGTGCTGCAGCTATCTGATTGTACCCTAAATAGCCGTCTAGGAAGCAGTAATACTCATGTCCAGCTAACCGCTCAAGCATCTGATCAATGAAAGGGAGCGGGAAATGATCCTTCCTCGTAGCACTGTTCAATCTCCTATAATCAATGCACACTCTCCAGCTTGTAACCGTTCGAGTAGGAATTAACTTGTTCTTTTCATTTGTGATGACAGTCGTCCCCCCCTTTTTCGGTACAACTTGGACGGGACTTACCCAAGAGCTATCTGACATTGGGTATATGAGGCCGGCTTCTAGTAGCTTTACCACCTCTTTCCTGATCACTTCTTTCATTACCGGATTCAATCTCCTTTGAGGTTGTACTACTGGTTTGTGATTGTCCTCCATGAGGATTTTGTGCATACAAAAAGTCGGACTTATTCCCTTCAAGTCATCAATGGACCAACCAATAGCACCCTTGTGCTTCCGCAGAATTCTCAACAACTTTTCTTCTTGCAGCTCGCTTAAGCTTGCACTAATTATGGCTGGATTTTTTTCTTCTTCACCCAGGAATACATATTTCAAATGAAGAGGCAACTGCTTGAGTTCAATCAGTGGTGTCTTTTTCTCCGCGGACTTGTCTTCATTTCCTTTCAACTCCTCCCATCTAGTAGGAAAACGAGGGGAGTAAGATGGTGATGCTTCTAACATGGCCAACACTTCTTTCATCTTTGGGTCTTCACTTTCTTGAACGACATCTTGGGGTAGACATAAAACTCTTTCTAATGGCAGGCTGGGTGTTTGCTGCGTTATTTCTTCATTGACTATCTCATCTAAAATCTCGATTCGATTGCACCCTTCTCTTTCCTTTGAGTGTTCCATGGCTTTCAAAATGTTAAAAGTGACGGTTTCCTCATTTACTTTCAGGGTTAAGGTGCCATCTGCTACATCAATCATAGCTCTCCCTGTTGCTAAGAACGGTCTCCCCAAAATCAAAGGAATGTCGTTGTCTTCCTCTATATCTAGTACTACGAAATCTACTGGAAAAATGAACTTATCCACTTTGACCAACACATCTTCCACTACTCCGCAAACTGTAACATCAGTTGTGTGTCCTTGACTTTTCCGATGCCCAGCTTTTTGTATATTGAAAGGGGCATAAGACTTACACTAGCTCCAAGATCACACAAAGCTTTCCCAAAAATTCTATTTCCAATAGCGCACGGAATTGAAAAGCTTCCAGGGTCCTTGAGCTTCGGTGGCAACTTCCTTTGTAGTATAGCACTACACTCTTCCGTAAGCATAACGGTTTCTCCTCCGATTTTTCTTTTTTTTCGACAAAATCTCTTTCATGAACTTAGCATATGTCGGCATCTGCTCTAGTGCTTCTGCAAAAGGGATGTTAATCTGTAATTTTTTAAAAACATCAAGAAACTTCCCAAATTGTTTTTCAGTTTCTTCCCTCCTTAATCTTTGAGGGAATGGAAGTCTAATTTCTGGTTTGGGCAGTGGTTCCCTTTTTTGTACCATAGTCTTCCTCCTTTTCAATAGCGATGTGCTCTTCCCCCGATATTGGTGTGACCATTTCCTCCAAGTGGGTTGAGGTCAAGGTACTTTTACTCTGTTTGGCTTCAGGTGGTACTTGTTCCCTCACTTTGCCACTCCTCGTGGTCACTGCATTAACATTGTTTCTAGGATTCGGAATTGTGTCACTAGGCAAATTTCCGGACGTTCTTAGTGCCATTTGTTGAGCAAGTTGACCCACTTGAGTCTCAAGATTCTTTATTGATGCAGAGTGATTTTTCTAGACGGCTCTTGACTCTTCAATGAAAGAACTTGTGCTTGTAACTAGTTTCTCTATAGCGCTCTCCCAAGCAGCCTTTCTCGGTGGGAATTGGTTTGTTTGAGCTCCTTGTTGACCCTGAGACCCCCCTTGTTGATCTTTCCAAGAAACATTAGGATGATTTCTCCAACCAGGATTGTACGTACTAGAGTAGGGGTTATTCTGCCTGTTGTTGTTGTTACTCACAAAATTCAACTGTTCTAGTTCTTCTACCTCATTGTCATCTAGTGCTTCACAAACTCCAGTTTTATGTGCTCCTCCACAACGGTTACAACTAGTCTGCTTTAGTAGTTTAACAGGGGCCACTTGGGGTTATATATTTAGAGCTGCCATTCCCTTTTTGATCTCAATGGCGATAACCTCTTCCATCTTTGATATAAACCTGCCTGGAGCTAACCCATCCATAACATTCAACTCCATTACACCACTTGTCGACCCACCACTTCTGTCATACAACATCATCTGTTCATTTGATGCCATGATCTCAATAATCTTTCGTGCTTCTGTTGCGGTTTTGTAATTCAAAGAACCACCAGTTGTGGCATCCAACATAATTCTAGTGCTCGGCCTCAAGCCATTACAGAATATTTGCATTTGGGCAGTGTCGTCATAGGAATGATTACGGCATCCAGCTAGTAAGTTTCTGAATCTCCTGTAAGTATCACGAAGAGATTCCCCTTCCTTCTGTTTGTAACCGGTGATTTCTTGCCTCTTTCTAATGAACATGGCTGGGGGGAAATATTGTTCCAAGAATTTATCCTCAAGATCATCCCATGTGGTGATGCTGTCGGCAGGGAATGAAAGAAACCACTCTTTAGCATCATCTATCAAAGAGAATGGGAATAGCTTCAATTTCTTGCCTTCTTCAGACACCCCATCCACCTTCACTGTTTCACATAATTCAAAGAAGTTTGTGAGGTGTCTGTTGGCATCTTCGTTATGTCTACCGGCAAAATGAATTTCCCTCAACTCTCGGTATAGAGCAGGACTTATTTCAAACTTATTAACTGTAACCGGTTGGTGATGAATGGGTAATCGAGCACGACTTCTGTTTCGATTCCCATATTCTCCGAGAGTGCGTTCTGGTGGTGGTGGTTCGGCCATTTCAGTTAATATGACAGAATCACCTAAAACCTCTTCTTCCACTACTAAATGTCTTTCCCTTTGTCTCCATTCTCGAGCTGCCTTTCTATGTGCTTTCGCTGTTTTTTCAATTTCTGGATCAAAGATAAGCTCAGCTGAGGACTGGCCTCGCATACAAGGTTAGACAAATTGTGAGTACTGAAGAGTTTTAAAATAAAAAAAAACAAAAATTTTATTGCAGAGCAAAAAATTTCAATTGCAGTAAATAAATTAAATTCAATAGTGATATGGCAATCCCCGGCAACGGCGCCAAAAACTTGATAGCGTTTCAGCAAGTATACTGAATCTTTGCAAGTAATAATAAAACAGTAGTACCGAGTGTCGAACTCAAGGATTGCGTTTTACTATTGAATTATATTTGATTACTAAAATTGAACAAAAAGGTTCCTAAGTTGATTGAAATAATGTTTGAAATTAACAACAATAATAAAATTGATCTTTTATAATGGGAAAAATGTCAGGGATGAGTTTCACTTCGAATCCAACCTTGGTGTCTAATTTGATCCTAGTTATTGAATTCCTTTATTGAATTATTACCGAATTCTCTTTATTATTCTTGCCCTAATGTCTTAGTGACAGAACCTTTAATTCCAAAGTAACCCCTAATTCCTTAGTGGATTTAAGATTAGAATTAAGCATTACCATATAGAAATTCTCTTGTAAATTATTGCTTTGCAACTAATTTAATTGGTTTCATGACCTGCATCTATCCCTAGACTACAAATTCATGAATTTCTCATCTCAAGCATTCGTAAAGTCCACTTCCGTTTCAAAATACAAATCGTAGAACACTTTAATGTTGATCAAGCAATAAAAAGCATTAAGCACAGAGATGAGAAAAACAATTCAATAAACTCATTCATATAACTAGAAATCAAATCAGAAAAATAAGGGTTTCATCTTGTTACACTCATCCCTAACAAATAGGGTTTAGTTACTCATGGCAGAGATACAAAAGATAAGGATTAAAGAAGAATTACAAGAATGATTCATGGATGATTCTTGATAAAACTGCTTCAATGGCGTTAGAAACTGCCGTCTTTTAGTTTCTATGCTAGGGCACAAGTCACCCAAGTTCCCAAGAGTCAAAAAGATCCCTAAAACAGTCAAAAATAGCGTTTTTATGATTGCTGATGCGCGTCACGCGCTCTAGGCGTGCAGGGCGCGCTTCAGGCGCGCGTTGGCAGAGCTGGATCCTGTGAACTGCACTCCAGGCGCGCGTTGGCAAAGTTGAATCCTGTGAAATGCGGTCCAGGCGCGCAGGACGCGCCCCAGGCGCGCAGGACGCGCCCTAGGCGCGCAACATCTGCTGTCTGACGTATTTTGCATTTTGTTTGGCTTTCGCGTCTGAATTTGGTCCCGGGGTCTTCATGAAAGTTGTAGATATGGATCTTAGCTTTCATTAGCACTTGGAATGACTCTATTTGGACATCTAGAATTCTAGATATGGCTGAAATACTCCAGATGTATCATGTTGATTTTTCACCAAAATTCAGCACTGCACTTAAAAACAAAACGCAATGTAAAATTACGAAAAACTCCTACTAAATCACTGAAATACAAGCATAACCTATTAATAAATTCAAAGAACGAAAATAAACTGAATGTATCAAATAAATCCTTAATTTAACTGATGATTGAAGATAAATAAGACTAAAACAGTGGAAAATTATGCATATGATGAAGAGTTATCATTTATCATCTATGTTCCAAATAAATAGAAACGATGAAATCCCATCAATTAAAATGGAGAGTCGAGATTATCCAGCCTATTTCAATGTAATGGAAGAAGAAACTAATGGAAAACTGTGGTATCACGACATCAAACATTATCTTATAAATAAAGAATATCCTCCCGGAGTATCGGAGAATGAGAAAAGAACTCTAAGACAGTTAACCGCGAGCTTTTTTGTGAACGAAAACATTTTGTATAAGAGAAATCATGATACGGTACTCCTCAGATGTGTTGATGTCAATGAGGCGAAAGAAATTCTACAAGATATCCACGATGGCTCTTATGGGATCCATATGAATGGACACGCCATGTCTAGAAAGATTCTCCAGGCCGGATATTATTGGCTCACCCTAGAAAAAGATTGTTTTAATTATGTAAAGAAATGCCATAAGTGTCAAATATATGCTGATAATATCCACGCTCCACCAGTGCCCCTGAACACCCTTTCAGTGCCCTGGCCGTTCTCAATGTGGGGCATAGACGTTATCGGAATGATCGAACCGAAAGCATCAAATGGACATCGCTTCATCTTGGTGGCAATTGATTACTTTACCAAATGGGGAAAGGCCGCTTCATATGCCAATGTAACCAAAAATGTGGTAGTCAAATTTATAAAAAGGGAATTAATATATCGTTATGGTCTACCAAGCAAGATCATTACTGACAATGCCACAAATATAAATAACAAAATGATGGATGAATTGTGTGTCACCTTTAAAATTCAACACCACAACTCGTCCCCATACAGACCAAAAATGAATGGTGCAGTCGAAGCAGCAAATAAAAACATCAAAAAAATTATTCAGAAAATGGTTATAACGTACAAAGATTGGCATGAGATGTTGCCGTTTGCACTACACGGGTATCGTACTTCGGTACGCACTTCAACTGGGGCAACCCCTTTTTCCTTAGTATATGGGATGGAGGCTGTGCTACCTATTGAAGTAGAAATCCCCTCGCTAAGAGTATTAATGGAAGCTAAACTAGAGGAGTCGGAGTGTCAGTTGAATTTGATTGAAGAAAAAAGGTTGGCGGCCTTATGCCTTGGGCAATTATACCAGAAAAGATTGAAAAAAGCGTATGAGAAAAAAATACGTCCTCGAGAATTCCAGGAAGGAGACCTGGTACTGAAAAAGATCTTGCCCATTCAAAAGGATTATCGTGGGAAATGGACTCCTAACTATGAGGGCCCATACGTTGTGAAAAAAGCGTTCTCAGGTGGAGCTTTGATCCTTACGAATATGGATGGAAACGATTTAGCTCTTTCTGTAAACTCAGACGCCGTAAAAAAGTATTATGCTTAAATAACGAATACCCGCTAGGTTGAAAACCTGAAAAGGCGACCTAGGTAAAATTAGGGTACAAAAAAAACATACCTGCTAGATTGAAAACCCGAAAGGGTGACCTAGGCAAAAACTAGGGTAAAAAAAAAAAAAGAAACCCGCTAGGTTGAAAATCGCGCAACCTAGGCAAAAATTGGGGTACACAAAAAAAATATGTTGGGTTGAAAACCCAAAAGGGCGACCCAAGAGAAGAAGAAAATTAACGACAAAAACAAGGATAGAGAATATGTACATGAAATGGCAAGACCAACAATATGGATCATATTATGGCATGAGAAGTTAGTACAATCTACTATTGAATTACTAGTAACCAAGTCGGGTCTTCCACCCGTTTCTTTTGTTTTATCGTATATATATATATATATATATATATATATATATATATATATATATATATATATATATATATATATATATATATATGTATATATATTTTCTTTCAATATATTGATATATACTGTTGTCACTATTGTAATTTAACTCTTTTTCTTGAATGTACATATGATTATCATGTATTGGAAAGTAAAAGATTACCATACCTCAATATAATGAAATCGGATATAACTTCAGATCACACTATTAATTCTTCTTCAAAAAAAAAAAAAGAGGAAAGAACGAAAGAAAAAGAAAAATAGAAGAGGACAAAGATCAAAGATATCACGTTCAAGAAAAACGTATAAGTGCTTTTTCTCATTCATGATTTGAATGGTCGTGTCCAATAAAAATATTGATAAAAACCGACATATTCATTCATTCATTCATTCACTCATTCATGACATTTTATAAATTTAAAGCCGAGAAAACGACCCGCATGTTGAAGCCGGGAAAACGACTCTCACACAAAGCCGAGAAACCGACCCGCATGTTGAAGCTGGGAAAACGACTCGCACACAAAGCCGAGAAACCGACCCGCATGTTGAAGCCGGGAAAACGACTCACACACAAAGCTGAGAAAAC
>JBBPBR010000007.1:30860975-30887904 GCA_037974775.1 Cicer pinnatifidum | reverse complement strand
TATTTAAAATGTATTCAAATATTGAAATTATTATATAAATTCAATTTTATGAATGTTAAAATTATACTTTTATAGTGTTTAATAATATAGGTTTTACACTTAAACAAATTTAAATTTTAGTTAGCGTTAAAAATTTATTTATTAATTTTATACAATCTTTATGTACGTGACAAAGTACTTGATATGTTTTTTTTATGTCCGTTACAAAGTGGTAAACAATAATACTATTTAAAACTCAGAAACACAACAATAAGATTATGGATTCGAACCTCAGACAAAACTTTTTATATTTTCAATTCACCGTCATTTTTTTATATTTTCATTTTTTTCCCTAAAATCCTTCTATAAATATATGATTTTTTTCAATCAATTATTTTAACTTTCATATATTAAAGATTATCCAGTTTCAAAGAAAAGTTTAATAGAAAGTGCAATGGCTTTATTTATCCAAAAATTTCTTTTGATATGTGCGTTGACGTTGCTATTCGAACACAATGTTCTTGGAAAACGAGTAAGTATTACTAACAGATTGGAAACTGGTATTGACTTAACTGTTCACTGCAAATCTGCTGATGATGATCTTGGAGTTCGTGTTCTTAATTTTGATCAAGGCTTTGATTGGGATTTTCACAATAGCTTTTTTGGCACAACACTATTCTTTTGTTCCTTTAAGTGGAATGGTGGTGAATTGAAATGGTTCGACATATATATTCAAGGTAGAGATCATTGTGATATGTGCAAGTGGATTATAACGCAAAATGCACCATGTAGTATACTTGAAAAGGGTCAAGTTTGCTATCATTGGAATAAGAATTGATAATGTGTTACACGTTTGTTTATCTTCATAAATAAGAGGAATACTTATTAATTTTAAAAACACATGTGTCTCTTCCTACACTATTATTTCTTCTAATCTATTTACCTTTTCATCTTCTTGAATTTCAATTTACATTGTTTTTTAACCTATATTAAATATTTATCTCATTTTCTAAGAAAAATAGCACCAAAGTAACAAATACCATCGTGAAACTTCGGTATCTGGATCTGGATCTGAGTGAGATAAAAAAAAAAAAACTTTTAGGTTAAAAAGCTCCATGAAATGGCATAAACTATGAACCTCAAATATCTAAATTTAGGAGAAAATGTTACAAGATAAAGCATAGATAATGAACCTCAAAAATCCAAATATTGAGAAAATTGAAGAGAAAAAGAAAAAGACAACAAATCTTACACCTAAACTAATTTCATAAGATAAATGTTTGTTGACAACTAATTAGTTAAAATTAGTAAAATTTTATTATCTTCTAAATAAAATAAGAATAATTATAACTATCATAAAACCGTAGACGGAACTATGGTTACTAAGACCTTGGTAAAATTAGAATTTTTTTTTTCTATCTCAACATAAATATGAGAACAATTATAAATAAGATAACTTTATTTTATTTCACCTTCCAATTTTTCAATTTGGTTTTTTTAAAAAATAGTCATCAAAGAAGATTTTGGAATATACAATTCAAACACTAAAATAAATTTGATTTTAATCCATTAATTAAAATTATTATTTATTAATATATTTTAAATAAAATAGAAAATAATTATAATACACTTATAATAATTTATTATAAATATCGTGCAGGACACAAATATTTTTCCAAAAACAATTAGTAAAAATTAGATTTTTTTTTTTAATATTATCGCTGTAAAAATGAAATCAACTGCACTAGAGTAGAAAAGTTGTCGCTTTTGAGATTAAAAAACACCAACAATACAAGTTCTAATTGATTAAAATTTTAAAAACATTAGACAAGTTCTTACTCGCAAGAATTTCACTATCGTACTGACACCATACAAGTTCTTAATTTAACTATCATACCCATAACATGTTCACAACAATAAAAAATCAAACTAACTCTCATACACGAGACATGTTTCTCGATGCATTTATGACCATACTTTATATGTTTCACTTTTGTTTAGATATATAACACACAAAGAAGAAAGTTGTGCATTCTTATTTTACAAGTATTCATTTTCCACTGCTTTTAATTTTCTAAACATATTCACAATTTATATAAGTACATAAATTTTTTGTTGAGTCACATAGAGAAATACTCTCAACCTTAATTAGATGCATATGATCACACACGGGTATTGTACTAGTTCAATATGATTAATTAATAAGCTCATGTTAACTTCTTTTTTTTTATGCCTAGTCATAACTACAATTAATTAAATTAAATGCAGTAAATCTATATTAGTTTTTCCCTAAATTGAATATTCTATGTTCAGTACCACTATAATATTCTATTTAATAAAATGTTGATTGTTTTTGAATTTACTTGGTTGAATATCCTTATTCAATACTTTGTTTTAAATTTATTTTTACCATTAATTGAAAACTTTATTTAGTCAATAATTTGTTTGACTAAATATTTTGTCAAAAGTTTATCTATTAAAAATCATAAACTATAATAATATTTAAAATGTATTCAAATATCTAAATTATTATATGAATTAAGTTTTATGAATTTTAAAATTATCCTTTTATAATGTTTAATAATATAGCTTTTGCACTTAAAAAAAATTTAAATTTCAGTTAGCATTAAAAATTTATTTATTATTTTTATACAGTATAAAATATTTAATATTTTAGTTCTCAGGCAATGTGGATCATCCAATAAGTTGAATTTGTGCATAAGTCTCATTGGTCTATAATACATTTATTCCAAATCATTTTCATTCTTAGGCAATGTAGTTTGTCCAATAACATCATAGGTCTCAATGGATTTAGATTTTAGGTAATTTTTGTCTTTTCAATGTAAATTCTAGTCCATTTTTGTTCGAAGTCAATGTAGTTTATCTATTAAGTGCGCTAGTTTGAATGGATTAGGATTTTAGTTCTTTTTGGTCTATAATCGGTTTATTGTAATCCATTTTGATTCTTATGCAATGTAATTCGTCCAATAAGTGCATATGTCTCAATCGATTACGAATTTAGAATATTTTGATATTTAATAGGTTTATTCTAATCCCTTTCAATTATTAGGCAATGTCAATTGCCAAATAGGAGAATAAGTCTCAATGGATTAAGATTCTAGGTCATTTTTTTATTAGTACGTTTATTCTTATCCATATGGATTCTTAGGCAGTGAAGTTCGCCCAATAAGTGCTTAAGCACAAAGAAATAGGAATTTAGATCATTTAGTTCTATAATAGGTTTATTCTAATGCATTTTAATTCTTATGCAATGTAGTTCAAACATTTATGCATAAGTCTCAATAGATTACGATTTTTGGACATTTTTTTGTCTTCATAAAGTTATTCTAATCGATTTGGATTCTTTGGTAATGTAGTTCATGCAATAAGTGTAGAGGTCTCAATTGATTAAGATTTTAGGTCATTTTGGTCTTTAATAAGTTTATACTAATCCATTTTAATTCTTAGGCAGTGTGGTTCGTCCAATAAGTGCATAAGTCCCATCAAATTATGAATTTATGTCATTTTTTTCTATAATAGGTTTATTTAATCCAATTTGGTTGTATTTCTTTGAAGATCATGCAATAAGTGCATAAGTCTCAATGGGTTGAGAATTTTGGATATTTTGTTCTTTAATAGATTTATTCAAATACGTTTTGTTTCTTAGGGAACGTAGTTTGTCAAATTAGTGCATAAGTCTCAATGGATTAAGAATTTAGATCAATTTTTTTTCTTTATTAGGTTTATTATAATTCTATTTTTATTCTTAAGCAAATGTTGTTTGTCCAATAAATGCGTAGGTCTCAACTGATTAAGATTTTATGTTCTTAGTCATTGTAGCTCGTCTATTAAGTGCACTTGTGCCAATGGGAGTTTAGTTCTTTTTGGTATATAACACGTTTATTGTAATCAATTTTGATTCTTAGGCAATGTGGTTTGTCCAATAAGTGAATAAGTATCAAGGTATTAATGTCTTAGGTCATTTTTTGTGTTTTCTTTTTACCCACTTTGGTTTTTAGGAAGTGTAGATTGTCCAATAAATGCATCAGTCTCAATGGGTTAAGAATTTAGGTCATAATAGTGTTCTTTAAAAGTTTTATTCTTATCCCTTTTGATTCTTAGGTAATGTAATTTGTCTAATTAGTGCATAAGTCTCGATGAATTAAGAATTTAGGTGAATTTTAATCTTTAATATGTTTATTCCCATCTATTTTGATTCTATAATCGATTTATTTATAAAATTAATTAAATTAAATGCAGTAAATCAAGATTAGTTTTTTCTTAAATTTACTATTCTATATTGAGTAAACTTACAATATTCTATTTAATAAAACCTTGACTCTTTTTGAATTTACTTTGTTGAATATACTCATGAATGCATGAATCTCAATAGCCTAAGAATTTTGGTCATTTTATTATTTAAAAGGTTTATTCTCTTCCTTTTCGATTCTTAGGTAATGTAATTCGTCTAATTAGTCTATAAGTCTCGATGGATTAATAATTTAGGTCAGTTTTGGTCTTTAATTTATTTATTCCCATCTATTTTGCTTCTATAATAGGTTTATTTCTAAAATTAATTTAATTAAATACAATAAATCAAAATTAATTTTCCATAAATTTACTATTCTGTATTTAGTAAAAATAAAATATTCTATTCAATAAAACCTTTACTCTTTTTAAATTTATTTGGTTGAATATCCTCATTCAATACTTTGTTTTATAAATATTTTTACCATTAATTTGAAAACTTTATTTATTCTATAGTTTGTTTTACTAAATATTTAATCAAAACTTTATTTAAAATGTATTCAAATGTTGAAATTATTATATAAATTCAATTTTATGAATGTTAAAATTATACTTTTATAGTGTTTAATAATATAGGTTTTACACTTAAACAAATTTAAATTTTAGTTAGCGTTAAAAATTTATTTATTAATTTTATACAATCTTTATGTACGTGACAAAGTACTTGATATGTTTTTTTTTATGTCCGTTACAAAGTGGTAAACAATAATACTATTTAAAACTCAGAAACACAACAATAAGATTATGGATTCGAACCTCAGACAAAACTTTTTATATTTTCAATTCACCGTCATTTTTTTTATATTTTCATTTTTTTCCCTAAAATCCTTCTATAAATATATGATTTTTTTCAATCAATTATTTTAACTTTCATATATTAAAGATTATCCAGTTTCAAAGAAAAGTTTAATAGAAAGTGCAATGGCTTTATTTATCCAAAAATTTCTTTTGATATGTGCGTTGACGTTGCTATTCGAACACAATGTTCTTGGAAAACGAGTAAGTATTACTAACAGATTGGAAACTGGTATTGACTTAACTGTTCACTGCAAATCTGCTGATGATGATCTTGGAGTTCGTGTCCTTAATTTTGATCAAGGCTTTGATTGGGATTTTCACAATAGCTTTTTTGGCACAACACTATTCTTTTGTTCCTTTAAGTGGAATGGTGGTGAATTGAAATGGTTCGACATTTATATTCAAGGTAGAGATCATTGTGATATGTGCAAGTGGATTATAACGCAAAATGCACCATGTAGTATACTTGAAAAGGGTCAAGTTTGCTATCATTGGAATAAGAATTGATAATGTGTTACACGTTTGTTTATCTTCATAAATAAGAGGAATACTTATTAATTTTAAAAACACATGTGTCTCTCCCTACACTATTATTTCTTCTAATCTATTTACCTTTTCATCTTCTTGAATTTCAATTTACATTGTTTTTTAACCTATATTAAATATTTATCTCATTTTCTAAGAAAAATAGCACCATAGTAAAAAATACCATCGTGAAACTTCGGGATCTGGATCTGGATCTGAATCTGAGTGAGATAAAAAAAAAAACTTTTAGGTTAAAAAGTTCCATGAAATGGCATAAACTATGAACCTCAAATATCTAAATTTAGGTGAAAATGTTACAAGATAAAGCATAAATAATGAACCTCAAAAATCCAAATATTGAGAAAATTGAAGAGAAAAAGAAAAAGACAACAAATCTTACACCTAAACTAATTTCATAAGATAAATGTTTGTTGACAACTAATTAGCTAAAATTAGTAAAATTTTATTATCTTCTAAATAAAATAAAAATAATTATAACTATCATAAAACCGTAGACGGAACTATGGTTACTAAGAACTTGGTAAAATTAGAATTTTTTTTTTCTATCTCAACATAAATATGAGAACAATTATAAATAAGATAACTTTATTTTATTTCACCTTCCAATTTTTCAATTTGGTTTTTTTAAAAAATAGTTTGATGTAGCTAAATATCACTAGAAGGGGGGTTGAATAGGGATTTTGCTGTTTAAAAATAATTTCTAAGTGTTTTAAAAACTATCCTCTCGCTGAGGATGGGTAGCTCGAGGATGGGATTTTTCAAATCTTTAGATCTAAGTTGAGCAAAAGAGTAGGAGTAGAATATGAGGGACACACACACAATTTTATACTGGTTCACCCAAAGATGGCTACGTCCAGTCCTCACACCCTTGTGAGATTTCACTAACTTTCAAACAGATCAATCCTCAACCCGAGGATGATTACAACCCGTGTATTCTTTAGCTTCACCAAGCTTACAATCAATTTCAGAATATTTCCAAGTGTAACTCACTAGGAAATTACAAAGTGATATGAGAGTGATTGATACTTAATACTTTCTCAAAGTATTTACAAAGATATAGTGTATGATCAAAGAAAGTAAGAAGGAGGGTGTTTTTGCTCTTGATAGCTTTAAGATGCTTGATCTTTTTATGCAAGTGTGGTGTGTATATTCCATTGGAGAGCTTGTTTGCATTTTATAGAGATCTAAACCCTTGATGACCGTTGGAGCTTGTTTCAAAACAATCCAAGTCTTTCATCATATTTACGAAATTGCCATTATAGCCATCCTCACAATTCTTGAAACTTGATCTTGACAAGTCCTTGTCAATTCTCTTTTTCCAGCAATTCACAGCTGTTATTTGACCATGTGAGCTGCAATTTTCGAAGACTTTAAGGTCTTGGTTGGTTTCACCTTTTGAGGTGATGTTGACAAGAGAGAGAAAGCTTTTGCCTTCACATGTGATCTTCTATTTTTGGCTTGTTTCAAGTTGCCTTTCTTCAACTTGACTTCTTCACATATATATTCATGCAAACACATTTAATAATCTGATTTTAGCCTTTGCACATGCTTGAAGAGTAGCTTTCACTTTTTCTGGCCTATCCTCGGCCTATGCTGCCATCCTCAACTTTCTAGATCTAGCTATATTCAACTTTTTCCTTTGACCTTTTGACTCTTGATTTTAATGCTTTGTTTATTCAAGTTTGTCATGTTATGCATTTGAATAAACACATTTGTATTGATGATGGATCAGATTGCCCAGATTTGGAGTTTTTCCAAATTGCATGCCATCCTCACGGTTAGCAATTTTCATCCTCACATTTGCAGCAAGTTCCATCCTCGCGTTTGCACCAATTTCCATCCTCAGATTTCAAACATATTTTACTTCCTTTTTGCTTTAATGATTAACAACCTATCTTCTTGTATGAATACACTCAAGAACACATGTTAGTCATTAATCACAATCATAATCTTTAAGCAATTTTGTTATCATTAAAATCATTTGAGAGATTTTGTCTCAACAATCTCCCCCTTTTTGATGATGACAAAATTCTTTAGATTATGATTTTAAATAAGACAAAGATAAAATTTTTATGCTCCCCCTCAATCATATGTGTAATAATTTTTAAAACTAAAAATCATTACTCCCCCTAAATATATGCCAAGGTGTTGAGATAACATGATTTTAATCATAAAACATCATGATAATAAGATAATGTTTTAAAGATTTGTTCAACACAGCATAAACATGTCAACATAACTATTCAACTTAACAAACATAAGCAGCACAAAAAGCAGCACAATAATTCAAACCAGTTTAGCACAAAACATCATTACCACAAAGCAACTAGATAATCAAAAAGCATAATCATTCTCCCCCTGAATTTGTCAGCAGCAAAAAGAAATAACCACATGGTTAATCAGATAGGGAAGGCTCGACTGATGAGGATGAAGGTGATGGAACAACAGAGGAAGGCTGGGCTGGTAGCTCAGGAGGATGATCTCCAGGAGCAATAGTGGGAGCCAAGTGTTTGGTAACCCATTCTAAAATGAGACCAAACTGAACCAAAGAGTTCTGAAAGTGAGTGAAGCTTTGAAGGATTTTCTTCTGATCCTTCCTAATCAATTTTAGCAGGTTCATTTGCTTCTGTTCCTTGTTGTCCTCAATCCTTGTGCTAGGAACCGAATCCTTAGGCTTATCATTTACATTGGAACTCTTATTCTGAGAGCTCCCAGCCTTGTCCTTCGAATGGTTATGAGTTGTGGCAGTGAAAAAGGATTCAAGAGAACTAAACCGACCTGTAACCTCAGGGACAGGTTGGATGGGTTTTTCATGAGCTGCAACAGGAGAAATAGGAAGTTGTTGCGAAATATCTGGTTGCAGAATCACATTTTCTTCCATTTGCATAGTTGAGGGAGAAGCCACAGGCATGTCCATAGGAGAGGGAGGATAAGACAGATTAAGATCAAAATAAAGTTCCTCACCATTTTCCATATTGTGACGAGGGGTTGGTGTAAAGGTATCCTTAGGGAGTGGATCGGCTTCATGAGAAGGAGTTGGATGGTGAATTGGTGAAGCTTGAGGAGATGGTTGAACAGGTGAATCTGGAGCAGGAGAGTTACGCAGTGGAGAGTTAGGTTCTTGGATAAGTGGTGATGGCATATCCTCTTGTGGTGGTTGAATGGTGGCTGTTTCAGATTTTTGAGAGGGAGTAGGGGACTCTCGTGTTTTTCTTTTCTTGGAGGCAGGGAGGTTTTCAAGCTTAAACTTCATCTGTTTAATATTTTTAATAGAAAAAGTGTTATTGAAATGAACACACGGTTCATCATCAAGTGGGACTTTGAAGAATTTGAAAACCTTAGTTAATAACATTCCATAGGGAGCAGACCTTGCCATCAAAGCAGCATTCAACATAAACCAGAAAATTACATTTCCTAAGTGAAGAGGAGAGGCAGTCATTAAATGATGAATTATCATGATATCCAGTTCTGTGACTTTCTCAAAGCTGCCAGCTCGAGGTGTAATAAAGTGGACACATATGTTATGAAGGATACGGCAAATTGGACGGAGATTAGAAGCCACTAACGGTTTTGGAGATTTGATGAGAATGTTTTCAAGAACAGAGGTCCTGGTGATGAGACCTTTTGAGTACCATCTTTCTGGTAAGTGGTCAGCTCCTTCATTACATATGTCAAGAATTTGACATAATGTGGTTGGACTTATTTCCATATGAACACCTTTCAGTACCATACTAAAACTGGTGGAGTATTTTGAACCATTTGCAGCAGCGTAGAATGCACGAACTAGGCGAGGATATTGAGGCTCACTGATTTTGAATAAAGAAGTCCATCCTAGTTGGTCAAACATTTCTTCCACATTGAATCCACCTTGTGTGATATCAGCCAGATCGATTTTCTTCCCATTTACAACAGATTTGCTTTGCCATTTTTGAACATAATTAGTTTCTAACTCAGCCGAATCGAACAAAGCGGTAATGTCACAGATTTTTACTGATGAAGATGAAGGTTTTGGAGTAACAGGTTTAACCTTTTTGGGAGCTGAGGCTTTGGGTGTGGATTTCCTAGTAGGCGGCTGTCGTGGAGGTTCAGAGGGTTGAGTTTCCTCTGAATCATCAGAGTGGATGACATAAACAGTATTGTCTTGAGGGATCGGCCTTTTTGATGAAACGGCCCCAAACATGATTCTGGAGGAGCGTCTGATCGGTGCTGAGAAGGATGATCTTTTCGATCGTTTAGGAGTGAACGAAGGAGAAGAGGAACTTTTGGAAGGCTGAGAAAAAGGAACGATGGACAGAGATGTTCCTTCAGATTGGGTTTCTTCATTATAGTCTGATTCTGTGCTTGAGTAAACATCTTGATTTTCTTCTTCTTCTTCTTGATAAGAGATTTTTCGTTTTGCAGTTACTTTGGTTCGAGCCATTGAAGAAAAATGATGTGGGAAGCAACTGGGCAGAGAGATGGTTTGGAACGGATGAACGATGAGTGACACGGGATGGAGGATGGAAGTGTAAGAGAGAGAGAGAGAAATGGAAGTCGTGCAGATGAGCGTGGGAGGAAACATGTGAGAGAGCGTAAACATTAATTGCGCTGTATGCCTATGACCTAGCGTGATGATGATCTGAACGACTGGGAACATGTAGCCGTTTCTGCATTTAATGCCCAGCGAGAATCACGGAGGCAGGCGCCACATGATTTGACCAATCAGATAGAGAGGCGCGTGCTCTCTTCCTAGGCTGGCAGGTCACGTGATATTACACCAATAAGGACATTCCGTCCTCTGGTGGTTTTGCTATCCTCACAGGTTTATACTTAAAAAGAATATTCATATTCAAATAAAACAGCTGATAATTTTGGGATTAATTTAAAAAATTAAAAATATAATAAAGGAACACACTTAAGATAAATCAATTAATTTCAGACAAATTAAGAATTGAGAGTTCCTCCAAGATCTTTTTGAACCTATCCTCTTGGAGAGGTTTGGTAAAAATATCTGCTAGTTGATTTTCAGTGTCAATAAAAATCAGTTCTAAATCCCCTTTTTGCACATGATCTCTTATAAAATGATGTTTAATTTCAATGTGCTTAGATCTAGAATGTTGAATGGGATTTTTAGAAAGATTTATTGCACTTGTATTATCACAGAGGATGGGAATTTTTGTGTACCTTAGTGAATAATCCTCAAGTTGATTTTTGATCCAAAGTAGTTGTGAGCAACATTGAGCAGCTGATACATACTCTGCTTCAGTGGTTGAAAGAGCAATGGTACTTTGCTTTTTGCATGACCAACTTATTAGTGATTTTCCAAGAATTTGGCATGCACCACTTGTGCTTTTTCTTTCAACTTTGTCTCCCGCGTAGTCCGCATCACAATAGGCTTTAAGGTCAAGATTGGAACACTTCTTGTACCATATTCCCAGATTTATAGTGCCAACAAGGTATCTAAAGATCCTTTTCACGGCGGTGAGATGAGATTCTTTAGGAGAGGATTGGAATCTTGCACAAAGACCGACTGCAAAGACTATGTCCGGTCTACTTGCTGTTAAATACAACAAGGATCCTATCATCCCTCTGTACTCCTTTTCAGAAATTGGAGTTCCTTCATCATCTTTGTGGAGGATGGAGGATGGGTGCATAGGAGTTCCCATACTCTTGGCTGAACTCATGTTGTATTTTTTGAGCAAATCCTTGATGTATTTTTCTTGTGATATAAAAATACCATCCTCTCGTTGTTTGATTTGTAGACCAAGGAAGAATTTCAATTCCCCCATCATACTCATCTCAAACTCACTTTGCATGAGATTTGAGAAATCTTTACACATCTTTTCATTTGTGGATCCAAATATAATGTCATCGACATATATTTGAACAATCAATAAATCCTTTTCAAGTGTCTTCTTGAAAAGAGTAGTATCAATCTGCCCTCTAATGAATCCATTTTCTTTTAGAAAAGAGCTTAACCTCTCATACCAAGCTCCAGGAGCTTGCTTTAAACCATAAAGAGCTTTTGAGAGTTTGAACACATGGTTTGGCCGCTTCTCATCCTCAAACCCAGGAGGTTGACGAACATATACTTCCTCATTTAAGAACCCATTCAAAAAGGCACTTTTCACATCCATTTGAAAAAGTTTAATACCTTTATGAGTAGCATAAGCTAAGAGGATTCTTATTGCTTCAAGTCTTGCTACGGGTGCGAATGTCTCATCATAATCAATTCCTTCTTGTTGATTATACCCTTGAGCCACTAGTCTTGCTTTATTTCTAATGACTTCTCCATCCTCATTTAATTTGTTTCTAAATATCCATTTAGTCCCAATAATAGATTTGTCCAGAGGATGGGGTACAAGATTCCATACCTTGTTTCTTTCAAATTGGGAGAGTTCTTCCATCATAGCTTCAACCCATGATTTGTCACCAATAGCTTGATCAACCGTTTTGGGTTCAACTTGTGATATCATGGCCATGTTGTTAGTGCTTTCCCTTAGAGAATTTCTGGTTCTAACGCCATCCTCAGTATTTCCAATGATTAGATCTGGAGGATGATGTGTGACTGTTTTCCATCCTCTTGGAAGTTGCTGAGAGGTTGGGTCAGACTCATCCTCTCCGTGAGGACCGGGTACTTGAGATGTTGATTGTTCATCTTCTTCATTTTTATCCAACTTCTCTAAACACAAGTCATCAAACTCATCAAAAATAACATGCATGGATTCCTCCACAGTTTGAGTCCTAAGATTATATATTCTATAACCTTTTGACGTTGTGGAGTATCCTAGAAAAATTCCTTTATCAGATTTTGGATCAAACTTTCCCAAATTTTCTTTGTTATTTAGAATGTAGCAATAACACCCAAATATGTGAAAATAGGAAATATTTGGCTTTCTCCCCTTCCATAATTCATATGGAGTTTTGTTTAAAATTTTTCTAATGGATGTGCGATTAGAAACATAACAAGCGGTGTTGATGGATTCGGCCCAAAAATATTTTTCAATGTTGGCTTCATTTAAAATAGTTCTAGCCATTTCTTGTAAAGTTCTATTTTTCCTTTCAACAACCCCATTTTGTTGGGGAGTTCTTGGACAAGAAAAGTTGTGTGAAATACCATTTTCTTCACAAAGATTTTTAAAGGATTCATTTTCAAATTCTCCTCCATGGTCACTTCTTACCGAAATAATTTTTGATCCTTTTTCATTTTGAATCTTTTTGTAAAAATGGTGGAATGCCTCAAAGGCTTCATCTTTATGTTTTAAAAATAGAACCCAAGTAAAACGAGAAAAGTCATCAACAATCACAAAACCATATCTTTTTCCACTAAGACTTGGAGTTTTGATAGGACCAAAAAGATCAATGTGAATAAGTTCAAGAGGATGATTTGTTGAAACAAAGTTTTTAGAGTGAAAACTACTTTTAACTTGTTTTCCTTTTACACAAGCTTCACAAACTTTGTCTTTATCAAAATTGACTTTTGGAAGACCTTTTACTAATTCTAAATTTGCTAATTTAGAAATAGTGTTTAAGCTTGTGTGACCCGCTCTTTTGTGCCAAATCCATTTATCTTTTTCAATAGATACAAAACAAGATTCAGTGGGTAAATCATCAAGATAAAGTTCATATAAATTCTTTTTTCTAATTCCGGAAAATAAAACTCTACCCGAGGATGAGTGCTTAACCTCACATAGAGTAGGCTTAAAAATAACTTCATAACCACTATCACATAATTGACTAATGCTTAGCAAGTTATGTTTTAAGCCATCCACATATTGAACATTTCCAATTTTTGCAGAATTATTTTTACCAATAATACATGTTCCTTTTATTTGAGCTTTATCATTATTACCAAAAGTGACCGATCCTCCATCCTTTATTTCTAATGACATGAAACAGTGCTTATCTCCCGTCATATGCCTTGAGCAGCCACTGTCCAAGTACCAAGGCTTTCTTTTGTTGATTAGAGGATGAACCTGTTTTGGAGTTTAAAAGAGACTTAGGTACCCATATAGCTTTGGGTCCTTGTTGGTTAGTTTTTCCTCTTGAAAGGACATTTCTTTTATGATAGCAAATAGACTCATGGTGCCCATGTTTACCACAAAATAAGCAAGCTGCCTTTACATTATTAGCTTTCCTCCTAGCATGACAAATTTTGGAAGTATGCCCAAGTTTTTTGCAAAATGTGCATTTCGGCCTATCCTCTAGTTTTTTTGGCAAGAAAAAATTTCCATATAATTTTTGTTTTTGAGAACTTTTAAAACCAATACCCGCCTTGTCAAATATTCCAGATTGAGATCCCATTATCTTTTGAAATGTTTCTGTAGATTTGACAAATTTGGAAATATCATTTTTTAGTTCCCTAACCTCAGTTTTCAAAAATTCGTTTTCTGCATCCTCGTCAGGAGGATGAGTTTCAACTATTTCCATGTTTAAAAATTTTTGTTTCTCAGAATTTTGAAATTGAGATTGCTGCAAATCTTGAATGATTTTAACATACTCATCATTCTTTTTCTTAAGCTCCTCATTTTGTCTCTTTATCTCAACAAGTTGGTTTTTTTGAAATATACATGTTTTAGATAAAGTGTTTGAGTCATTTAAGAGGCTATCAAATTCAATTTCTAATTCTTCACAATTAGGACATAGATTAGTGATACTTACCTTCTCAGTTTCTGATTTTGTCATGAGACATAGGTTGGCCTCTTCTTCCTTTTCTTGCTCCGAGGATGACTCGTCACTATCATCCCAAGTAATCATCATGGATTTGTTTTTGTATGGAAATTTTCTAGAGTTCCTTTTGTTGAGAGGACACTCAGTTTTGTAGTGTCCTATCTTGTTGCATCCATAACAAGTTATTTGACTTTTGTCAACTTTTTCTTTTTGAGGGGATCCTCTATTCTGTCCTCTTCTGTTTATCAACCTCTGTAGTCTTCTAGAAAGCAGCGCGAGTTCATCCTCATCCTCAGACAGAGGATACTCTGTGTTTTCCTTTGTTATGCCATCTTCATTCTTTTTGGAAGATGAACTTTCTGTTTGGCTGGTTTTTAGAGCAACCATTCTTCCCTTTTTAATTGGTTTGTCCGCCAACAACAATGGTTCATAAGCTCTTAGAGTTCCAACCAAATCTTCTAATTTCATGTTGGTCAAATCTCTTGCTTCTGTAATGGCAGTTACCATTGGCCTCCATTCTTTTGGTAAACTTCTTAGGATTTTTCTTATCCTTTCATGAACGGAATATACCTTTCCAAGAGATCTCAAGTTGTTTAATATGATTGTTAACCTTGAGAACATTTCATCAATAGTTTCCTCCTCCTTCATTTCGAATAGTTTGAATTCTCTTACTCCCATATCTATCCGTGCTTCTTTTACATGGCTTGATCCTTCATGATGGATCCTTAGAGTATCCCAGAGTTCCTTTGCGTTTTTACACTCTTCAACTCTATCATATTCTTCCCTGCACAAAGCACACGTTAGAAATAAATGAGCTTTAGAGTTTAGGAGTACCTTTGCATTTTCATCCGCCGTCCATTGTGCTTGAGGTTTCTCATCAGAGTTTGCATCTGCGTTGTTGGTTCTAATGACATGATCTCCATTTTCCACCACAGACCACATGTTGTTGTCTTGTGATATGAGAAATAGCCTCATCTTACCTTTCCAATGATAGTAATCTGTACCATCAAAGTAGGGAGGTCGGCTGGATGATCCTCCTTCAGGAATATACTTAGCTTTTGACATTTTTCTTTTTGGATCTTTTTCTCTTACACTGTTTGGTGTATTTTTTAGAGAACCTTGCTCTGATGCCAATTGATGTAGCTAAATATCACTAGAAGGGGGGTTGAATAGGGATTTTGCTGTTTAAAAATAATTTCTAAGTGTTTTAAAAACTATCCTCTCGCTGAGGATGGGTAGCTCGAGGATGGGATTTTTCAAATCTTTAGATCTAAGTTGAGCAAAAGAGTAGGAGTAGAATATGAGGGACACACACACAATTTTATACTGGTTCACCCAAAGATGGCTACGTCCAGTCCTCACACCCTTGTGAGATTTCACTAACTTTCAAACAGATCAATCCTCAACCCGAGGATGATTACAACCCGTGTATTCTTTAGCTTCACCAAGCTTACAATCAATTTCAGAATATTTCCAAGTGTAACTCACTAGGAAATTACAAAGTGATATGAGAGTGATTGATACTTAATACTTTCTCAAAGGATTTACAAAGATATAGTGTATGATCAAAGAAAGTAAGAAGGAGGGTGTTTTTGCTCTTGATAGCTTTAAGATGCTTGATCTTTTTATGCAAGTGTGGTGTGTATATTCCATTGGAGAGCTTGTTTGCATTTTATAGAGATCTAAACCCTTGATGACCGTTGGAGCTTGTTTCAAAACAATCCAAGTCTTTCATCATATTTACGAAATTGCCATTATAGCCATCCTCACAATTCTTGAAACTTGATCTTGACAAGTCCTTGTCAATTCTCTTTTTCCAGCAATTCACAGCTGTTATTTGACCATGTGAGCTGCAATTTTCGAAGACTTTAAGGTCTTGGTTGGTTTCACCTTTTGAGGTGATGTTGACAAGAGAGAGAAAGCTTTTGCCTTCACATGTGATCTTCTATTTTTGGCTTGTTTCAAGTTGCCTTTCTTCAACTTGACTTCTTCACATATATATTCATGCAAACACATTTAATAATCTGATTTTAGCCTTTGCACATGCTTGAAGAGTAGCTTTCACTTTTTCTGGCCTATCCTCGGCCTATGCTGCCATCCTCAACTTTCTAGATCTAGCTATATTCAACTTTTTCCTTTGACCTTTTGACTCTTGATTTTAATGCTTTGTTTATTCAAGTTTGTCATGTTATGCATTTGAATAAACACATTTGTATTGATGATGGATCAGATTGCCCAGATTTGGAGTTTTTCCAAATTGCATGCCATCCTCACGGTTAGCAATTTTCATCCTCACATTTGCAGCAAGTTCCATCCTCGCGTTTGCACCAATTTCCATCCTCAGATTTCAAACATATTTTACTTCCTTTTTGCTTTAATGATTAACAACCTATCTTCTTGTATGAATACACTCAAGAACACATGTTAGTCATTAATCACAATCATAATCTTTAAGCAATTTTGTTATCATTAAAATCATTTGAGAGATTTTGTCTCAACATAGTCATCAAAGAAGATTTTGGAATATACAATTCAAACACTAAAATAAATTTGATTTTAATCCATTAATTAAAATTATTATTTATTAATATATTTTAAATAAAATAGAAAATAATTATAATACACTTATAATAATTTATTATAAATATCGTGCAGGACACAAATATTTTTCCAAAAACAATTAGTAAAAATTAGATTTTTTTTTTAATATTATCGCTGTAAAAATGAAATCAACTACACTAGAGTAGAAAAGTTGTCGCTTTTGAGATTAAAAAACACCAACAATACAAGTTCTAATTGATTAAAATTTTAAATACATTAGACAAGTTCTTACTCGCAAGAATTTCACTATCGTACTGACACCATACAAGTTCTTAATTTAACTATCATACCCATGACATGTTCACAACAATAAAAAATCAAACTAACTCTCATACACGAGACATGTTTATCGATGCAATTATGACCATACTTTATATGTTTCACTTTAGTTTAGATATATAACACACAAAGAAGAAAGTTGTGCATTCTTATTTTACAAGTATTCATTTTCCACTGCTTTTAATTTTCTAAACATATTCACAATTTATATAAGTACATAAATTTTTTGTTGAGTCACATAGAGAAATACTCTCAACCTTTATTAGATGCATATGATCACACACGGGTATTGTACTAGTTCAATATGATTAATTAATAAGCTCATGTTAACTTCTTTTTTTAATATGCCTAGTCATAACTACAATTAATTAAATTAAATGCAGTAAATCTATATTAGTTTTTCCCTAAATTGAATATTCTATATTCAGTACCACTATAATATTCTATTTAATAAAATGTTGACTGTTTTTGAATTTACTTGGTTGAATATCCTTATTCAATACTTTGTTTTAAATTTATTTTTACCATTAATTGAAAACTTTATTTAGTCAATAATTTGTTTGACTAAATATTTTGTCAAAAGTTTATCTATTAAAAAATCATAAACTATAATAATATTTAAAATGTATTCAAATATCTAAATTATTATATGAATTAAGTTTTATGAATTTTAAAATTATCCTTTTATAATGTTTAATAATATAGCTTTTGCACCTAAAAAAAAATTAAATTTCAGTTAGCATTAAAAATTTATTTATTATTTTTATACAGTATAAAATATTTAATATTTTAGTTCTCAGGCAATGTGGATCATCCAATAAGTTGAATTTGTGCATAAGTCTCAATGGTCTATAATACATTTATTCCAAATCATTTTCATTCTTAGGCAATGTAGTTTGTCCAATAACATCCTAGGTCTCAATGGATTGAGATTTTAGGTAATTTTTGTCTTTTCAATGTAAATTCTAGTCCATTTTTGTTCGAAGTCAATGTAGTTTATCTATTAAGTGCGCTAGTTTGAATGGGTTAGGATTTTAGTTCTTTTTGGTCTATAATCGGTTTATTGTAATCCATTTTGATTCTTATGCAATGTAATTCGTCCAATAAGTGCATATGTCTCAATCGATTACGAATTTAGAATATTTTGATATTTAATAGGTTTATTCTAATCCCTTTCAATTATTAGGCAATGTCAATTGCCAAATAGGAGAATAAGTCTCAATGGATTAAGATTCTAGGTCATTTTTTTATTAGTACGTTTATTCTTATCCATATGGATTCTTAGGCAGTGAAGTTCGCCCAATAAGTGCTTAAGCACAAAGAAATAGGAATTTAGATCATTTAGTTCTATAATAGGTTTATTCTAATGCATTTTAATTCTTATGCAATGTAGTTCAAACATTTATGCATAAGTCTCAATAGATTACGATTTTTGGACATTTTTTTGTCTTCATAAAGTTATTCTAATCGATTTGGATTCTTTGGTAATGTAGTTCATGCAATAAGTGTAGAGGTCTCAATTGATTAAGATTTTAGGTCATTTTGGTCTTTAATAAGTTTATACTAATCCATTTTAATTCTTAGGCAGTGTGGTTCGTCCAATAAGTGCATAAGTCCCATCAAATTATGAATTTATGTCATTTTTTTCTATAATAGGTTTATTTAATCCAATTTGGTTGTATTTCTTTGAAGATCATCCAATAAGTGCATAAGTCTCAATGGGTTGAGAATTTTGGATATTTTGTTCTTTAATAGATTTATTCAAATACGTTTTGTTTCTTAGGGAACGTAGTTTGTCAAATTAGTGCATAAGTCTCAATGGATTAAGAATTTAGATCAATTTTTTTTCTTTATTAGGTTTATTATAATTCTATTTTTATTCTTAAGCAAATGTTGTTTGTCCAATAAATGCGTAGGTCTCAACTGATTAAGATTTTATGTTCTTAGTCATTGTAGCTCGTCTATTAAGTGCACTTGTGCCAATGAGAGTTTAGTTCTTTTTGGTATATAACACGTTTATTGTAATCAATTTTGATTCTTAGGCAATGTGGTTTGTCCAATAAGTGAATAAGTATCAAGGTATTAATGTCTTAGGTCATTTTTTGTGTTTTCTTTTTACCCACTTTGGTTTTTAGGAAGTGTAGATTGTCCAATAAATGCATCAGTCTCAATGGGTTAAGAATTTAGGTCATAATAGTGTTCTTTAAAAGTTTTATTCTTATCCCTTTTGATTCTTAGGTAATGTAATTTGTCTAATTAGTGCATAAGTCTCGATGAATTAAGAATTTAGGTGAATTTTAATCTTTAATATGTTTATTCCCATCTATTTTGATTCTATAATCGATTTATTTATAAAATTAATTAAATTAAATGCAGTAAATCAAGATTAGTTTTTTCTTAAATTTACTATTCTATATTGAGTAAACTTACAATATTCTATTTAATAAAACCTTGACTCTTTTTGAATTTACTTTGTTGAATATACTCATGAATGCATGAATCTCAATAGCCTAAGAATTTTGGTCATTTTATTATTTAAAAGGTTTATTCTCTTCCTTTTCGATTCTTAGGTAATGTAATTCGTCTAATTAGTCTATAAGTCTCGATGGATTAATAATTTAGGTCAGTTTTGGTCTTTAATTTATTTATTCCCATCTATTTTGCTTCTATAATAGGTTTATTTCTAAAATTAATTTAATTAAATACAATAAATCAAAATTAATTTTCCATAAATTTACTATTCTGTATTTAGTAAAAATAAAATATTCTATTCAATAAAACCTTTACTCTTTTTAAATTTATTTGGTTGAATATCCTCATTCAATACTTTGTTTTATAAATATTTTTACCATTAATTTGAAAACTTTATTTATTCTATAGTTTGTTTTACTAAATATTTAATCAAAACTTTATTTAAAATGTATTCAAATGTTGAAATTATTATATAAATTCAATTTTATGAATGTTAAAATTATACTTTTATAGTGTTTAATAATATAGGTTTTACACTTAAACAAATTTAAATTTTAGTTAGCGTTAAAAATTTATTTATTAATTTTATACAATCTTTATGTACGTGACAAAGTACTTGATATGTTTTTTTTATGTCCGTTACAAAGTGGTAAACAATAATACTATTTAAAACTCAGAAACACAACAATAAGATTATGGATTCGAACCTCAGACAAAACTTTTTATATTTTCAATTCACCGTCATTTTTTTATATTTTCATTTTTTTCCCTAAAATCCTTCTATAAATATATGATTTTTTTCAATCAATTATTTTAACTTTCATATATTAAAGATTATCCAGTTTCAAAGAAAAGTTTAATAGAAAGTGCAATGGCTTTATTTATCCAAAAATTTCTTTTGATATGTGCGTTGACGTTGCTATTCGAACACAATGTTCTTGGAAAACGAGTAAGTATTACTAACAGATTGGAAACTGGTATTGACTTAACTGTTCACTGCAAATCTGCTGATGATGATCTTGGAGTTCGTGTTCTTAATTTTGATCAAGGCTTTGATTGGGATTTTCACAATAGCTTTTTTGGCACAACACTATTCTTTTGTTCCTTTAAGTGGAATGGTGGTGAATTGAAATGGTTCGACATATATATTCAAGGTAGAGATCATTGTGATATGTGCAAGTGGATTATAACGCAAAATGCACCATGTAGTATACTTGAAAAGGGTCAAGTTTGCTATCATTGGAATAAGAATTGATAATGTGTTACACGTTTGTTTATCTTCATAAATAAGAGGAATACTTATTAATTTTAAAAACACATGTGTCTCTCCCTACACTATTATTTCTTCTAATCTATTTACCTTTTCATCTTCTTGAATTTCAATTTACATTGTTTTTTAACCTATATTAAATATTTATCTCATTTTCTAAGAAAAATAGCACCAGAGTAACAAATACCATCGTGAAACTTCGGGATCTGGATCTGGATCTGAGTGAGATAAAAAAAAACTTTTAGGTTAAAAAGTTCCTTGAAATGGCATAAACTATGAACCTCAAATATCTAAATTTAGGTGAAAATGTTACAAGATAAAGCATAAATAATGAACCTCAAAAATCCAAATAATAAGAAAATTGAAGAGAAAAAGAAAAAGACAACAAATCTTACACCTAAACTAATTTCATAAGATAAATGTTTGTTGACAACTAATTAGTTAAAATTAGTAAAATTTTATTATCTTCTAAATAAAATAAGAATAATTATAACTATCATAAAACCGTAGACGGAACTATGGTTACTAAGACCTTGGTAAAATTAGAATTTTTTTTTTCTATCTCAACATAAATATGAGAACAATTATAAATAAGATAACTTTATTTTATTTCACCTTCCAATTTTTCAATTTGGTTTTTTTAAAAAATAGTCATCAAAGAAGATTTTGGAATATACAATTCAAACACTAAAATAAATTTGATTTTAATCCATTAATTAAAATTATTATTTATTAATATATTTTAAATAAAATAGAAAATAATTATAATACACTTATAATAATTTATTATAAATATCGTGCAGGACACAAATATTTTTCCAAAAACAATTAGTAAAAATTAGATTTTTTTTTTTTAATATTATCGCTGTAAAAATGAAATCAACTGCACTAGAGTAGAAAAGTTGTCGCTTTTGAGATTAAAAAACACCAACAATACAAGTTCTAATTGATTAAAATTTTAAATACATTAGACAAGTTCTTACTCGCATGAATTTCACTATCGTACTGACACCATACAAGGTCTTAATTTAACTATCATACCCATGACATGTTCACAACAATAAAAAATCAAACTAACTCTCATACACGAGACATGTTTATCGATGCAATTATGACCATACTTTATATGTTTCACTTTAGTTTAGATATATAACACACAAAGAAGAAAGTTGTGCATTCTTATTTTACAAGTATTCATTTTCCACTGCTTTTAATTTTCTAAACATATTCACAATTTATATAAGTACATAAATTATTTGTTGAGTCACATAGAGAAATTCTCTCAACCTTAATTAGATGCATATGATCACACACGGGTATTGTACTAGTTCAATATAATTAATTAATAAGCTCATGTTAACTTCTTTTTTTTTATGCCTAGTCATAACTACAATTAATTAAATTAAATGCAGTAAATCTATATTATTTTTTCCCTAAATTGAATATTCTATGTTCAGTACCACTATAATATTCTATTTATTAAAATGTTGACTGTTTTTGAATTTACTTGGTTGAATATCCTTATTCAATACTTTGTTTTAAATTTATTTTTACCATTAATTGAAAACTTTATTTAGTCAATAATTTGTTTGACTAAATATTTTGTCAAAAGTTTATCTATTAAAAAATCATAAACTATAATAATATTTAAAATGTATTCAAATATCTAAATTATTATATGAATTAAGTTTTATGAATGTTAAAATTATCCTTTTATAATGTTTAATAATATAGCTTTTGCACTTAAAAAAAATTTAAATTTCAGTTAGCATTAAAAATTTATTTATTATTTTTATACAATATAAAATATTTAATATTTTAGTTCTCAGGCAATGTGGATCATCCAATAAGTTGAATTTGTGCATAAGTCTCATTGGTCTATAATACATTTATTCCAAATCATTTTCATTCTTAGGCAATGTAGTTTGTCCAATAACATCATAGGTCTCAATGGATTGAGATTTTAGGTAATTTTTGTCTTTTCAATGTAAATTCTAGTCCATTTTTGTTCGAAGTCAATGTAGTTTATCTATTAAGTGCGCTAGTTTGAATGGATTAGGATTTTAGTTCTTTTTGGTCTATAATCGGTTTATTGTAATCCATTTTGATTCTTATGCAATGTAATTCGTCCAATAAGTGCATATGTCTCAATCGATTACGAATTTAGAATATTTTGATATTTAATAGGTTTATTCTAATCCCTTTCAATTATTAGGCAATGTCAATTGCCAAATAGGAGAATAAGTCTCAATGGATTAAGATTCTAGGTCATTTTTTTATTAGTACGTTTATTCTTATCCATATGGATTCTTAAGCAGTGAAGTTCGCCCAATAAGTGCTTAAGAACAAAGAAATAGGAATTTAGATCATTTAGTTCTATAATAGGTTTATTCTAATGCATTTTAATTCTTATGCAATGTAGTTCAAACATTTATGCATAAGTCTCAATAGATTACGATTTTTGGACATTTTTTTGTCTTCATAAAGTTATTCTAATCCATTTGGATTCTTTGGTAATGTAGTTCATGCAATAAGTGTAGAGGTCTCAATTGATTAAGATTTTAGGTCATTTTGGTCTTTAATAAGTTTATACTAATCCATTTTAATTCTTAGGGAGTGTAGTTCGTCCAATAAGTGCATAAGTCCCATCAAATTATGAATTTATGTCATTTTTTTCTATAATAGGTTTATTTAATCCAATTTGGTTGTATTTCTTTGAAGATCATCCAATAAGTGCATAAGTCTCAATGGGTTGAGAATTTTGGATATTTTGTTCTTTAATAGGTTTATTCAAATACGTTTTGTTTCTTAGGGAACGTAGTTTGTCAAATTAGTGCATAAGTCTCAATGGATTAAGAATTTAGATCAATTTTTTTTCTTTATTAGGTTTATTATAATTCTATTTTTATTCTTAAGCAAATGTTGTTTGTCCAATAAATGCATAGGTCTCAACTGATTAAGATTTTATGTTCTTAGTCATTGTAGCTCGTCTATTAAGTGCACTTGTGCCAATGGGAGTTTAGTTCTTTTTGGTATATAACACATTTATTGTAATCAATTTTGATTCTTAGGCAATGTGGTTTGTCCAATAAGTGAATAGTGTCAAGGTATTAATGTCTTAGGTCATTTTTTGTGTTTTCTTTTTACCCACTTTGGTTTTTAGGAAGTGTAGATTGTCCAATAAATGCATCAGTCTCAATGGGTTAAGAATTGAGGTCATAATAGTGTTCTTTAAAAGTTTTATTCTTATCCCTTTTGATTCTTAGTTAATGTAATTTGTCTAATTAGTGCATAAGTCTCGATTAATTAAGAATTTAGGTGAATTTTAATCTTTAATATGTTTATTCCCATCTATTTTGATTCTATAATCGATTTATTTATAAAATTAATTAAATTAAATGCAGTAAATCAAGATTAGTTTTTTCTTAAATTTACTATTCTATATTGAGTAAACTTACAATATTCTATTTAATAAAACCTTGACTCTTTTTGAATTTACTTTGTTGAATATACTCATGAATGCATGAATCTCAATAGCCTAAGAATTTTGGTCATTTTATTATTTAAAAGGTTTATTCTCTTCCTTTTCGATTCTTAGGTAATGTAATTCGTCTAATTAGTCTATAAGTCTCGATGGATTAATAATTTAGGTCAGTTTTGGTCTTTAATTTATTTATTCCCATCTATTTTGCTTCTATAATAGGTTTATTTCTAAAATTAATTTAATTAAATACAATAAATCAAAATTAATTTTCCATAAATTTACTATTCTGTATTTAGTAAAAATAAAATATTCTATTCAATAAAACCTTTACTCTTTTTAAATTTATTTGGTTGAATATCCTCATTCAATACTTTGTTTTATAAATATTTTTACCATTAATTTGAAAACTTTATTTATTCTATAGTTTGTTTTACTAAATATTTAATCAAAACTTTATTTAAAATGTATTCAAATGTTGAAATTATTATATAAATTCAATTTTATGAATGTTAAAATTATACTTTTATAGTGTTTAATAATATAGGTTTTACACTTAAACAAATTTAAATTTTAGTTAGCGTTAAAAATTTATTTATTAATTTTATACAATCTTTATGTACGTGACAAAGTACTTGATATGTTTTTTTTATGTCCGTTACAAAGTGGTAAACAATAATACTATTTAAAACTCAGAAACACAACAATAAGATTATGGATTCGAACCTCAGACAAAACTTTTTATATTTTCAATTCACCGTCATTTTTTTTATATTTTCATTTTTTCCCCTAAAATCCTTCTATAAATATATGATTTTTTTCAATCAATTATTTTAACTTTCATATATTAAAGATTATCCAGTTTCAAAGAAAAGTTTAATAGAAAGTGCAATGGCTTTATTTATCCAAAAATTTCTTTTGATATGTGCGTTGACGTTGCTATTCGAACACAATGTTCTTGGAAAACGAGTAAGTATTACTAACAGATTGGAAACTGGTATTGACTTAACTGTTCACTGCAAATCTGCTGATGATGATCTTGGAGTTCGTGTTCTTAATTTTGATCAAGGCTTTGATTGGGATTTTCACAATAGCTTTTTTGGCACAACACTATTCTTTTGTTCCTTTAAGTGGAATGGTAGTGAATTGAAATGGTTCGACATATATATTCAAGGTAGAGATCATTGTAATATGTGCAAGTGGATTATAACGCAAAATGCACCATGTAGTATACTTGAAAAGGGTCAAGTTTGCTATCATTGGAATAAGAATTGATAATGTGTTACACGTTTGTTTATCTTCATAAATAAGAGGAATACTTATTAATTTTAAAAACACATGTGTCTCTCCCTACACTATTATTTCTTCTAATCTATTTACCTTTTCATCTTCTTGAATTTCAATTTACATTGTTTTTTAACCTATATTAAATATTTATCTCATTTTCTAAGAAAAATAGCACCAAAGTAACAAATACCTTCGTGAAACTTCGGGATCTGGATCTGGATCTGAGTGAGATAAAAAAAAAAACTTTTAGGTTAAAAAGTTCCATGAAATGGCATAAACTATGAACCTCAAATATCTAAATTTAGGTGAAAATGTTACAAGATAAAGCATAAATAATGAACCTCAAAAATCCAAATATTGAGAAAATTGAAGAGAAAAAGAAAAAGACAACAAATCTTACACCTAAACTAATTTCATAAGATAAATGTTTGTTGACAACTAATTAGTTAAAATTAGTAAAATTTTATTATCTTCTAAATAAAATAAGAATAATTATAACTATCATAAAACCGTAGACGGAACTATGGTTACTAAGAACTTGGTAAAATTAGAATTTTTTTTTCTATCTCAACATAAATATGAGAACAATTATAAATAAGATAACTTTATTTTATTTCACCTTCCAATTTTTCAATTTGGTTTTTTAAAAAAATAGTCATCAAAGAAGATTTTGGAATATACAATTCAAACACTAAAATAAATTTGATTTTAATCCATTAATTAAAATTATTATTTATTAATATATTTTAAATAAAATAGAAAATAATTATAATAAACTTATAATAATTTATTATAAATATCGTGCAGGACACAAATATTTTTCCAAAAACAATTAGTAAAAAATAGATTTTTTTTTTTTTAATATTATCGCTGTAAAAATGAAATCAATTGCACTAGAGTAGAAAAGTTGTTGCTTTTGAGATTAAAAAACACCAACAATACAAGTTCTAATTGATTAAAATTTTAAATACATTAGACAAGTACTTACTCGCAAGAATTTCACTATCGTACTGACACCATACAAGTTCTTAATTTAACTATCATACCCATGACATGTTCACAACAATAAAAAATCAAACTAACTCTCATACACGAGACATGTTTATCGATGCAATTATGACCATACTTTATATGTTTCACTTTAGTTTAGATATATAACACACAAAGAAGAAAGTTGTGCATTCTTATTTTACAAGTATTCATTTTCCACTGCTTTTAATTTTCTAAACATATTCACAATTTATATAAGTACATAAATT
>JBBPBR010000007.1:30818056-30840720 GCA_037974775.1 Cicer pinnatifidum | reverse complement strand
AATAATATTTAAAATGTATTCAAATATCTAAATTATTATATGAATTAAGTTTTATGAATTTTAAAATTATCCTTTTATAATGTTTAATAATATAGCTTTTGCACTTAAAAAAAATTTAAATTTCAGTTAGCATTAAAAATTTATTTATTATTTTTATACAGTATAAAATATTTAATATTTTAGTTCTCAGGCAATGTGGATCATCCAATAAGTTGAATTTGTGCATAAGTCTCATTGGTCTATAATACATTTATTCCAAATCATTTTCATTCTTAGGCAATGTAGTTTGTCCAATAACATCCTAGGTCTCAATGGATTGAGATTTTAGGTAATTTTTGTCTTTTCAATGTAAATTCTAGTCCATTTTTGTTCGAAGTCAATGTAGTTTATCTATTAAGTGCGCTAGTTTGAATGGATTAGGATTTTAGTTCTTTTTGGTCTATAATCGGTTTATTGTAATCCATTTTGATTCTTATGCAATGTAATTCGTCCAATAAGTGCATATGTCTCAATCGATTACGAATTTAGAATATTTTGATATTTAATAGGTTTATTCTAATCCCTTTCAATTATTAGGCAATGTCAATTGCCAAATAGGAGAATAAGTCTCAATGGATTAAGATTCTAGGTCATTTTTTTATTAGTACGTTTATTCTTATCCATATGGATTCTTAGGCAGTGAAGTTCGCCCAATAAGTGCTTAAGCACAAAGAAATAGGAATTTAGAACATTTAGTTCTATAATAGGTTTATTCTAATGCATTTTAATTCTTATGCAATGTAGTTCAAACATTTATGCATAAGTCTCAATAGATTACGATTTTTGGACATTTTTTTGTCTTCATAAAGTTATTCTAATCCATTTGGATTCTTTGGTAATGTAGTTCATGCAATAAGTGTAGAGGTCTCAATTGATTAAGATTTTAGGTCATTTTGGTCTTTAATAAGTTTATACTAATCCATTTTAATTCTTAGGCAGTGTAGTTCGTCCAATAAGTGCATAAGTCCCATCAAATTATGAATTTATGTCATTTTTTTTCTATAATAGGTTTATTTAATCCAATTTGGTTGTATTTCTTTGAAGATCATCCAATAAGTGCATAAGTCTCAATGGGTTGAGAATTTTGGATATTTTGTTCTTTAATAGGTTTATTCAAATACGTTTTGTTTCTTAAGGAACGTAGTTTGTCAAATTAGTGCATAAGTCTCAATGGATTAAGAATTTAGATCAATTTTTTTTCTTTATTAGGTTTATTATAATTCTATTTTTATTCTTAAGCAAATGTTGTTTGTCCAATAAATGCATAGGTCTCAACTGATTAAGATTTTATGTTCTTAGTCATTGTAGCTCGTCTATTAAGTGCACTTGTGCCAATGGGAGTTTAGTTCTTTTTGGTATATAACACATTTATTGTAATCAATTTTGATTCTTAGGCAATGTGGTTTGTCCAATAAGTGAATAGTGTCAAGGTATTAATGTCTTAGGTCATTTTTTGTGTTTTCTTTTTACCCACTTTGGTTTTTAGGAAGTGTAGATTGTCCAATAAATGCATCAGTCTCAATGGGTTAAGAATTGAGGTCATAATAGTGTTCTTTAAAAGTTTTATTCTTATCCCTTTTGATTCTTAGTTAATGTAATTTGTCTAATTAGTGCATAAGTCTCAATGAATTAAGAATTTAGGTGAATTTTAATCTTTAATATGTTTATTCCCATCTATTTTGATTCTATAATCGATTTATTTATAAAATTAATTAAATTAAATGCAGTAAATCAAGATTAGTTTTTTCTTAAATTTACTATTCTATATTGAGTAAACTTACAATATTCTATTTAATAAAACCTTGACTCTTTTTGAATTTACTTTGTTGAATATACTCATGAATGCATGAATCTCAATAGCCTAAGAATTTTGGTCATTTTATTATTTAAAAGGTTTATTCTCTTCCTTTTCGATTCTTAGGTAATGTAATTCGTCTAATTAGTCTATAAGTCTCGATGGATTAATAATTTAGGTCAGTTTTGGTCTTTAATTTATTTATTCCCATCTATTTTGCTTCTATAATAGGTTTATTTCTAAAATTAATTTAATTAAATACAATAAATCAAAATTAATTTTCCATAAATTTACTATTCTGTATTTAGTAAAAATAAAATATTCTATTCAATAAAACCTTTACTCTTTTTAAATTTATTTGGTTGAATATCCTCATTCAATACTTTGTTTTATAAATATTTTTACCATTAATTTGAAAACTTTATTTATTCTATAGTTTGTTTTACTAAATATTTAATCAAAACTTTATTTAAAATGTATTCAAATGTTGAAATTATTATATAAATTCAATTTTATGAATGTTAAAATTATACTTTTATAGTGTTTAATAATATAGGTTTTACACTTAAACAAATTTAAATTTTAGTTAGCGTTAAAAATTTATTTATTAATTTTATACAATCTTTATGTACGTGACAAAGTACTTGATATGTTTTTTTTATGTCCGTTACAAAGTGGTAAACAATAATACTATTTAAAACTCAGAAACACAACAATAAGATTATGGATTCGAACCTCAGACAAAACTTTTTATATTTTCAATTCACCGTCATTTTTTTTATATTTTCATTTTTTTCCCTAAAATCCTTCTATAAATATATGATTTTTTTCAATCAATTATTTTAACTTTCATATATTAAAGATTATCCAGTTTCAAAGAAAAGTTTAATAGAAAGTGCAATGGCTTTATTTATCCAAAAATTTCTTTTGATATGTGCGTTGACGTTGCTATTCGAACACAATGTTCTTGGAAAACGAGTAAGTATTACTAACAGATTGGAAACTGGTATTGACTTAACTGTTCACTGCAAATCTGCTGATGATGATCTTGGAGTTCGTGTCCTTAATTTTGATCAAGGCTTTGATTGGGATTTTCACAATAGCTTTTTTGGCACAACACTATTCTTTTGTTCCTTTAAGTGGAATGGTGGTGAATTGAAATGGTTCGACATTTATATTCAAGGTAGAGATCATTGTGATATGTGCAAGTGGATTATAACGCAAAATGCACCATGTAGTATACTTGAAAAGGGTCAAGTTTGCTATCATTGGAATAAGAATTGATAATGTGTTACACGTTTGTTTATCTTCATAAATAAGAGGAATACTTATTAATTTTAAAAACACATGTGTCTCTCCCTACACTATTATTTCTTCTAATCTATTTACCTTTTCATCTTCTTGAATTTCAATTTACATTGTTTTTTAACCTATATTAAATATTTATCTCATTTTCTAAGAAAAATAGCACCATAGTAAAAAATACCATCGTGAAACTTCGGGATCTGGATCTGGATCTGAATCTGAGTGAGATAAAAAAAAAAACTTTTAGGTTAAAAAGTTCCATGAAATGGCATAAACTATGAACCTCAAATATCTAAATTTAGGTGAAAATGTTACAAGATAAAGCATAAATAATGAACCTCAAAAATCCAAATATTGAGAAAATTGAAGAGAAAAAGAAAAAGACAACAAATCTTACACCTAAACTAATTTCATAAGATAAATGTTTGTTGACAACTAATTAGCTAAAATTAGTAAAATTTTATTATCTTCTAAATAAAATAAAAATAATTATAACTATCATAAAACCGTAGACGGAACTATGGTTACTAAGAACTTGGTAAAATTAGAATTTTTTTTTTCTATCTCAACATAAATATGAGAACAATTATAAATAAGATAACTTTATTTTATTTCACCTTCCAATTTTTCAATTTGGTTTTTTTAAAAAATAGTTTGATGTAGCTAAATATCACTAGAAGGGGGGTTGAATAGGGATTTTGCTGTTTAAAAATAATTTCTAAGTGTTTTAAAAACTATCCTCTCGCTGAGGATGGGTAGCTCGAGGATGGGATTTTTCAAATCTTTAGATCTAAGTTGAGCAAAAGAGTAGGAGTAGAATATGAGGGACACACACACAATTTTATACTGGTTCACCCAAAGATGGCTACGTCCAGTCCTCACACCCTTGTGAGATTTCACTAACTTTCAAACAGATCAATCCTCAACCCGAGGATGATTACAACCCGTGTATTCTTTAGCTTCACCAAGCTTACAATCAATTTCAGAATATTTCCAAGTGTAACTCACTAGGAAATTACAAAGTGATATGAGAGTGATTGATACTTAATACTTTCTCAAAGTATTTACAAAGATATAGTGTATGATCAAAGAAAGTAAGAAGGAGGGTGTTTTTGCTCTTGATAGCTTTAAGATGCTTGATCTTTTTATGCAAGTGTGGTGTGTATATTCCATTGGAGAGCTTGTTTGCATTTTATAGAGATCTAAACCCTTGATGACCGTTGGAGCTTGTTTCAAAACAATCCAAGTCTTTCATCATATTTACGAAATTGCCATTATAGCCATCCTCACAATTCTTGAAACTTGATCTTGACAAGTCCTTGTCAATTCTCTTTTTCCAGCAATTCACAGCTGTTATTTGACCATGTGAGCTGCAATTTTCGAAGACTTTAAGGTCTTGGTTGGTTTCACCTTTTGAGGTGATGTTGACAAGAGAGAGAAAGCTTTTGCCTTCACATGTGATCTTCTATTTTTGGCTTGTTTCAAGTTGCCTTTCTTCAACTTGACTTCTTCACATATATATTCATGCAAACACATTTAATAATCTGATTTTAGCCTTTGCACATGCTTGAAGAGTAGCTTTCACTTTTTCTGGCCTATCCTCGGCCTATGCTGCCATCCTCAACTTTCTAGATCTAGCTATATTCAACTTTTTCCTTTGACCTTTTGACTCTTGATTTTAATGCTTTGTTTATTCAAGTTTGTCATGTTATGCATTTGAATAAACACATTTGTATTGATGATGGATCAGATTGCCCAGATTTGGAGTTTTTCCAAATTGCATGCCATCCTCACGGTTAGCAATTTTCATCCTCACATTTGCAGCAAGTTCCATCCTCGCGTTTGCACCAATTTCCATCCTCAGATTTCAAACATATTTTACTTCCTTTTTGCTTTAATGATTAACAACCTATCTTCTTGTATGAATACACTCAAGAACACATGTTAGTCATTAATCACAATCATAATCTTTAAGCAATTTTGTTATCATTAAAATCATTTGAGAGATTTTGTCTCAACATAGTCATCAAAGAAGATTTTGGAATATACAATTCAAACACTAAAATAAATTTGATTTTAATCCATTAATTAAAATTATTATTTATTAATATATTTTAAATAAAATAGAAAATAATTATAATACACTTATAATAATTTATTATAAATATCGTGCAGGACACAAATATTTTTCCAAAAACAATTAGTAAAAATTAGATTTTTTTTTTAATATTATCGCTGTAAAAATGAAATCAACTACACTAGAGTAGAAAAGTTGTCGCTTTTGAGATTAAAAAACACCAACAATACAAGTTCTAATTGATTAAAATTTTAAATACATTAGACAAGTTCTTACTCGCAAGAATTTCACTATCGTACTGACACCATACAAGTTCTTAATTTAACTATCATACCCATGACATGTTCACAACAATAAAAAATCAAACTAACTCTCATACACGAGACATGTTTATCGATGCAATTATGACCATACTTTATATGTTTCACTTTAGTTTAGATATATAACACACAAAGAAGAAAGTTGTGCATTCTTATTTTACAAGTATTCATTTTCCACTGCTTTTAATTTTCTAAACATATTCACAATTTATATAAGTACATAAATTTTTTGTTGAGTCACATAGAGAAATACTCTCAACCTTTATTAGATGCATATGATCACACACGGGTATTGTACTAGTTCAATATGATTAATTAATAAGCTCATGTTAACTTCTTTTTTTAATATGCCTAGTCATAACTACAATTAATTAAATTAAATGCAGTAAATCTATATTAGTTTTTCCCTAAATTGAATATTCTATATTCAGTACCACTATAATATTCTATTTAATAAAATGTTGACTGTTTTTGAATTTACTTGGTTGAATATCCTTATTCAATACTTTGTTTTAAATTTATTTTTACCATTAATTGAAAACTTTATTTAGTCAATAATTTGTTTGACTAAATATTTTGTCAAAAGTTTATCTATTAAAAAATCATAAACTATAATAATATTTAAAATGTATTCAAATATCTAAATTATTATATGTATTAAGTTTTATGAATTTTAAAATTATCCTTTTATAATGTTTAATAATATAGCTTTTGCACTTAAAAAAAATTTAAATTTCAGTTAGCATTAAAAATTTATTTATTATTTTTATACAGTATAAAATATTTAATATTTTAGTTCTCAGGCAATGTGGATCATCCAATAAGTTGAATTTGTGCATAAGTCTCATTGGTCTATAATACATTTATTCCAAATCATTTTCATTCTTAGGCAATGTAGTTTGTCCAATAACATCCTAGGTCTCAATGGATTGAGATTTTAGGTAATTTTTATCTTTTCAATGTAAATTCTAGTCCATTTTTGTTCGAAGTCAATGTAGTTTATCTATTAAGTGCGCTAGTTTGAATGGATTAGGATTTTAGTTCTTTTTGGTCTATAATCGGTTTATTGTAATCCATTTTGATTCTTATGCAATGTAATTCGTCCAATAAGTGCATATGTCTCAATCGATTACGAATTTAGAATATTTTGATATTTAATAGGTTTATTCTAATCCCTTTCAATTATCAGGCAATGTCAATTGCCAAATAGGAGAATAAGTCTCAATGGATTAAGATTCTAGGTCATTTTTTTATTAGTACGTTTATTCTTATCCATATGGATTCTTAGGCAGTGAAGTTCGCCCAATAAGTGCTTAAGCACAAAGAAATAGGAATTTAGATCATTTAGTTCTATAATAGGTTTATTCTAATGCATTTTAATTCTTATGCAATGTAGTTCAAACATTTATGCATAAGTCTCAATAGATTACGATTTTTGGACATTTTTTTGTCTTTATAAAGTTATTCTAAACCATTTGGATTCTTTGGTAATGTAGTTCATGCAATAAGTGTAGAGGTCTCAATTGATTAAGATTTTAGGTCATTTTGGTCTTTAATAAGTTTATACTAATCCATTTTAATTCTTAGGCAGTGTAGTTCGTCCAATAAGTGCATAAGTCCCATCAAATTATGAATTTATGTCATTTTTTTCTATAATAGGTTTATTTAATCCAATTTGGTTGTATTTCTTTGAAGATCATCCAATAAGTGCATAAGTCTCAATGGGTTGAGAATTTTGGATATTTTGTTCTTTAATAGGTTTATTCAAATACGTTTTGTTTCTTAAGGAACGTAGTTTGTCAAATTAGTGCATAAGTCTCAATGGATTAAGAATTTAGATCAATTTTTTTTCTTTATTAGGTTTATTATAATTCTATTTTTATTCTTAAGCAAATGTTGTTTGTCCAATAAATGCATAGGTCTCAACTGATTAAGATTTTATGTTCTTAGTCATTGTAGCTCGTCTATTAAGTGCACTTGTGCCAATGGGAGTTTAGTTCTTTTTGGTATATAACACATTTATTGTAATCAATTTTGATTCTTAGGCAATGTGGTTTGTCCAATAAGTGAATAGTGTCAAGGTATTAATGTCTTAGGTCATTTTTTGTGTTTTCTTTTTACCCACTTTGGTTTTTAGAAAGTGTAGATTGTCCAATAAATGCATCAGTCTCAATGGGTTAAGAATTGAGGTCATAATAGTGTTCTTTAAAAGTTTTATTCTTATCCCTTTTGATTCTTAGTTAATGTAATTTGTCTAATTAGTGCATAAGTCTCGATGAATTAAGAATTTAGGTGAATTTTAATCTTTAATATGTTTATTCCCATCTATTTTGATTCTATAATCGATTTATTTATAAAATTAATTAAATTAAATGCAGTAAATCAAGATTAGTTTTTTCTTAAATTTACTATTCTATATTGAGTAAACTTACAATATTCTATTTAATAAAACCTTGACTCTTTTTGAATTTACTTTGTTGAATATACTCATGAATGCATGAATCTCAATAGCCTAAGAATTTTGGTCATTTTATTATTTAAAAGGTTTATTCTCTTCCTTTTCGATTCTTAGGTAATGTAATTCGTCTAATTAGTCTATAAGTCTCGATGGATTAATAATTTAGGTCAGTTTTGGTCTTTAATTTATTTATTCCCATCTATTTTGCTTCTATAATAGGTTTATTTCTAAAATTAATTTAATTAAATACAATAAATCAAAATTAATTTTCCATAAATTTACTATTCTGTATTTAGTAAAAATAAAATATTCTATTCAATAAAACCTTTACTCTTTTTAAATTTATTTGGTTGAATATCCTCATTCAATACTTTGTTTTATAAATATTTTTACCATTAATTTGAAAACTTTATTTATTCTATAGTTTGTTTTACTAAATATTTAATCAAAACTTTATTTAAAATGTATTCAAATGTTGAAATTATTATATAAATTCAATTTTATGAATGTTAAAATTATACTTTTATAGTGTTTAATAATATAGGTTTTACACTTAAACAAATTTAAATTTTAGTTAGCGTTAAAAATTTATTTATTAATTTTATACAATCTTTATGTACGTGACAAAGTACTTGATATGTTTTTTTTATGTCCGTTACAAAGTGGTAAACAATAATACTATTTAAAACTCAGAAACACAACAATAAGATTATGGATTCGAACCTCAGACAAAACTTTTTATATTTTCAATTCACCGTCATTTTTTTTATATTTTCATTTTTTCCCCTAAAATCCTTCTATAAATATATGATTTTTTTCAATCAATTATTTTAACTTTCATATATTAAAGATTATCCAGTTTCAAAGAAAAGTTTAATAGAAAGTGCAATGGCTTTATTTATCCAAAAATTTCTTTTGATATGTGCGTTGACGTTGCTATTCGAACACAATGTTCTTGGAAAACGAGTAAGTATTACTAACAGATTGGAAACTGGTATTGACTTAACTGTTCACTGCAAATCTGCTGATGATGATCTTGGAGTTCGTGTTCTTAATTTTGATCAAGGCTTTGATTGGGATTTTCACAATAGCTTTTTTGGCACAACACTATTCTTTTGTTCCTTTAAGTGGAATGGTAGTGAATTGAAATGGTTCGACATATATATTCAAGGTAGAGATCATTGTAATATGTGCAAGTGGATTATAACGCAAAATGCACCATGTAGTATACTTGAAAAGGGTCAAGTTTGCTATCATTGGAATAAGAATTGATAATGTGTTACACGTTTGTTTATCTTCATAAATAAGAGGAATACTTATTAATTTTAAAAACACATGTGTCTCTCCCTACACTATTATTTCTTCTAATCTATTTACCTTTTCATCTTCTTGAATTTCAATTTACATTGTTTTTTAACCTATATTAAATATTTATCTCATTTTCTAAGAAAAATAGCACCAAAGTAACAAATACCATCGTGAAACTTCGGGATCTGGATCTGGATCTGAGTGAGATAAAAAAAAAACTTTTAGGTTAAAAAGTTCCATGAAATGGCATAAACTATGAACCTCAAATATCTAAATTTAGGTGAAAATGTTACAAGATAAAGCATAAATAATGAACCTCAAAAATCCAAATATTGAGAAAATTGAAGAGAAAAAGAAAAAGACAACAAATCTTACACCTAAACTAATTTCATAAGATAAATGTTTGTTGACAACTAATTAGTTAAAATTAGTAAAATTTTATTATCTTCTAAATAAAATAAGAATAATTATAACTATCATAAAACCGTAGACGGAACTATGGTTACTAAGAACATGGTAAAATTAGAATTTTTTTGTCTCATAAGTCTCATTGGTCAATAATACATTTATTCCAAATCATTTTCATTCTTAGGCAATGTAGTTTGTCCAATAACATCATAGGTCTCAATGGATTGAGATTTTAGGTAATTTTTGTCTTTTCAATGTAAATTCTAGTCCATTTTTGTTCGAAGTCAATGTAGTTTATCTATTAAGTGCGCTAGTTTCAATGGATTAGGATTTTACTTCTTTTTGGTCTATAATCGGTTTATTGTAATCCATTTTGATTCTTATGCAATGTAATTCGTCCAATAAGTGCATATGTCTCAATCGATTACGAATTTAGAATATTTTGATATTTAATAGGTTTATTCTAATCCCTTTCAATTATTAGGCAATGTCAATTGCCAAATAGGAGAATAAGTCTCAATGGATTAAGATTCTAGGTCATTTTTTTATTAGTACGTTTATTCTTATCCATATGGATTCTTAGGCAGTGAAGTTCGCCCAATAAGTGCTTAAGCACAAAGAAATAGGAATTTAGATCATTTAGTTCTATAATAGGTTTATTCTAATGCATTTTAATTCTTATGCAATGTAGTTCAAACATTTATGCATAAGTCTCAATAGATTACGATTTTTGGACATTTTTTTGTCTTCATAAAGTTATTCTAATCCATTTGGATTCTTTGGTAATGTAGTTCATGCAATAAGTGTAGAGGTCTCAATTGATTAAGATTTTAGGTCATTTTGGTCTTTAATAAGTTTATACTAATCCATTTTAATTCTTAGGCAGTGTAGTTCGTCCAATAAGTGCATAAGTCCCATCAAATTATGAATTTATGTCATTTTTTTCTATAATAGGTTTATTTAATCCAATTTGGTTGTATTTCTTTGAAGATCATCCAATAAGTGCATAAGTCTCAATGGGTTGAGAATTTTGGATATTTTGTTCTTTAATAGGTTTATTCAAATACGTTTTGTTTCTTAGGGAACGTAGTTTGTCAAATTAGTGCATAATTCTCAATGGATTAAGAATTTAGATCAATTTTTTTTTTATGTTCGTAGTCATTGTAGCTCGTCTATTAAGTGCACTTGTGTCAATGGGATTTTAGTTCTTTTTGGTATATAACGCGTTTATTGTAATCAATTTTGTGTTTTCTTTTTAACCCACTTTGGTTTTTAGGCAGTGTAGATTGTCCAATAAATGCATCAATCTCAATTGGTTAAGAATTTAGGTCATATTATTCTTTAAAAGTTTTATTCTTATCCCTTTTGATTCTTAGGTAATGTAATTTGTCTAATTAGTGCATAAGTCTCGATGAATTAAGAATTTAGGTGAATTTTAATCTTTAATATGTTTATTCCCATCTATTTTGATTCTATAATCGATTTATTTATAAAATTAATTAAATTAAATGCAGTAAATGAAGATTAGTTTTTTCTTAAATTTACTATTCTATATTGAGTAAACTTACAATATTCTATTTAATAAAACCTTGACTCTTTTTGAATTTACTTGGTTGAATATACTCATAAATGCATGAATCTCAATAGCTTAAGTATTTTGGTCATTTTGTAGTTTATAAGGATTATCCAATAGGTGTTTTTGTGTCATAGGATGAACATATAGGGTTTCTTGCAATATTGTTGTCCAATTAGGGTTTTTAACCGATCTTGTGCATCCAATAGGTGTGTTTGTGTAATTGGATTTATATTTAGGCAATTTTCTTCCTCCCTAGGCTTATTCTTGTCCAATTAGGGATTTTAACCGATCTTGTACATCCAATAGGTGTGTTTGTGTCATAGATGAACATTTAGGTCATTTTTCTATTCCCTAGGCTTATCCTTGTCCAAATAGGGGTTTTAACAAACCTTGTGCATCCAATAGGTGTGTTTGTGTCATTGGATTAAAATTTAGGTCATTTTCATCCAATTAGGGTTTTTAACAAATGTTGTTGATAGCGTTTCAGCAAGTGTACTGAATCGTTGCAAGTAATAATAAAACGGTAGTATCGAGTATCGAACTCAAAGATTGCGTTTTACTATTGAATTATATTTAATTACTAAAATTGAACAAAAGGTTTCCAAGTTGATTGAAATAATATTAGAAATTAACAACAGTAATAAAATTGATCTTTTATAATGAGAAAAATTTCAAGGATGAGTTTCACTTCGAATCCAACCTTGGTTTCTAATTTGATCCTAGTTACTGAATCCCTTTATTGAATTACTACCGAATTCTCTTTATTATTCTTGCCCTAATGTCTTAGTGACAGAACCTTTAATTCCAAAGTAACCCCTAATTCCTTAGTAGATTTAAGATTAGAATTAAGCATTAGCGTATAGAAATTCTATTGTAAATTATGGCTTTGCAACTAATTTAATTGGTTTCATGACTTGCATCTATCTCTAGACTACAAATTCATGAATTTCTCATCTCAAGCATTCGTAAAGTCCACTTCCGTTTCAAAATACAAATCGTAGAACATTTTATTGTTGATCAAGCAATAAAAAGCATTAAGCACAGAGATGAGAAAAATAATTCAATAAACTCATTCATATAACTAGAAATCAAATCAGAAAAATAAGGGTTTCATATGGTTACACTCATCCCTAACAAATAGGGTTTAGTTACTCATGACAAAGATACAAAAGATAAGGATTAAAGAAGAATTACAAGAATGATTCATGGATGATTCTTGATAAAACTGATTCAATGGCGTTAGAAACGGTCGTCTTTGAGTTTCTATGCTAGGGCACAAGTCTCCCAACTTCCCAAGAGTCAAAAAGATCCCTAAATAGTAAAAAAAACTGCATTTTTATGAATGCTGATGCGCGTCGCGCGCCCCAGGCGCGGTCTTTGCGCTCTGGCCGCGTATTGACAGTACCGAATGGCAGGAAATGCGCCCCAGGCGCGCAGGGCGCGCTCCAGGCGCACAACATCGGCTGTCTGGCGTAGTTTGCATTTTTTCTCATCTTTCGAGTTTGAATTTGGTTCTGGTGTCTTCATGAAAGTTGTAGATATGGATCTTAGCTTTCATTAGCACTTGGCTTTACTCCAATTGGACATCTAGCACCCCATATATGGCTGAAATACTCCACATAGGTCATGTTGATTTTTCACCAAAATTCAGCACTGCACTAAAACAAAGTAACAACGCAAAACTACGAAAAATCTCTACTTAATTAAGAAAATAAGAACAAAAACATTTCATTAAATCAAATAACTAAAATCAACAAAATATATCAAATAACTCATTAAATTAACTAATGATTAAACATAAATAAGACTAAAATCAATAAAAATTATGCATATGATGAAGAGTCATCACAACCCCAAACTTAATCTATTGCTTGTCCCCAAGCAATAGATTAATTTCAAATTTGGTGCAGTTAAAAGCAAACTTAAACTCAATTTCTCAATTCAAATCAAACTCAATTCTCAAAGTTTCAGCTACTACAAAACATCCATCATACTCTATGGTTGCTTACAAAAAATAACAAGGTTTGTACACCTTGGCATTCATTTATCAAATTCAACTCTCTCTTCACACAATCTCACCAAAATTTCTCTCAAGTGTTTAGAAGGGTTATGAATTTATCACTCAAATCCTAGAACATGCATCACGCTACCATAGGCTTGAAAAAATTCTAGTTAGCAATCACAATGCAGCAAACACATACATTTTTGGAGGACTTTCGGGTTGTAATGGGGCTTAGGTAAGGGTATGACATTTTGGGATAGTAGGCTTTAGTACTTGGAGTTAGGCATATATTTCCAAATTATTCTATCATTGTTTTTTCACCTTTTCATTCTGGAGATTCTCAAACACTAACAAAAGAACCAAGAAGATATTATTTATCGTTTTTTTTCTTCTTTTCTTCTTTTTCTTTTTATTTATTTATTTATTTATTTATTTATTTATTTATTTGTGAGAATCACCACCCAAACTTAAGAGGTTGCTATCCCATGAGCAACCCCAAACTTAGAATTTGATCAAGACATGACAAAAATTTTCTACCTAACTCCAAGTAAGGTGATGTAATTGAAGTAGGGTTTTTGTTTTGTAATGTGGCTAGTAACCGAAATAAAGGGGCAAGGCTCAAAGGGGCTAGCAAAGGATAACATTTTCATAGGGTAGTTAGAAAGGCTCAAACGACCAAATAAAATTGCCTGAATGTATGCATAAATTACAAGTGATGCAAGTCAGAATTAGTGCAAGTTCTGAAGGGATAATACATGTTTGGATAATCACACAACAAAGAATTTAAGTTTTTAGGCTCAAAAGCTCACAGCTAGGATAATAAGAAAGAGTATGAATTATCTAAATGATGCCAAACATGCCACTACAAAATTTATTTAGTGTTTTTTTTTTTAAATGCGAGTTAGACTTCAACAACCAAGCAGTAATCAACAATGCATGAATTAGTGAAACTTATCGAATTGAGAAATGATATGAGCAAAGAAAAATAGTTTAAATTTCAAAATGTCAAACATAAAACTTAAGACCATATGCAAGTTGTTAATAATTCTTCATCATAGTGCACGTTTACACACAATTAGAAAGAAACACATCCAAATAACAAAAATAAGATTGCAAAAAATAAAAGTTACCTCTACCTGTGGGTTGTCTCCCACGAAGCGCTTCTTTAAAGTCATTAGCTTGACGCCTCAACTATTGTCAAGGTGGCATATATGACAGGAAGAACACATCATCCTTCTTTTTCTTTTTGTTTGGTAGAAATTCCATGAACTTAAGAAATAAAAGGTGTTGCTTCCATGTCTTTCTCAATTGGACATTGATGAACAAGGCATAGATTGAATCTCGAACTTTATCAATCTCTTCTTTTTTTTCCTCGTTCGTCTTTTCTTCTTACTTATCTTCTTCTACCACAACAATGAAATTATCTTCAATTTTCAACTTCTCCTCCATCTTCTCAAACTTAGCCACTTGCTCAAATAACCTCTCACATTGATTTTCAAATCTTTCAATTGAAATCATGTTATTCTTCATGAATTCAACCAAAACGTCTGTAATGTGAAAGTCTTTGTCATCTGATTCTTTGGATAGAGTTTTAGGAGGTAGAATTTGTTCCCAATAGATCTTTTTAATATAGCACTCGTCGTTTTCTGTAACTTTGAGAAAAAAATCTTCATATTCTATTAGTTCATCAAGGTCATCTGAACAATGTCCATTCTTATGTGCTTCTCCGCAAAAGTCACACCTAAGAGGCTTCCACAGAGGGATTTGAGGGTGATATTTTAAAAATGAATGGCTCAAGATTTGCCCCTCAATCATGCGGCATATACCTGATATAAGACAAGTATCACACTCTTCATATAATTGTAGTAGAATATCATCATCATAATCTTCCATGCTCTACAGCGCATAGTTATCTCAAACAAAGAAGAGAAAAACCACTAGACATGACATTAGCAAGTTCAACAAATAAAAATAGAAAATAAAAGAAATTTTTTTTCTAAAAATGAAAAAATAAAAATAAAAAATCAAAAATTTTATTGCAGAGCAAAAAATTTCAATTAAGTAAATAATTAAATTCAATAGTGATATGGCAATCCCTGGCAACGACGCCAAAAACTTGATAGCGTTTCAGCAAGTGTACTGAATCGTTGCAAGTAATAATAAAACGGTAGTACCGAGTATCGAACTCAAGGATTCCGTTTTACTATTGAATTATATTGAATTACTAAAATTGAACAAAAAGTTTCCAGTTTGATTGAAATAATATTGAAAATAAAAAACTGTAATAAAACAATAATAGAATTGATCTTTTATAATGAGAAAAATGTCAGGGATGAGTTTCACTTCGAATCCAACCTTGGTGTCTAATTTGATCCTAGTTACTGAATTGCTTTATTGAACCTTTAATTCCAAAGTAACCCCTAATTCCTTAGTAGATTTAAGATTAGAATTAAGCATTATCGTATAGAAATTCTCTTGTAAATTATGGCTTTGCAACTAATTTAATTAGTTTCATGACCTGCATCTATCCCTAGACTCAAATTCATGAATTTCTCATCTCAAGCATTCGTAAAGTCCACATCCATTTCAAAATACAAATCGTAGAACATTTTAATGTTGATCAAGCAATAAAAAGCATTAAGCACATAAATGAGAAAAACAATTCAATAAACTCGTTCATATAACTGGAAATCAAATCAGAAAAATAAGGGTTTCATCTGGTTACACTCATCCCTAACAAATAGGGTTTAGTTACTCATGACAGAGATACAAAAGATAAGGATTAAAGAAGAATTAGAAGAATGATTCATGAATGATTCTTGATAAAACTGCTCTAATGATGTTAGAAACGGCCGTCTTTGAGTTTCTATGCTAGGGCACAAGACTCCCAACTTCCCAAGAGTCAAAAAGGTCCCTAAACAATAAAAAATGGAGTTTTTGTAAATGCTGATGCACGTCACGCGCCCCAGGCGCAGGATTTGCGCTCCAGGCGCGTGTTGACAGTACTAAATAGCGGGAAATGCGCTTCAGGCGCGCAGGGCGCGCTCCAGGCGCACAGCATCTGCTGTCTGACGTATTTTGCATTTTGTCTCATCTTTAGAGTTTGAATTTGGTCCCGGTGTCTTCATAAAAGTTGTAGATATAGATCTTAGCTTTCATTAGCACTTGGATTGACTCCAATGGGACATCTAGAACTCCAGATATGGCTGAAATACTCCACATAGGTCATGTTGATTTTTCACCAAAATTCAGCACTGCACTAAAACAAAGTAACAACGCAAAACCACGAAAAATCTCTACTTAATTAAGCAAATAAGAACAAAAACATTTCATTAAATCAAATAAATAAAATTAACAAAATATATAAAATAACGCATTAAATTAACTAATGATTAAACATAAATAAGACTAAAATCAATAAAAATTATGCATATGATGAAGAGTCATCTGTTGTGTAACACCCTAAATTTGATAATAAATTATTTTACTAATTAAATAGGAATTTAAATAATTAATTTGATGTTAAAATTATTTTAGAATATATGTTGATAAATTTTGTTAGTAATTTTTGTTATACGAATGTTTTCTATGATGTGCTAGTTTGATACACATTATATTAAACGAACGATATAAATCATAAATATTTTATATTATTATGCTATATATATTTTTTTAAAGTAATAGTATTTTATTGTAATATTTTGAAGAATAAGATTTTATGTCATTTTACGTGTATAAACGTGCACCCAATTGAAATAACATTATTTTTGCGTTTAACTAATATTAAATGTGTACTTAATTATATTTATTTAATTTTAAATATATTTAATTTTAATTATTCATTTTAAAAATAATTATCTTGAGATAGTGGTACTATTGTGTTTTATTCTCTTTATTTTTACATACTTGTTATGGCATCATGATTTTATATTTGTTTATTTTGAAATAGTAATTAATATAAAGTGCTGATTTTATATATTTATTTATTTTGTAATTTTAAATATTTTATAACGTAGTAATTTAATGTTAAGTATTTGGAAAAATAAGTGTAATTATAGTGATTAATTAGAATATGAGAGTTTTGGTTATTAATGTATTTCAAAGGTATTTTATAAATTATTAGTTTTGAAATATTAATAATGTTTTATTAATGAAATTGTGTTTTTTATTTTTAATAAAATAAAATAGTAATAGTAAAACCTAAAAGGAGTCTAATGGGCTTGACCCATGTGTGTAAATGATTTAAATTGTTAATAAAACAAAATAAAAGAACAAACAAGGAAGTTTACGGCCAGCACCACTAAAATCAAGAGGAAACCAATAATAATCGTATCGTTTGACATCGGCGATCCATAACTGTCCCAAAAAAGTTTCTCTGTTTTCGTCCAAATTTCAGTATGTTGTTTTACTCATTTATCTATTTAATTAAATACAATTTTTCAGATTTTTAACAACCCGAATTTCTCCCTAAAATACCCGATTTCTCCGTTTACAGAAATCCTTATTTTGCACCGTTCTCCTTCACCGTAAGTCCGATTTTAGTGAAACCAATGCCAAAACGACCGTGTGAAAAGTGGTTATATTATCCACTGATTGGTTTTCTGATTTATGTTAAATTTCTTTGACCGAATTTCGAAATCAGTTTTTAGACTATTTTCTCATAATTTATTTTTGACGTTTACCCATAAATTGTCGAGTTAGATTGATTGAAGGACAAAAAGTCAAAGAACAAATATTGTTTGCTCGTGGAATTGTACTTGTGTCTGAAAGCATCGAAATAAGGTAAGGGGTGAGAGAGCGTTTGAATTCATGAGTATAATATATTGTGAGATGAACGGAAAAACTGTATTTCCCAATGATTCATCATGGGCTTGCTACGTACGGCAGTAGCCCTTTGAGAGATAAATTGATTAATTTGAAATATGAGAATTGTGAGATTAAAATGTGAAATAGAAATTTTTATAAGGTGTTGATTGATTTAATTTTCGATAGTTGTTATTATTGTGATGTTGGATGTTGAATGAAATTATGTGTACATGTTTGATTAGATGAAATTATGTGATGTGATAATAAAATATGGATGCATGGTTTGATATATGTTTACGTGATGATAATGATGATTTTTGATTGATGATAGTGATGTTATAAAATTGTGATGAGTTTATACGATGATCATGATTATTTATGATTAATGATATTATAAAATTGTGATGAAAATATTGAAGTACCCCATACTTGATGAGATAGTGATGATTCTTAAATATGGTGCTCTTAATGGAGTAGTCTAAGCTAACGGGGGGAGAAAATAAATATTTTGAATTTGTGAAGTGGAGATTATTTTGTCATCATATAGGTAGGGCCTGACAAGCCTAGTGATTCTGGGGAAGTACAATTGAATGAGCCTGATTGAGGCGGTCTGCTGTCAAGCCTTAAGGCAAGATTGTTAGACCTTGGAGGTATTTCGGTGGGGAATTCCTAGGTGACTTGGAGGTAGCACTCCAAATGTCGGGAGCTACCATGCAACACACGTTTACCTCGACTGTCACATATATGTGTCTCGGGTTGAGTTGAGGGGATCTATGAGGACAGGGCCAATTTGAATTGTCCGTCCATCGGGATGGTGGCATAGTATCATGGCCTCCTAACCAAGTACTTCAGAGTTAGAATGGTACCACATTGTGAAGTAGAGTCTAAGCTCATGCATAGCATTGCATTTCCTTGTGATTGTTTTGTTGTGATTGATGTGTTTTAAAGGTAATAATAATTAGATGATTTGATGCATATCATAATAAGATGATTATTTTACTTGAGTGACTTTGATGTTATAGTATGATACTATTTAATTAAATATTTTGATATATCGTAAAGTGATTATGATACGGTTCTATTATGATTGTTTGCGTGTTCTTCTTACTCATATTATATTATTAACATGATTTCAAAACTCACCTCCTTCGTTGTTTGTGTTTGACTGGCTGGGCCATGCGTTTGCGAAATCGCAGTTATTACAGGTTAATGACTCTTAAAATTGTGTGACTCTTGAGGTTAATGACTCTCGAAATAGGTGATACCGGGAATAAGGGTTTTAATTTGTATTTTACTTATTTAATTTGAATCAAATTTTTGTATGAAAACCTTAAAAGTACTAGTAAGTTTTTAGAATTAAATCAAGTAATTATACTTAAATCAAGTTCATTGAGATTAAATTGTTTTATTTGAGTAATAAAATTTGAATTGTTGCATGTGTACTTTGAGAAACGTGATATCCTAAATTAGTTACAAAAGTTTTTATTTTCTTGAAAATATAATTTTATTTATCCGCTGCAAATTTTATAGGAATATGATATAAATTATTATATATATTATTATGGGATTTAGGGTGTCACAAGTTGTGCATGCAATAAGTGTTTATGTGTTATTGGATGAACATTTAGGATATTTTCGTACTCTTAGCCTTATTCTTGTCCAAATAGAGTTTTTAACAAATCTTGTGCTTCCAATTGTTGTGTTTGTGTCATAGGATTAACATTAGGGTCGTTTTCGTCCACCATAGGCTTATTCTAGACCAATTAGGTTTTTTAACCCGTCTTGTCCATCAAATAAATGTGTTTGTGTCATAGGATTAACATTAGGGTCGTTTTCGTCCACCATAGGCTTATTCTAGACCAATTAGGTTTTTTAACCCGTCTTGTCCATCAAATAAATGTGTTTGTGTCATAGGATTTACATTTAAGTCATTTTTGACCTCCCTAGGCTAATTCAAGTCCAATTCGGGGTTTTAACCAATCTTATGCATCAAACAGGTGTGTTTTACCATTGGATTAACATTTTGGTCATTTTCGTCCTCCATAGGCTTATTAGAGTCTAATTAGGGTTTTTAACCAATCTTGTGCATCCAATAGTTGTGTTTGTGTCATAGGATGAACATTTAGGTGATTTTTGTCCTCCCTAGGCTTATCTCTGTCCAGTTACGGTTTTAAACCAACATCGTGCATCCAATAGCTTTTTTTGTGTCATAGGATGAACACTTAGGTCATTTTCATCCTCCCTAGGCTTATTCTAGTCCAATTAAGGTTTTTAACCAATGTTGTGAATCCAATAGGTGTTTTTCTGTCATAGGATCTACATTTAGATCATTTTTGTCCTCCCTAGGCTTATTCTTGTCCAATTAGGATTTTTACCGATCTTCTGCATCCAATAGGTGTGTTTGTGTCATAGCCTGAACATTTATGTCATTTTTTCCTTCCTAGGCTAATCTTTGTCCAATTAGGGTTTTAAACCACCCTTGTGCATCCAATAGGTGTGTTTGTGTCATTGGATTAATATTTAGGTCACTTTCATCCTCCCTAGGCTTATTCTAGTCTAATTAGGGTTTTTAACCAATCTTGTGCATCTAATAAGTTCATTTGTGTCATTGGATTAACATATAGGTCATTTTCGTCCTCCCTAGGCTTGTTCTAGTACATATAGGGTTTCTAACCAATTATATGCATCCAATTAGTGTGTTAGTGTCATAGGATGAACAATTAGTACATTTTCATCCTCCCTAGGCTTATTCTAGTCTAATTAGGGTATTTAACTGATCTTGTGCTTCCAACAGGCGTGTTTGTATCATTGGATTTATATTTAGGCAATTTTCTTCCTCCCTAGGCTTATTCTTGTTCAATTAGGGATTTTAACCGATCTTGTGCATCCAATTAGGGTTTTTAACCAATGTGGTTCATGCAATTGGTTTGTTTGTGTCACTGGATTAACATTTAGGTCATTTTTGTGATCCCTAGGCATATTCTAGTCCAATTAGAGTTTTTAACCCATCTTGTGCATCCGATAAGTGTGTTTGTGTCCTTGGATTAACATTTAGGTACTTTTCTTCCTCCCTAGGCTTATTCTAGTCTAATTACTGGTTTTAACCAATCTTGTGCATCTATTAAGTTCATTTGTGTCATTGGATTAACATATAGGTCACTTTCGTCCTCCCTAGGCTTGTTGTTGTGAATATAGGGTTTCTAACCAATGATGTGCATCCAATCGGTGTGTTTGTGTCATAGGATGAATATATAGGTCATTTTCGTCTTCGATAGCAGTATTCTTGTCCAATTAGTGTTTTTAAACTATCTTGTGCATCAAATAGGTATGTTTGTGTCATTGGATTTACATTTCGGCCATTTTCTTCCTCCCTATACTTATTCTTGTCCAATTAGGGATTTTAAATGATCTTGTGCATCCAATAGGTGTGTTTATGTCATAAGATGAACATTTAGGTCATTTTCCTCCTCCCTAGACTTATCCTTATCCAAATAGGGGTTTTAACAAACCTTGTGCATCAAATAGGTGTGTTTGTGTCATTGGATTTACATTTACGTCATTTTCATCCTCCCTAGGCTTATTCCAATCCAATTAGGGTTTTTAACCGATGTTATGCATCTAATATGTGTTTTTGTGTCATAGGATGAACATTTAGATCATTTTCGAACTCCCTTGACTTATTCTTGCCCAATTTGGGTTTGTGCATCAAATAGGTGTATTTGTGTCATTGGATTAACATTTTGGTTTTTTTCGTCCTCCCTATGCTTATTCTTGTCCAATTAGGGTTTTTAACAAATCTTGTGCATCGAATAGGTGTGTTTGTGTCAATGGATTAACATTTAGGATATTTGCATCCAATAGGTGTGTTCGTGCCATAGGATTAGCATTTAGGTCATTTTTTTCCTCCCTAGGTTTATCCTTGTCCAATTAGGATTTTTAACCAACCTTGTGCGTCCAATAGGTGTGTGTGTGTATTTGGATTCACATTTAGGTTATTTTCGTCCTCCAAAGGCTTATTCTAGTCCAATTAGGTTTTTTAACCCATCTAGTGCATCAAATAGGTGTGTTTATGTCATCATATTAACATTTAGGTCATTTTCATCCTCCTTAGGTTTAATCTAGCCCAATTAGGGTTTTAAATCAATGTTGTGCATCCAATACCTGTGTTTGTGTCATAGGATGAACATTTAGGTCATTTTCGAACTTGATAACCGTATTCTTGTCCAATTAGTGTTTTTAAACTATCTTGTGCATCAAATAGGTATGTTTGTGTCATTGGACTTACATTTCGGCCATTTTCTTCCTCCCTATACTTATTCTTGTCCAATTAGGGATTTTAAATGATCTTGTGCATCCAATAGGTGTGTTTGTGTCGTAAGATGAACATATAGGTCATTTTCCTCCTTCCTAGGCTTATCCTTATCCAAATAGGGGTTTTAACAAACCTTTTGCGTCAAATAGGTGTGTTTGTGTCATTGGATTTACATTTACGTCATTTTCATCCTCCCTAGGCTTATTCCAATCCAATTAGGGTTTTTAACCGATGTTATGCATCTAATATGTGTTTTTG